>CAUYUJ010011436.1:12500-70000 GCA_963575745.1 Prorocentrum cordatum | reverse complement strand
GTGACACCGGGAGCAAGGCGAGGGAACGTGTGCAGAAACCGCGGTGTAGGACGCGCAGGAGGAGGGAGCGAGGGGAAGGAGTCAAAGGGAGAAGCGAGTGGGATGGAGGAGGAACGAGGAGGAAGAGGAAGGAGGAGGAGCGAGGCACAGGAAGGAAGTTAAGGCAGGAGGAATTCGCTGGAAATCGCAGGCATCCACGCTGCGAACTGACCAGCCTGGACCCCCCGACCGCGCTGCGTTCCCCGACGTTCGCATCCACGGGGTCCAGGGTGAAAGCCCCGCCGATGCTCGGCTATCGGCGCAGCACGGGCTTGTCTCTGTCGCATCTAACAGGGCCCCTGGCCGTGGCACACCTCGCGGTCAGGGTGCTTGGCACGCTCGGCGCCACAACACAGGGGCCCTCCTTCGTGGCGATACGCTTGCACCACCCGCATTCGCAGGCGAAGGTCGCCCGCGCACGATGCGGCAGCTGGGCGTGCCAGACCAAAGCCGCGCCACCGCGCATGAACGCATGGCTCGGGCGACTCCGCATCGAGTGGCAACTCGACGGTAAAAGCTCCTGCCGCAGTTCAACCAGAGACCGTAGCAGCTGGCTCGTCGGTTTCCCGACGGCGTAAGCATGCGCAGGCTTCGCCTGCCTCTCCTCAAAGCCATCTATTGAAGGGGGGGGCCCCGCCAATAGGAAGCTCAACCGCGTCCCCGACCGGCACATGGTCAATGAACACGACGGGCTCCCACGAGCTGAAAACCACCGCAACGCAAGTACAGCGTGCGCCAGCAGAAGACACGTCCTGGCCGCCGAGCGGCTCCCAGCGTCCAGCGCCAGGTACGAAGCCACGAAGCACCGCACCTCCGCAGGCAGCACGAGGCTCCTCAGTCTGCGAGGCACTGTCGGGGCCCCATCCCGCGGCTTAGCCGACCTCCGCGATGCACTCGACCTCCGAGCCCCTTCGCCGCCGCAGCACGCCCCCACCGTGGCCACTGCTGGAAGGAGCGGAGCTCACCCGCGCCAGCCACCAAGGTCCGCGCCCCAGGAACTGCCACGGGGCCGCAAGCGCGGGCAGCATGCAACGCAAGCGAGCGGCAACTTCGGTGTCGCCGATGAGGGTGTTGACGGCCGCCTCGACTTCCATTTTCTGGCGCTCGGCGGCACCAAGCTGCAGTTGCAAGCGAACGACAAGCCGTTCCGCCGACGCACTGGCTCAGTGGCGCCGAATATCACTGCGCAAGGTCCCGTAACCATCATGCCCCAGCCTCCGCCGCCGCCGTCGTCCGAAATTGCGATGGCCTGCGGCGAACACGGGGAAAAACTGCCCTGAGCGAAAATGGCTACGGGGGGGGGGGGGAACAGGAGGCTTGGCTTGGCTTGGCTTGGCTTGGCTTGGCTTGGCTTGGCTTGGCCCTAAAGGCAATCCAAATATGCTTACCCGAAGCCCTCGCCGTCGCACTCTCCTTCAAAATCGAAGTCCAGCCTTGCAGAAGCCCGCTGGATCGCTTGTCGCCCAGGCACTGCACTCGTGGGCGAAGGGAGGAGGGACGGAGGGAGGGAGGGGGGATAGGGCTGGTCGAACCAACCTCGAAATCCCAATCCCTTTGACTGACAAACCAAAAGGCGCTGACAATCTTAGGGGCGCGCCCTCAGAAACTAAGGGAAGTCGTACGATCGGTATCGAGATGAAGCGATGCCAATCATAGGGACAGGGATATGCTTCAGACTGGTCATGGTCGCCGACTGCTAGGCCTCTGAAGCCCACCACGGAGGGCCGCTCGCCCCTCCAGAAACGGAGGACCTATATACACACACATATGTATATATGTATATCTATATATATATATATATATATATATATATATTTATTTATATATGAGGGGGTGACACCGAAGTGGAACGGAGAGCCCCCCTACCAGGAAATCGGTTTCGGTTTCGTGTTCGTGCGTGCCGCGCGTTCGGGCGAGGCGAAGCTGCGTGGGCGGGCGAGGAAAAAGTCCCAAATGGTTCCTTTCCAGGGGCCGGTGGCCCGCGGTGTGCCGCAAGTGTCCCGCCTCCGGCTGAGACCGGCCGGACCAAATGATTCCTTTCCGGGGGCCGGTGGCCCGCGGTGTCCCGGCGGTGTCCCGCCGGTGTCCCGTCGGTGTCCCGATGATGATGATGATGATGATGATGATGATGATGATGATGATGATGATGATGAAAATGATCATGATGTCGATGATGTTGATGATGATTGTGATGGTGATGGTGGTGATGATGATGATGATGATGGTGTCCCGATGATGATGATGACGATGCTGATGCTGACGATGTTGATAATGAGGATGGTGGTGATGGTGATGATGATGTCACGATGACGATGATGTTGATGATGCTGATGTTGCTGATGATGGCGATGACGATGGTGTCCCGATCATGATGATGAGGTTGATGATCACGATGATGCTGAAATGATGAGGCAATATTGATAACAATGATGATGTGGAGATGATGATAATGGTGTCCCAATGATGATGGAGTTGATGATGATGCAGTTAATGGTGATGGTGATGATGATGGTGTCCCGATGATGATGATGATGATGATGATGATGTTGATGATGCTGATGATGACGATGGAGGTGTCCCGATGATGATGATGATGTTGATGATGGGGATGATGATGATGAGGTGATGATGATTATTTTGATGATGGCGGCCCGGTGATGGTGAGGATGATGATGATGTGGATGTTGACAATATTGATGATGGTGTCCCGATGGTGATGATGATGGTGATGATGATGGTGACGATCGTGATGGTATCCCGATGATGATGATGATGTTGATGATGATGGTGATGTTGTTGATGAGGATGGTGTCCCAATGATGAGGATGTTGTTCATGATGGTGACGATAAAATGATGATGATGGTGTTCCGATGATGCTGATGATGGTGTCCCTAAGATGATGATGATGATGATGATGATGATAAAGATGGTGACGATGATGGTGTCCCGATGATGATGGTGATGGTGATGATGATGTTGATGGTGGTGGTGGGGGAATGATGCTGATGATGGTGTCCGATGATGATGATGACGTTGACGACGATGAGATTGATGATGATGATGGCGTTGATTGTGATATCGATTGTGAAATCGATAGTGAAATCGATAGTGGGACCGAATGTGAGATCGACTGTGAGATCGATAGTTGGTTCGATAGTGAGATCGATTGTGAGATCGGCTGTCGGATCGATTGTGAGATCGATCGAATGAAGTAGATCGAATGAGATCGGTTGTGAGATCGATCGAGTGATATCGATCGAGTGAGATCGATCGAGCGAGACCGATAGTGAGTTCGATAATGAGACCGATAGTCCGACCGATCGAGTGAGACGTTGGTTCCTCCCCCCAAACCTCCTTATCACCTGAAGCGTGGTCGTATAGATACATATATATACACCCATACGACCACCCCGGGGTGATAAGGAGGTTGTTGGGGGGAAAGGGGGGGAACCGACATTTGATTCAATCGCAATCACTATCGATCTCACTCAACGGGACACCACGGGACGCCACGGAACACCACGGGACACTTGAAAATTCCACGATCGATCTCACCATCGATCTCACCCAACGGGACACCATGGGACACCACGGGCCACCACGGGGCACCACGGGACACAGCGGGACACCTCTCGATCTCACTATCGCTCTCACTATCGATATAACTATCGACCTCGCTCAGCGGGACACCATACGACACCACGGGGCACTTCGGGACGCCACATCGATCTCACCATCGATCTCACTGTCGATCCCACGATCGATATAACTCAACGGGACACCACGGGACACGACGGGAAGGACACCACGGGACACCACGGGACACACGTCGATCTCACTATCGATCTCACTATCGAGCTCACTCACTGGGACACCACGGGACACCACGGGCCACCACGGGACACCACGGGACACCGCGGGGCACCTCTCGATCTCACTATCGGTCTCACTGTCGATCTCACTATCGACCTCACTCAGCGGGACACCACGGGACACCACGGGACACCACGGGACACCACATCGCTCCCACGATCGATATCAGTATCGAAGTCACGATCGAACTCACTCAACGGGACACTATGGATCTCACTCAACGGGACACCACGGGACACCAGGGGACACCTGTCGATCTCACTACCGATATCACTATCCACATCACTCAGCGTGACACCACGGGAAATCACGGGACACCTCGGGGCACCACATCGATCTCACTATCGATCTCACGATCGATCTCACTCAACGGGACACCACGGGACACCACGGGACCCCTGTCGATCTCACGATCGATCTCATTATCGATCTCACTCAACGGGACACCACGGGACACCTCGGGGCACCACATCGATCTCACTATCGATATCACTATCGATCTCACTACCAATCTCACGATCGATATCACTCAACGGGACACCACGGGACACCACGGGACACCGGCGGGACACCGCGCGGCACCAGCCGCCAGAGGAGAAACATTTGGTCCGGCCGCGGCCCAGCCACAGGAGGATCTCGGGGCACCATCGGGACACCGGCGAAACATCGCGCGGTACTGGCCGCCAGTCTCCGTTTCACGTCGGACTCACCCCACAACTTCTGATATATACATACATACCTATACGACCACCCTTCGGGTGATAAGGAGGTTCGGAGGGGAACAACCACTGTCTCACTCGATCGATATCACGATCGATCTCACAATCGGTCTCACTATCGGTCTCGCTCGTTCGATCTCACCCGATCGATCTCACAATCGATATCATTCGATTTATTTCATTCGATCGATCTCATTATCGATCTGACGGTAGATCCCACAATCGATATGACAATCAATCTCACTATCGATCTCACAATCGATCGCACACCCGGTCTCACTATCGATCCCACTATGGATCGCACAACCGGGTATCACAACCGATCTCACAATCAACGTCATCATCGTCATCAACATCATCGTCATCAACGTCATCGACATCATGATCACCATCGGGACACCACCATCATCATCACCTCATCACCATCATCATCAACAGCGTCATCATCACCATCATCAGCATCGGGACACCATCATCGTCACCATCATCATCAACAACATCATCATCATCGGGACACCATCATCATCAGCATCGGAACACCACCATCATCATCATCACAATCACCATCTCATCATCATCATGAATAGCATCATCAACATCATTATCATCGGAACACGATCATCACCATCAGCAACATCATCATCATCACCACCATCATCCTCGGGACACCATAATCATCGTCACCATCACCATCACCATCATCATCATCAACGGGGCACCATCATCATCAACAACATCGTCATCATCATCATCATCATCATCATCATCATCACCATCGGGACACCATCATGCAAATCACCATCATCACCTCATCATCATCATCCTCATCAACATCATCATCGTCATAATCGGGACACCATCGTCGTCGGGACACCATCCTCATCAGCATCATCATCGGGACACCACCATCACCATCATCACCATCATCATAAACAGCCTCATCATCAACCTCATCATCACCAGCATCATCGAGACACCATCATCAGCATCTTCATCCTCAACACCATCATATCATCATAACAACATCAGAATAATCATGATCACCAACATCATCATCACCATCGGGGTGTCGTCATCATCATTAGCAACATCAGCATCATAATTATCATCATCATCGGGACACAATCATCATCGCCACCATGGCCATCATCATCACCATCAACATCACCAACATCGTCAACCTCATCATCATCATCATCATCATCATCATCATCATCATCATCATCATCATCATTTGCGTCATCATCATCATCATCATCATCATCATCATCATCATCATCATCATCATCATCATCATCATCATCATCATCATCATCATCATCATCATCATCATTGGGACACCATCATCATCACCACCATCACCATCATCATCAACATCCACATCATCGTCGTCGTCATCACCATCACCGTCATCATCGGGACACCGACGGGACAACGGCGGGACACCGGCGGGACACCGAGCGCCACCGGACGCCAGACGGGAATCATTTGGTCCGGCAGCGCCTCAGCCACAGCGGGACACCTGCACGCATGCGGGACACCGCGCGCCACCGGTTGCCGGAAGGGGATCATTTGGTCCGGCCGCGCCTCAGCCAGAGGAGACTTTCCTCTCGAACGCCCACGGAGCTTCGCTTCGCCCGCGCGCACGGCACGCACGAACACGAAACCGAAATCGATTTCGCGGTGGGGAGGCTTTGCGTTCCACTTCGATCTCACCTCCTCACCTCCGACAGTACTGCATTGGCGTTTCGCGCCATGCGTCTTGTTCCGGACGCTTCTCCGGCAAAACAACAAATCATCGCTTGCTTCACCAGGGGGGACCTCGAGGCCTGGACGGGCGACCGGCTCATTGTTCTAATATCCCCGGTGCCTATTGACACCGCGTTCGCCCGATGCGCTTGCACGCTTGCGCGCAGGAGTGGGAAAATGATGATGATCTGTCACGCGCGAAGATGCTGGCAAACGACGAAGCATCAAAACGTTGCGATGGCACTTGTCCATGAACGGGGAACGGGAAGGGAGCAGGGATGATAGGGGGGGGCTGAAGAGGCGGACGGGGGGAGGAGGAGGGGGGAGAAACGGGGAGAAGGTCCACAGGAAGGAGCGGGCGAATGAGGATGACCGCGGATGCCTCGAACGCGGAGGTCGACGAAGAAGGCAGAGGGGGGAAGGGAGAGATAAAGAGCGGGTGATAGAGCAATGGGAAAGACACGCGGGCTGGCGTGAGCGCAACGAGCGCACGGCAACAAAAAATCCTCTGCGAAGCTAGCCCAGCAGCGCCGGCACAGGGGCGCCAGGGGGCACAGCGGACAGAAGCATAATCAAGCGGCTAGGGCCCTCTTGGGGGCCTCCAATGGCCTTCTTGGGGGTCTCCCATGGCATTCGTGGGTTATCTTGGGAGCCTTCTGGGGGCATCTTGGGCTTCTTGTGGCCAGTCTCAGGACTCTCTGGGGCAGTCTTGGGGCCCTTTTGGGCCGTCTTCAAACCCTCTGGGAGGCCTTTGGGGCCGTCTTGTGACGATATCGGGAGCCCATCGGGCCGTCTTGGACGCTGCGAAGACCCAACCTGGAGAGAATGAAGCATTGAGAACATCTCGACCCACGGCCACAATTTCCTCGGCGCGCCAACCTCTTGCTTCACCCATGTCCCCGCCTACGGTGCCCTGACGGCTCCCTGGGGGGGGGTCTTCTGAAAGCCTGGAGCAGGGGGAAAGAAGGACGAGAGGACAGACTCAGAGGAAGACAGATCGGGAATCTCTGAGAGCCAGGGGGCCTTGGCGATGTGTCCCGCGCCGCGGCCGTTCTCGAGGGTTCTGGGATGCTCCGAGAGCGTTCGGGAGCGCTCTGGCGCGACTTGTCCTCATCCTGGATCCTGCGCCTGCCCGACGAGAGGGATCGCCGTCTTCTGCATGCTGGCGGCCCTGTACGGCAGGGGCGATGCCGGAGTGGCAGGGGGGCGCGGGCAGAGGGGCCTCAGCTCGGCCCGGGTGCTCTGGATGTTCTTGACGCGGTCGTACACCGCATGCCCGTCCTTTGGATCAACGTGCCCAGTGAGCAGCCCGTATGGCACCACCAAAGCTAAATGCGCCACCGACGTAGACATGATCAGTATGACCCTGATCATGTGAAGAGCTATGTGCACCGTCCCCACGCCCTTCTTCAAGACGATAACGGGGTCGAAGTGGTACAGATCTACGTCGTGGTCCTCCAGCGTGGGGCAGATCGAGCAAGAAACCAAAAGACGGAAGGGAGGAAACGGAAAGGAGGCAGGAGGAGGGAGCCGGCGGCGGGGGAGAACGGGGTGCAGGAGGGGAAGGGTGGACGGGGAAGGGCGGGTCCTCCAAGTTGGGGTATATGTGGTGAGACATGACGTGCTGGATGGTCCAGCCCGAGACATTGACGCCTGGGGCGCCGCTGGCTGGGTGGGGGAGAAGGAAAAGTATCGCGCCGACATCGACGCGAAGCTACGGCGACGCCTGGGGATTTCCTTGATTGTTGTTGATGGCCTTTCTCTGCGATCCAGCAAATCATCTTCTCACAACTGTCGTGCTCGTTGTTCACAAGCATCGAGTCTCGGGGGAGGTTCTCTTCCGCCTTCTCCTACAGCAATCGCGCTACCATAAAGAGCGCCAACTGAGGAATCGTAGAAGAGCTTCTGACCACGGCGAACCTCGGCCACGAAGAAGTTCCCTGACCTAGACCTAAGGTGCGGTCCGGAAGCCATAGCCCCTCGTAGCCCGAAATGGATCTCGTTTCCGCATGTTGTCTGTGCTCCCTGGCGGAGCGGAGGCGAGGCAGTGGGCTTCTAAGAGGCAGGGGGCCCTCTTAGAAAGGCACCCCCTGGCCACGTCCCAGACACTGATCCGCTCAAAACTAGTCCACGGGCCCTTTGAGACGGGTTTGGATCTGCCATCGTGCCCCCTGGTACGCTGGGGCGTTGTAGAGTGCCAAGTGCTGTCTTGTATGGCTGCTGTAATATTCTAAGGGACGCCGGCCTGCGCGCACCACCCCCTCCTCCCGAAGCCACAATCCCCCACAAACTACAACAAATCCGTGCTCCCGAGGCCAATATGCCCCCGGGACAGCGCAGTATGGCGCCCAGACGGCCCACTTTGGCTTCTAGACAGCCCAATGTGGCCTCAACACGGCCCTAGAGGCCGTCGATGCAGCACCAGAGAGCCCCGAGAGCCTTCCCAAGAGGGCCTGGAGAGGCAAAAAACATAGATGCTCATCAGAGTGAGGGGGCCGAACGGTCATTCATTGTCCCTGGGCGCGTGGCTGAAGTGAGGTTTTGCGGTGCGGACTGTTGTTGCTGTTGCTGCTGGCTGTTGCTGCTGATGTTGAGATGTTACTGATGTTGAAGATATTGGTGTTGCTCGTGGTGTTGTTGGTGTCGTTGTTGTTGGTGCTGTTGCCAGTGTTGGTGTTGTTGTTGGTGGCTGTGGTGTTGTCGTTGGTGTTGGTGTTGCTGGTGGTGTTGTTGCTGCTGTTGTTGTTGCTGATGTTGTTGCTGATGCTGATGTTGCTGCTGCTGTCGTTGCTGGTGGAGATGTTGCTGTTGTTGCTGTTGTTGTTGTGTTGTGTGATGTGTGTTGTCGTCGTCCCCCCCGCGACCCGGCCCGCGACCCACCCGCGACCAACTTGCGATCCACCCCGCGACACGCCCGCGACCCACCCGCGACCCACCTGCGACCCACCCCGCGGTCCACCCACATAGCATTAATGGAAAAATCGGCGCCTGCGGCGGGCTCGTTGTATAATTTGTAAAACAAAAAAATAAGCGCCTGCGGCGGGTTTCTTCAGAACCTCGCAGGCTGCCGACGTCCCCGCCGCCCCCTCACTCTTATCCGCAACTGCGGGGTGCTACGTCTGGTTTTTCAGATTGGTCTATCTTTCGACGCTCCAAGACGGCCCAAGAGGCCCCCAAGACTGCCCCAAGACGGGATGCCCCAAAGAGAGCCCCAAGACGGCCGAAGAGGGCTCCAAGACAGCCCAAAGGAAGCCGAAGAAGGTCCAAGAGTGCCCCAAGACGGGTCCAAGAAGTGCCCAAGAGGGGGAGAACGAACCGACGAGCCGAGCCTTCCGCCCCAACAGGGCCCCCAGGAGGCCCCAAGAGACCCAAAAGAGGCCCTCAAGAGGCCCCAAAACACTCCCAAGGGGCCCAAAAGAGGCCCCAAGACTGCCCAACTGAGGTGCATGCTCCTCAAGACGTGAAGACGACAGGCGTCACATGTAACGGCGTTCCTCCTCCTCCTCCTCCTCCTCCTCATCCTCCTCCTCCTCTTCCTCCTTCTCCTCCTCCTCATCCTCCTCCTCCTCATCCTGCTCCTGCTCATCCTCGTGATCCACCTCCACTTCCTTCTCCTCGCTCCTCCTCGCTCCTCCTCCTGCATCTCGTCATCGTCATGATCATCATGATAATCATGATCATGGTATGATCAGCATCATCATCAGCAGCATCATCATCATCATAATCATAATGGCCATCCTCAGCATTATCATCACCATCAGCATCGTCATCATCATCGTCATCGTCGTCATCATCATCATCATCATCATCATCATCACCATCATCATCATCATCATCATCATCATCATCATCATCATCATCATCATCATCATCATCATCATCATCATCATCATCATCATCATCATCGTCATCGTCATCGTCATCATCATCACCATCACTATCACCATCATCACCACTGTCACCATCACCATCACCGTCACCGTCACCATCACCATCACCATCATTATCATTATCGTCGTCCTCACCTTCATCTTCGTCCTCATCCTCATAATCACCACCACCGTCATCAACACCATCATCATCATCATCATCATCATCACCATCATCATCATCATCATCATCATCATTATCATCATTATCAGCAGCAGCAGCAGCAGCATCATCATCATCAACATCATCATCATCCTAATCATAACCATCATTGTCATCGTATTCATCGTAACCATCGCCCCTGACGGGCTCGCAGGCTTGGAACACTCACCAAAACCCTAAGACAGCCGAGGTGTCACACTTGACGGCGTCAAGCACCTTGCTCCCAGAGCCCCCGAAAATGGCCCTACGGAAAACACGCCACGTGTTGCGCCTCGCCGAGGACCGGAGATACAAGATGTCGCACATTAGGACCTCCGTGCTCCCTCGCACAAAGACCACCGCACCGAGAAAGCTGGACTGGCACGCTGGCGGGACTTGCCGCAGGCAGCTGGATATTTTGCCCTAAACAGTGCTTGCACTTCGGGATTCTGACTTGGGTTGCCCAAGCAGATTGGACTGATGTGGTCAGGTTTCGCCTGGTGCCCAGTGGGTGCCCAGTTGGTGCCCACCCATGGGCGCCTCGTGGGCGCCCTGTGCGCTGGGTCGGTGTGACAGGGTTCTGCCCGGTGCCTGGCTGATGCCCGCCCACGGGCGCCTCGTCGGCGCCGCCCGGTGCCCGCCCGTTGGCACCTTTGCGGGCGCCTCGCGCTGCCTTCCGCACAGCTTGCACCACATGGATTCAGCAACATGGTGCACCACTCGGCTTGCACCACGAAGGTTGAAACACACATTGCACCAGATAACTGGCACGAAAAACGTACACCGCACAGCGTACAGCGTGCACCATCTAGCTTACACCACATAGACCACACATACATTACACCACCTAGCTTACACCACGTAGCTTGCCCACACCATTGTTTTCTCCACCTAGCTGACACCATGTACCTTAACACACATGCGCTGTACCACTAAGCCTACGAAACCTGTATTGCTCCACATGGTTTACGCCAAACACGTGCCTAGCTGACACACACACACACACCACATACATGTCACAACATAGCTGGCACCACATAGAAGACACCACGTAGCTCACAGCAAATTAGCCTGACGAAGGACCAAACCATATGTTGCTGCAAGTACCGCAAGGGAGAGGAGACGAAGGAGGGGGGCAGCAACAAGGACTGCGGCGTGCATGAGGGGAAGAAAAGCTGACGCGGGCGAGCGGGGAGTCTTCTTGGTTTCGCCCGAGCCCCGTGCGCAACCCGTGCCATGCGGACGCTGGGGCCTTCGGTGGAACTCCCTCTGGGGCCACGAACCGTGTGAGGGGTGTGCCGAAGTGGAGCAGCGGTGCCATGCGGACCTGGGGCCTTCGGTGGAACTCCCTCTGGGGCCACGAACCGTGTGAATGGTGTGCCAAAATCGGGCGGCGGTGCCATGCGGACGCCCCCACTGGGGCCTTCGGTGGAGCTCCCTATGGGGGCCACGAAACGTTTGAGGGGTGTGCCGAAATAGGACGGCGGTGCAATGCGGACGCTCCCGCTGGGGCCTTCGGTGGAGCTCCCTAAGGGGCCACGAACCGTGTGAGGGGTGTGCCGAAATGTGGCGGCGGTGCCATGCGGACGCTCCCGCTGGGGCCTTCGGTGGAGCTCCCTCTGGGGCCACGAACCTTGTGAAGGGTGTGCCAAACTGGGGCGGCGGTGCCATGCTGACGCTCCCGCTGGGGCCTTCGGTGGAGCTCCCTCTGGGGCCATGAGCTGTATGCGGGGTGTGCCCAAATCGGGCGGCGGTGCCATGCGGACGCTCCCGCTGGGGCCTTCGGTGGAGCTCCCTCTGGGGCCACGAACCGTGCGAAAAGGGTGCCAAATGGGCGGCGGTGCCATGCGGACGCTCCCGCTGGGGCCTTCATTAGAACTCCTTATGCGGCCACGACCCGTGTGAGGGGTGTGCCGAAATATGCTGACGCTCCCGCTGGGGCCTCCGGTAGAACTCCTTATGCGGCCACGACCCGTGTGAGGGGTGTGCCGCAATGGGGCGGCAAGGCCATGCGGACGCTCCCGCTGGGGCCTTCGGTGGAGCTCCCTATGAAGCCACGAACCGTGTGAAGGGTGTGCCAAAATGGGGCGGCGGTGCCATGCGGACGCTCCCGCTGGGGCCTTCGATGGAGCTCCCTAAGGGGCCACGAACCGTGTGAAGGGTGTGCCGCAATGGGGCGGCGGTACCATGCAGACGCTCCCGCTGGGTCTTCGGTGGAGCTCCCTATGGAGGCCAAGAACCGTGTGAGGGGTGTGCCGAAATGGGGCGGCGGTGCCATGAGGACTCTCCCGCTGAAGCCTTCGGTGGAACGGCCACTTTGGCCTTCGGTGGAGCTCCCTGTGGTGCCACGAACCGTGTGAGGGGCGCGGCGCTGACGATGGCGATGGTGATGATCATGATGATGATAATCATGACTATGGCGATGATGATGATGATGATGATGATGATGATGATGATGATGATGATGATGATGATGATGATGATGGTGATGATGATGATGATGATGCTGATGATGATGATGGTGGTGATGATGATGACGATGACGATGACGAGGCGGATGGGAGGAGGGAGGGGGGAGGAAGGGGGATGAGAGCGGGAGGTGAGGTGAGGTGACGCGGGGCGCTGTCTCTTCAAAACGAGGACCCAACACCACAGGATGGCTGGGAAAAAATTACACACCACAGCTTACACCACATACACAGCACACAACGAAGCTCACACCACATCGTATCTTGCACCACATAGACTGCACCACGAGGTTCACTCTGGCAAATATGACTGTGCCTTTGGGGAGGCCTGCAGGGACCTCTGGAAACCTTCAGGTACCTCCAGAGATAAGGGAGGACGCTCAGAAGAAGGTCTGCAGCGAAATGACAGTCCCAAGGACGGGGCCCAGACCGTGACAAAAATCTCGACATCGGAAGTCTTGGGATGGTGTCATCCCGTCCTTCCCGCGAGCAAAATTACAGCTGGCATCTCTCCCATCTCCCCAACGTCGGCATCTCCACTCCAGCTCCCCAACCCAATACCGATCTCCCCCATGCCTCCCACCATACCCATTTCCATCTCTGTTGCTGCTGCTCCTCCTCCTCCTCCTCCTCCTCCTCCTCCTCCTCCTCCTCCTCCTAGGAAGCACCGTATGGGAAAGCTGCGTGCGATAGGACTCGGTTCAGCCATGGCTTGGACACCAGGGCGTTGTGCGACCCGTCGTGCATCATGTTGCCCGTGAGGTACCAGGACAGAAAACCGATCAGCAGCACGCACGTCCAAGACTGCCAGTGCACCACGTTCATATATATCAGGAACCAGTAAAAGATGAGCGCCTGTGGGGCGGAGGACAGCCGCGATCGGCTTCAGCCGAGACGAGCGCGTGGTCTAGAATGCCATCCCAATCGCGCCCGCATCGCGGGCCTGGCTTCCTCCTCGCCGCTCACACATCGCGCCGTTGGCCCACTGAGATCATGCCTGCCCGAGGAGCGGCCCAAGGCGCTGCGCCGAGTTCCCTGCGATCGTGGGCTGGCTTGCGGAAGAACCTTGCTCCCCAGGGTAGGCGTGCATTCAAATGGGGCTCTCACTTGTCTGGAAGAGCCCGTGGGTCAGGCCTGCGTCGGCCGGCCGTCCTCAGGGTTCCCCAGGCTCCCCGGGTTCCTTTCGCCGCGTTTCTTCACTGGCTCGGACAGGCGGGCCTTCCTCGGTTTCCCCGAGTTCCCCCGGTTCGTTCCGTGCTCTTGATTCCTTTCTGACTTGAAGGGGCGTTCCCTGGGTTGCCAAGCAATGCCACGCAGTGCCAGGCAACGTACCTAAATGCCGATCAACGCAAGGCAACGGCAAGCAATACCAAGCATTGCCAAGCAATGCAACAAATGCAAAGCGACGGCGAGCGATGCCAATCAATGCCAAGCGAAGCCAAGCAATGCGAAGCGATGCTAGGTACATGCCAAGCAACGCCAAACAATGCCAAGCAATGCCAAGCAATGCCAAGTAGCGCCAAGCAAGGCCAATCAATGCCAAGCTTTGCAAAGAAATGCCCAGGCATTCCAAGCAATGCCAATCAACGCAAAGCAACGTCAAGCGATGCCAAGCAACGCCAAGCGATGCCAAGCAACGCCAAGCGATGCCAAGCAATCAAAAGAGATGCCAAGCAATGCCACGCGGTGCCCAGCGATGTCAATCATTGCCAAGCAACGACAAGAAATTCCAAGCAATGGCAGGCCATACGAAGCAACGCAAAGCAGTGCACAGCAATGCCAAGCAATGCCATCCTTGCTTAGTGACGTACCTCAAATAGCAGCTTTCGGGAAGTAAAGTGGTGGGGGGTGACGTCATATGCGATTTGCATTGGCAACACAATCCATCTCACGAGCGGATGCACATCGGGACATCACGATGCATGTTAATCGACAGACATGTAGATATGTAGATACACATGATGTCAAGGGTCGCTGCGATTCGCCTTCCAATCTTGATCCATGCACCTACATGTTTTATTCAATCGGCGGTTAGCATATTGACGTAGCCGCAGTGCTACTACGACCCATTCCCGAACCCTGACGCTGGGAAGGCTAACACGGCGCAGCCTCGACTGGCAACAGACCCGACGCGTTCCGTCCAAACCGAACGCCAGGTTCGGCACTCGCCCAGCACGAAGGGACGGCAACTGCGGTCGCCAGTTGTCTCGCCCGAGAGGTGGTGCTCGCAAAAGACGAATGTAGCCGAGGCTCAAACGAGAGCACCAGTCTCACACACGGATACGGCCGGCGCTGGGGCGGTAGCACAAATCTTGGAAATGGATGTGGCTGGCGCTTGGGCGGAGCACCATTCTCCCATGAGAGCTGTGGGAAGCGTGCGAGTGGAGCGCCATCACAATAGTCAATCAGGGGCGTGGCTGGCGCTGCGGAATGACTGCCGCGTTCCATGAAGGATTTGGCCAGCGCGCAGACGGCAGCATGACTCCTAGACAGGGGTGTGGCCAGCGCTCGGGCGAGAGCGCCAGTCCCACCCAGGAATGGGGCTTATGCGCGACTGGCAGCATCATCTGCAATGAGGGCTGTGGCCGGCTCTGAGGCGACAGTACCGCTCGTATTGGAGAGTGTGGTCAGTGCTGGGGAGTGCGCGCCAATCTTGGATCAGGATGCGGCCACGGACGGAAGAGGGATCCCGAAGTATTGCAAACCGCGCGAGCGAAGCGGCAGCACCATGCTGAATAAGGGAAGGAGCAGGAGGAGGGTGTGGAGGAGGAAGAGGAGGAGGAGGAGGTGGAGGAGGAGAAAGAGGAGGAGGAGGAGGATAAGGAAGGGAAGGGGAGGAGGAGGAGAAGGAAGAGGAGGAGGATGGGGGAGGGGAGGAGAAGTGGGTTGCAGGAAAGCTGAGAAGGAGTGAAAGCGAAGATCCCGTGGCCCCATAGAAAAGCAGGGTTCACATAGCGTCCCCCCGCCATAATTACGGCACAGCCCTCACACGAATCGTGGGCCCCCCGGGCCCCTGGGAGCTCTACTTGCAGATCCAGGGACAGAGTTCGCGCGTTCCTTAAAGGAAACTGACCATCGAATTTTGGGTCCCGCGGGCGCTGCGGGAAAGCACATGGCGGCTGCCGATGAAAAAAAATATAAAAGGAAGAGAGTGATGGGGGAGGGGGGGGAAGCGGGAAGAAGGAATGAGGAGAAGGAGGATGTCGGGGAGGATGTGGAGAAGGAAGAAGCAAATTTCATGGAAACTGGGCATCATAGTTTGGTTCCCGAGGTCGCTGGAGAAAAATAAGAGAAGGAGAAGGAGGAGGAGGAGGACCGCCCCCAACAACCCCTGGCGGGCACCGATGGGGGGAACAGCAGCGGCCCGCCCCCCGCCACCCCCAGGCCTACTCCGAGATAGAGAAACATGTTCCCGGGAAGCTTTCCGGGAGCATGATTTGCTCGGCTCTCCTAAGAGGGGCCCCTTTTTGGCCTCGTCGGCAAGCCTATTGGAAACATGGTTGGGGCGGTGGGTGGAAGCCCAAGGAATCATGTTCCCGGAAAGCTGTCTGGGAAATGCGACGTACCGAGGTGTCTTGGGGGCCCGCAAGGGGCTTCCCTGGGAGCCCTTTGGGGGCCTATTAGGGCTTCCGAGGGACCTCTTGGAAGCCTCACAGGGCTTCTTGGGAGCCATGATGGCCTCAGGGGGCGTCCTAGGAGCCTCTCAGGCCGGAGACCTTGAAATGTCGCGCTCTTCGGGCCCTCTTGGGTCGCTCTTGGGGCTCTCTTGGGGCGCTGTCGACGCCCTCTTGAACTATCTGGGAAGCCTCCTGGGCCGTCTCTGGGCTTTCTTGGGAGCCTCTTCGGCCGTCTCGGAGCGATCTGAAGGGCCTCTGACGCCGTCCGGGACCCTAGGCGGTCCTTTGCTATGCACCGGTATGTTTTGGATGTCTTTTGAGGGCCGTTTGGGTTGCCCTTGGGGCCTCTTTTGGGGCCTCTTTGAAGCCTCTTTGGGGCCTCGTGGGGCATCTAGGGGGCCTCTGGGGGGCCTCTTGGGATCTGTTGGGGGCCTCTTGGGGTATCCTGGAAGCCTTTTGGGGCGGAAGGCTCGAATTGTCGGTTCGTGTTCCACCTCTTGAGCCCCTCTTGGGGCCGTCTTGGGGCCCTCTTGGGCGATCTTGGGCGCCTCGTAGATCGGTATGTATGTAGCATTATTCCCTACCTAGGCTCTGCCTAGAAGGGTTCTTACCCTATATCTTAAAGGGGCCGGGCAGTGGACCCCGCCCTGGGCGGTTCCCCCGGCATCCGCCCCGCGGTTCCCCCAGTTACGTCCCCATAGCTTAGCGTTGTTTATCTCATCTTAGCTTAGCTTAGCTTAGCTTCATCTTAGCTTCGCGTAGCTGTAGCTTAGCTTAGCTTAGTTTAGCTTAGCTTAGCTTAGCCTTAGCTTAGCATGTCATAGCATAGCCCAGCATAGCATAGCATAACGCAGCATAGCATAGCATAGCATAGCATAGCATAGCGCAGCATAGCATAGCGCAACATAGCATAGCATAGCATATCATAGCATAGCATAGCCTCGCCTAGCCTAGCCTAGCCTAGCCCAGCATAGCATTGCGCAGCATAGCATAGCATAGCATAGCATAGCAAATCATAGCATTGCATAGCACAGCGCAGCACAGCATCCACTACTAATGTTGTTTTCCTAGAGGCTCCAACTCCTAGGTAGGGTCGCACTGGGATAATGTATGTATGTATGTATCTAAGTGTGGATGTATGTACGCATGCATATGGATCGAATGGCCTTCGGCACATCCCACCACTATGCCAGGGTTGTGGGTCAGAGCTCTCAGGGATGCTTCTTGGGGTCTCTTCGGAGCGCCTTCGGGGGCCTCTTGTCAAAGAGATTCGCTAGAGTGACTTGTTCAACGCGGGGTCCCTGGAATGGGCCCGAAGTCCGAAGAGCTTCCATGGGCCCGGTGTTTCGTCGTAAATGCTTGACGGTCCCGGGCCCCGTTTCGGGCCTCAGGAAGCGAAGATTGGTCCAGAAGCTTCGGGAGCGGGAAGAGTACCTGAGGGCGTCTGGTCAGGGGGCTGTTGGGGGGCCTCTAGGGAGCTTCTCGGGAGCGTTTGGGGGGACTCTTGGGGCCTCCTTGGGACCTCTGGGGGCGGAGGGGTTGAAATGTTTGTAGGGCATCCTCTCTGGGCCCCTGCTTGGGGCCGTCCTGGGTCCCTCTTGGGCCGTCTTGGGGGCCTCTTGGGCTAGCCAGGGGCCCTTTGGGGCTGTCTTGGAACCCTCTTGGGCTGTCTTGGGGCGATCCTGGCGGCCTCTCCGGCCGTCTTCGTTCCCCTGGAAGGTCAAGGGGCGAATCCCTCAAAAATGTACGTTTTCCGAAGGGGACGGGACCATTTTTGCCTCTTGGGGCCCTCTTGGGAATGCTCTTGGGGCCCTCTTTGGCTGTCTCGGGGGCTCCCGGGAGCCCTCTTGGAGCCATCGTCGGCGTCTTCAAGCTACATTTCGATGCTTGTGCGCCTTCTTGATATGTTTGGCGGCCTCCGACGCCCTCGGGAGCCGTCCCGGGGGCGCCCCAGAAGCCCCTGTGCCCCCATGCGCGCTCGAGGTCGCGGTCCCGGGCCCCCGGTCCTCGTCCCCCGGGATACATAATATATATATATATATATACACACACACACACACACACACACACACTGATCAAATTTGGGTCACTCTGCACAGTCCCTTGGAGCCAGGGGGACCCCATTTTGTTAAGTAGACTCCTGGGGGCAATGATGCATCCACGAACAACAATCCCACTAAGTGGGATAGCGGCTATGCACTGTACGTAGACATGGTGGCTCATGCACTGGTGAGCCCAAGCTATGGCTTAGCAAAACATCTCATCATGGTAGCGTGAGGCTGCTGTGACGATCCACGGCTCGAGCGCGCGAGCCATTACTGGACTCGGCTGCGGGTAGCTCCGCGCTGAGTCGCCGCGATTGGACTGCGGGTAGCTCCGCGTCCGTCGGCGGCAGTCACCGGCGCTGCGGGAGGCAGCGCAGGGCAGTGCACGGTTGTGCATGCCCTCGAAGCGCGGTACGCGCTCGAAGAAGTCGTTCAACGAGCGTGAGCGGCGTGGCCAGTTGTTACGAGTTGGACTCGTCAACTTGGCGGTAGGCCATGGAGCAGTTGGCTCAACAAATCGCCGCGCTCCAGCAGCAGCAGGCGCAGACGGCGGCAACACACCGGCAGGAGATGCAGCAGCTCGCGACGCAGCTCGCCGACGCCCGCCGCGAGACGCAGGCCGCGGTCCTCCAGATCGCGGAGGCGAGGCGCCAGGAGGAGCAGGCCAACAACGACAGGAGGGCGACCCTGGAGTTGGCCCTCCGCGTCGCGAACCGCGGCGGGAACGAGATCATCGACGCGAAGGGAGTAGGACAGCCAGTAAAGTTTTCCGGGAAGGAGGAGAGCGAGTTCCAGGAGTGGGCGCACAAGGTCGTGTGCTTCATGTCGGCGAAGTTCGGCCTGGACTTCACTGCTGCCCTAAAGTGGGCGGCGTCCCAGCGGAAGAAGATCACGAACGACGGGGACGGGGACAGCGTGAACTTCATGGACGCCTTCGGCGAGGACATCGTGGACTTGGAGGCGAAGGCGGCCAACCTGTACACGTACCTCGTGTCGTTCACGACGCACAGCGCCAACAAGGTCGTCAGGAACGCCGGGCAGCACCAAGGGCTAGAAGCCTGGCGCCGTCTCCACGCCGAGTGCGACCCCACGTCGGCGATGCGCCGGGTCGTGATTCTCGGCAAGGTGCAGAACCCAGACAAAGTGGAGAGCATCGACAAGCTCGGGCAGGCTCTCGAGGACTGGCTGATGAGGACGCGCCAGTACGAAGAGTTCACGGACCGAGACGGGCAGCCGTGCAAGGTCAGCGAGGACTCCCTGATTGCCGCCATGTACAGGTTGGCGCCGGCGGACCTGGAGACGCAGTTGATGTTCAACGCGGCGGAGGACGAGACCTTCGCGGACATCTTCAACAGGCTGAGCAGCTACGCTTCGACCAAGCACTCCCTGAAGTTGGACGCCAAGCAGAAGAACACGAGGCGAGGCCCGGACGACATGGACGGGCGTCCAGTGCTGGAAGTGCGGCAAGATGGGTCATTACGGCAAGGATTGCAGGAGCGGCGGCAAGAGCCTCGGCAAGAAGGGAGGCAAAGGCGACGGTAAATCCGGAGGTAAGCCGGACGGCAAGTCCGGAGGAGCCAGAGGAGGAGGAGGAAGGGACCCCAGGAGCCCGCAGCCCAGGTACGGATCAGGATGCTGGACGTGCGGCGGCAACCACAAGCAGGTGGACTGCAGGTACCAGTCAGGAGGAGGAGGTCGAGGAGCCCCAGGAGGAGGAGCACCAGGGCAGCCTAAGGGCAAGGCGGCCGGCGGCAAGGGCGGCCCCAAGGGCATGGGCGGCAAGACCATGAGCTCGCTCGACGACTGGCCGGCTGACGTCCCGATGCCCTGGTGGAACCAGTCCTCCGCCACCGAGCCGGAGGCGGAGCAGAACGGCCTCGACATCAGCGGGATCGACGATAAGAAGAGATCATTGTCATCATCGTCACCTTCCCCCTCCAGACCTCCATATCGGATCCGGACTGGGAGCGACGAATGGCTGCGCATCAACTACGATACGGGCGCGGCCACTACTGCGTTTCCCTTGGAGTTCGGCGACGGGCTGAACTTGCAGAAGAAGGGCGAGTTCCGGGTGGCTTCCGGCGACGTGATTCCGGACTTCGGCCGCGTCCGAGTGCCAGGCATTGACGAGCATGGCAACCAGAGGGGCATCTCGGGTGCCGTCACTGCGGTGCACAAGCCGCTCGGATCGGCCGCGGAGGTGTCCAAGGGCCACGACTCCTTCATCTGGCACAACGGCGGCGCGCTGGTGCCTAAGCACCACCCGGTGGCAGTGGGCATGCGGCGTGCCTTCAACGAGCTGACCCAGTATTACGGCAGGGAGGAGATCTTGCCGCTGTACCGTGAAGGCCAGCTCTACAACTTCTACGTCAAGCAGAACGGGAAGCCGGTCAGCGTGGCCGGCATCGAATCGACATCGTCATCATCGCCTTGGAGGCCGTCGGCTAGCTCTTCGGATTTTCTGGGGCAGGCCTCTCGGCCGTATGTCCGGTGGTGGATCAGGTCAAACACGACGGCATCATCTTGGCGCCGCTCGAGAACCCGATCGCGGGCACCACCTACGAGGACGACTGGAAGCAGGACGGCATCATGAAGGAGACCACCCAGTTGTACGACGGCCGAGTGGAGTTCGAGAGGACCGACGGCGAGTGGAGGTCCTTCGAGGTGAAGCGGGGCGGCTACACGCAGAGCCCGCTGGGCATGGACCCAGACCCCAATCGGTGGACGGGTCGGCGCAAGACTGTGGTCACGGCGGTCTGGGAGAGATCCGCTGGCCCACAGATGTCCGCGACTGCAGCGCAGCAGCTGGCAGACGACTGGCAGGCGGCTCAGGATCCGAACATCATCGAGGAATCGGAGGAGTTCAAGAGAGCGCGGGCCGCGCGAGGCCCGACCCGGGCTCAAAAGGAGGAGCACGAGGAGCAGAATCATGCGGTGTACCGGTCGTGGTGCCCCGTCTGCCGGGCTGCCAGGGCGACCGGCACGCAGCACCGCGTTGAGGTAGAGAGGAGCGCGGACGAGGAGAAGGAAGGCCCACGCATTTACAGCGACTACTTCTTCATGAGCGCGGACGAGACCTCGGCCCCGCACCTGATCATCAAGAGTTCGAGGTCAGGGCGACTTTATGCTACTTCGATTCCGGCGAAAGGCGTGGCTGAGTACAGCGTGAGGTTCTTCGGCAACACGGTGCACGGGACCGGCCTCAAGAAGTACATCAACCACAGCGACAACGAGCCGGCGCTGGTTGCGCTCAAGGAGGCGGCAGCGAAATCTTGCCCATCAGCGGAGGCCATTCCGAGGTCGGCGCCTGTGGGAGACCACCAGGCCAACGGCAGCATCGAGGTGGGCGTGCGCGAGGTCAAGCGCCAAATGCGTGCAACACGCCTGGCGTTGGAGCAGAAGCTGGGGTACAAGCTGAACGAGAGCGACCCTATGCTGAGCTGGATCGCGGGCTTCGCGGCCGACACCATCGCGAAGTACCGCAGGGGCAGCGACGGCAAGACCCCGTATGAGCGGGAGACGGGGCGGAAGTGGAAGAAGCCGAGCATCCAGTTCGGCGAGAAGATTGCCCTCAAGGTGGCACGAGAACGAGTTGGACGACCTAAACGTGATTGGGAGCCAGTGACGGTGGACGCGCGCTACATCGGCCACCATGCGCGGACTGGAGCAGTATTGGGTCTCAGCTCTGACGGCGTGGTGCAGGGCATGGCATTTACACGCCTGCCAGCTGCTGAGAGGTGGAGCTACGCTGGCTGGGATCAACTGCGAGGAGTACCATGGGATGTACAGGCGCCACGGGACGCAGCACCCGAAGGCGGCGCGGAGCCGGCAGCGGCCGTACCGGTACCGGTCGCTCCGCCGGCGGTGCCCGATGTGGTGGCACCGAGAGCGTTCTACGTCCGCAAGAAGGACGTGCTGAAGTATGGGCTCACGGCTGGATGCCCAGGGTGCCAGGCAGTGGCACGAGGCGCTGGCGCGCAGACGCACGACGCGGCGTGCCGGAAGCGCATCATGGAGCAGGTGGAGAAGGACGACGAGAGGAGGATCTCGGCGTTCCGAGAACGTGTGGAAGCTCAGCGACAGGAGGCTGGAGCTCACGCGGGCCCTGGATTAGGACAGGCACAGGCCGATCCAGGCCAAAATCTCCAGAGGCCTCCGGGGGCTGCGGGTAACTCCGCGCCTCCGGCGGCACAGGCCGATCCAGGCCAAAATCTCCGGGGGCCTCCGGCTGCGGGTAGCGCCGCGCCTCCGGCGGCCCAGCAGGGTGCTTCGGACTCGCCGAGGGTCAAGAGGAGTGGAAGCGATGCTGGATCGCCACCGAAGGTGGCGAAGTGGACGGACACGGGAGGCGGCCGATATAAGCGGAAGGCCGACGACCCAGGCGACGAGGAGCGCTTGGAGGAGAGGCCAGGGACGGGCGGTTCGTCGGGGAGCGGAGGCCCCGGCCAGGATGCTCCGGCTAGCGAGCTTATCGTGCTCCCTCCGGAGGTGAGCCCGTCAGGTATGACCGACGTGGAGCAGGCGGTCCAGTCCACGACGCAGGACGTGGAGGTAGGCTCGCTGGACGTCGCGGTGGACGACGTCAAGATGAGCGATGAGAAGATCGGCCTGGCCGAGGAGATGGCAGTTGGGTTGGAGACCTGGCTGCGAGACGCTGGCGAGGAGTACCGGACCAGCGATGTGAGCGACTTCTGCAGGGTAGCTGTGGAGCTGGGCGCAGTGGACATGATCGAGACCTACGCCCCTGTGCGCTTCGCGGCAATGGCGCAGAAGTATGGGCTCCGTCCAGGTTTCGCCATGGACCTGAGCGAGAACAAGCCAGGGTCGTACGATTGTTGGGACTTGGAGAAGGATGAGGACGTGAAGGAGCTGGAGGACCGAGTGGACGAGGAGGAGCCGTACGTACTAATAGGGAGCCCGCCGTACTTGACTACGGCGGTGGGCTTCTACTGGCGGCAACTTCGTGCCGGTAGGTATTTCCTACACGAACATCCGGCAGGAGCGGACTCATGGAAGGAAGATTGCATCGTAAGGCTCAGGAGCGAGCCGGGGGTCTACACGGTGGAGGGCCCCATGTGCTGCTACGACATGAAGCCGGAGAGTTTCGAGAAGGTCAGCGGCGAGCGTCACGTTTTGATGATGACCAACTCGGAGGAGCTGGCCAAGGCGTTAGATCGATGGTGTGCCAACCGGACTGGTGGGCCGTACCACGTCCACATGCAGGTGGTTGGCGGCGTGGCGAAGCAGACAGCAGCGTATCCCGTGCGACTCGTTCGCACTATCTTGAGGGCCCTGAAGGAGCAGATGCGGCGAGATCGAGACGTTAGCGCTGTAGAGTTGGCAGCCGCGGGACCTACACCTACGGAGCCGCACTATCCAGTCGACGACCTGGGCCCGAAGGAGATCGAGAAGATGGTAGAGTTCTACGAGGAGACCCGGGACAACATCACAGGCGAGATACTTCCCCCTGAGTTGGTAAAGGAGGCTAGGAAGAAGGAGATGGATTGGGTTCGAAACGTCAAGTTGTACGACAAGGTACCGAGGAGCGAGATGGAATCCAGAGGATTCAAGACAGTGAGTACACGGTGGGTTGACGTGAACAAGGGCGATAAGGACAATTACAACGTGCGCTCGAGGATCTGCGGTCGCGAGCTGAAGGCAAAGACCAAGGACCAGTTGCTGGCGCACGAGCTTTTTAGCGCGATGCCACCGTGGGAGGCTATCAAGGCCTTGTTCTCTCTCTTGGTCACCGACGGCTCCGTGGATGGCACCACGGACCCAGAGATCGCCATCTTCGACATCAGCCGCGCGCATTTCATGGCGCCGGCGAAGCGTGAGCTATACATCGACATTCCCGCGGAAGATCGAGAACCAGGTGACGAGCACATGGTCGGAAGGCTCAATCGCAGCATGTATGGGTTCCGCGATGCCAGTAGTAATTGGATGGATGATTGGCAGCAGTTGCTGGAGACGGACGGGTTCGAGATCGGAGTGGCGAACCCGGCGTTGTTCCTTCATCGAGGTTTGGTTTTACGTGGTGGAGTGCATGGTGATGATTTCGTGGTATTGGGTCCTCGTTTGGGACTCGATCAGATCGGCGCCACTTTGGCGTCGAAGTATTCCGTGCGGGAGAGCCACAGGCTAGGCTTCGCGGACCACTGCGTGAAGGAGGCGACGGTGCTGAACAGAGTACGGCCGCAAGTACGTTGAGATCGAGCCGGACGCTAGGCACTCGGAGCTCATCGTTCAGGCGCTGGGACTCGGCAAGGGCAATGGCGTGAAGACGCCAAGCGTTAAGCCGACCGATGCGGACATTGAGCGGCATCGGAAGTCACCGCCAGTTTCCTCGACGGCAGCTTCGACATTCAGATCGGCTGTGATGCGCGCGAGTTTTCTCGCGCAGGACCGGCATGACATCGGCGAGGCTGTGAAGACGTTGGCACAGAGGATGGCCAAGCCAACGGAGGAGGCCATGCAGGAGTTGAAGCGATTGGGACGATACTTGGTGTATCGGCCGTACGTGAGCCTCATCTACGACCAGCAGCGCATGCCAAACCACATCCTCGTGTCCGTCGACAGCGACCACGCGGCGGACAGGCTGACCCGGAAGAGCGTCAGCGGCATGGTCATCAGGATGGGGAGGCACGTGATCAAGGGCAGCTCCAGCATACAGTCGGCACTCGGACTGAATGTTGGCGAAGCGGAATTCTATGCATTGGTACATGGAGGAGCCCATGGACTGGGTATGCAGAGTTTCATGCGTGACCTCATGGTGGAGTTGGACGTGGTCGTGGAGTCCGACTCCACGTCGGCCAAGTCCTTCGCGTCCCGGAAGGGCTTGGGCAAGCAGCGGCACGTGCAGACGCGGTACTTGTGGATTCAGGACCGCGTCCGCAAGAACCACCTGAAGGTTCAGAAGGTGCCGGGGAAGCATAACGTGTCCGACATTCTCACCAAGAGCGTTCCGGCGGCTGAGCTGGACAGGCACATGGGCGTGATGAACCTTGTCGTCACGACCAGAGGTAAGAAACACAAGAGGCTCTGAGGAGGAGCTCGCTGGCAGCGGGTAGCCCCGCGCCGGCATAACGAGGAGGAGGATACGAGCTAGGAGGCAGCGGCCAGCCCCGCGCTTCTATGGCTCAGGCGGCGCTGGCGCGACCAGCGCAACGGTCCTTGCTGCGGTGAGCTCCGCGCAAGGGCTGCGGACAAGAATCGTTTTTTTCTTAGGACAAAGGTCCGAGGCCACACTCCGCTACCTAGAGCTTTTGAGGACTTGGAGGTTTAAGATGCCTCCTGCGTCCTATGAGGAGTGATCAAATTTGGGTCACTCTGCACAGTCCCTTGGAGCCAGGGGGACCCCATTTTGTTAAGTAGACTCCTGGGGGCAATGATGCATCCACGAACAACAATCCCACTAAGTGGGATAGCGGCTATGCACTGTACGTAGACATGGTGGCTCATGCACTGGTGAGCCCAAGCTATGGCTTAGCAAAACATCTCATCACACACACACATGCATCGGTCTATCTGCTTTCTGCCTCTCCACCTAGTTCCATCGATCAATCAATATACCCGTGTCACAATGTATGTTGTGTACGCTTTGCCCCGCAAGGCGCACGCTTCAGATGCTTGCACAGCCGGGCGTTTGTTGTTTGGTCTTATGGCCTCGCAGAGCGCACTCACAGCGCCTTCTCGCTGGTAGTATGGCCTTGCAGAACAATCGGGACAACCATCGGGACAACCATCGGAACAATTATCGGGACAACCATCGGGACAAGCATCGTGGACAAGCATCAGGACAAGCATCGGGAACAACCATCGGGACCAACCATCGAGACAACCATTGGGACAACCACCTTCACAACACAGCACAACCATCGGGACAACCATCGCGACAACCATCGGGACAACCATCGGGACAGCCGTCGGGACAACCGTCGGGACACCCATCGAGCACCCATCGGGACAATCAGCAAGACAACCATCTAGACAACCATCGGGACAACCTTCACCCCACGGCCAGTACCTTGGCTCCCCTTTCTTGTCTGAACTGGCCCTAGGCAGGGGACGAACTCGCGCAGCTTCGCCTCGCCCGCACGCATGTCACGCACAAAACGAACCAGTTTCCCGTTTGTGGCGCCTCACGTCTCACTTCGGTCTAAACCCCAACCTCCGACTTAGGATCGGGGAGACGTAAGACTCGGGTTCGGGGGTCTCGGGTTGGCCTGACAGGGCCATCATGAAAATGACGAGACCCAACCTGAAATTTGACGCGAGTTCACACTGCAAACATTCCACGAAAACTGGACCGTCAAAATTGAGGACGCGCTCGTCAAGAAGCGTCGGCATACCCAAGTTCTGGCGTACTCGAGTCTTACGGATCCCCGATGCGTTCTCCTAATTGGGGTCGCGCCTGGCTCGTTCCTTTCCCAGCGCCGACGCCGGTCACGGAGCGTCGGGCAGCAACAGCTGGAGAGCGGCAGAGCTGACTGCGCACCAGAGATCTTGGGGGCAGGCGGAGGGCGGCCGCGAAGGACGGCGCCGCGCCCAGAGCATGCAGCGCTTCGCGCGGAACGGAGGGCGGCAGAACACATACGTTAGACTTCGGATGTCCTTCGGGCGTGGACTGGCCCAGCTCAGCTCACACCTGGCCCAACCAATGAAGAAAAAATTGCGCTACAATTTTGTAGGGGCTTCCCAGACCTGGCCCGACCAAAGTGCAAAGCCGCCTCCAAGGCCACGCCCGGCTCCCAGACCCGGTTCATCAAAAATGAAGCTTGGCAGAAGCCTACACGATCTGGCGCTCTGGCTGAGCACCGTTTGTGCTGAACCCCGCTACCCTCCAGCTGAGTCCTCGGGCAGGATCTCAGCAGGCACCGGGCATCCTCCGACGAGCGCGCAGAGCGCGTCGGGGGCGACGCCGACGGCGCCGCCCAGGGCAGCGGGCATGGGGCCTGGCGCCGTCTGAAAAGCCGCCCGCGAGCGTGAAGCCTGTGCGCCTTCCTCTGGCCCCTGGCTTTGGCTTGGCCAAGGGGCCGCCCACAGCCGCCGAGGGCCGCCGAGAGCCGCCAAGAGCTGCCGAGAGGCCGCCGAGGGCCGCGCCGAGGCGCTCAGCGCGAGGTGGGGCGCCGTCATCTTGTGCGAGCCCCGCGGCCGCCCCTTGAAGTGATCGCCTCGGCTCACGGCGCGGCGGGCGCGACGAGGCCTCGTCGTCGCCGTCGAGGCTGGAAGCTCTTGGATGTCCTCACGTTTGGGAGGGATGGGCTCGGGGAGGAATTGGCTCGGGCGAAGGACGACAGGTTCGAGGCTTTCGGGCGTTTTCGTCGGTTCTCGGCGGTTCCCCAGCCTCGGGATGCTCTCCAACAATTGCGCCTCGCCGAGAGCGCCACAGGGGTACGCGGATCGCCCCGAACGGGTTCCAGAGGCCAGATCAAGTGTGACCCGAAATCCACATGGGACGACCTTCAGGGTCTCATGGGGGGCCTCTGCCCGCACCGACCAGAATGCCAAAATAGCCTGCAAGACGCATAGAACGATCAGGACTGCATGAGCATCTCGACACTGATTTAGATCAAAAGGTCCTGGTGCGCCCCTGGACGGTCTGGGCGGAAGCCTCCAGAAGCTTACATTGTGAATGTTGGCCCTCCTTCCGTTGTACTTTGTTACGACTGACTTACACGGACGTTGTTTTGCGTAAGATAGCTACCGCTGCGGTAGCCGATACCTACCCAGTAACGACACGTGAATCGTGTAGCAAACGGTAAATTGCATAACTTACCAGAGAGGTAAAACTAATTGTGAATACGCCTAACTGTGGGTAACTGCTGCTGGCTTTTGCAAGGCGAAGGCGGCAAGGGCGCGCAGGGGCTGGATGCTGGCGCTGGCGTTCAGGTCGGTTGAAAATGTGAACCAAGAGGGAAGAGGAAAGCGAGGGAAACGAGGATCATAAAGCGGCCCCGCGCCCAACGCATGATGCCCAGAAGAGCAACGTATATGATGCACGCTGTGTGGTGTGAGCCACGTGGTGCACAATATCTGGTGCAAGCTGCGTGGTGCAATCTAGATTAACAAGTCCATGTGGTGCAAAATATGGTGTGCAACATATGTGGTGTAAACTTGTTGGTGCAATATGCGTGGTGCAATCTGTGTGGTGCAACGTGTTGTAACTTATGCGGTGATATGTATGCAATGCGAGTTACGTGGGCCAATGTGTGTGATGAGGTGTATGTGGCACAAATTACGTGGTGTAACGGATGAGGTTCCATATATGTGGAACACGCTGCTCGGTGCAACAGATGTCAATCAATCTATGCGGTGCAGCGAATGTGGTGCAATATATGTGGTGCAGCGAATGTCTGTTCCTATTGGGTTGTCAACTCCACTGCTCGCGCAACCACTCCACCCACCCACCCGCAACTTGGTTTGCAAAACCCATGCGGCGGCGATTGCGATGAATTCGCACGTTCGCGCGCGAAGCGGCCAGCTAGCTTCGCGCGACCGACGCAGCCGCGGTGACGCTGACCGCTGGGCACTTCCCAGCGGGCACTTCTGTGCGAGTCGGCGACTTAGGCGGGCACGGTGTCACGACAGCGTCGGCAACTATAGACAACGATAATGGTAGTAGCGATGCTGGTGACGATAATGACAACGACGACGGCAAGGCCAGTGACGGCGCCGATGCTGATCACGCCGGCGACGATGACAGCGTATTCGCGTCGGTGATGAAGGCTTTTGAAGGAGCTCGACATGCGCGCGCGGCCGACGCGAAAGAGTGGCGCGCATGGCATTATGTGACGCAGATCGTGCCGCTCCCAGCACGCGCGCTAGGGCGCTCGACTGATTTCGACATGCGGCGCGAGAAGCCCGTTTGGCCGAGTTTAACAGAAATGTCGAAAAACCAATGGTGTCCTGTAGAATTCGCAGGAGCACGAGCGCAGGCATGCTTGAAAACTGAAGAGTGTGCTGCAATATCAGTGTGGTTTGTTTTAAATGTGTTTCGGGACACTCGATTTTGGAAATCCATACGAAACCCAAGGTGTTTGAAGGACTTACGCCTGCGCGCGCCACGACGCGCGCGAGTGCACTTCGTCCCATATGTTGCAAAGGATCATTGCGACAGCACGCGCGTAAGGGCGTTCGAGCGACTTCGACATGCACGTGCAAGAGGCACACTTGGTAGAACTTGATGAAAGTACGGAGAGACCTACGAATTTCTGGAATCTGCAAGAGCGCGAGCGTAGACTTCTGTGAAATTCCTGTTGATGAGCCATGTGTTTTATTCGTGTTTCGGGACACTCGATTTGGAAATCCTTACGAAACCTATGGTATTTGACGCATTCCGGCATGCGCGCGCGACGACGCGCGCGCGCGCACTTCATCCCATGGTTTGAAAGGGATTCTTGAAAACTGATGAGTGTTCATGAACATGTGCACGCGCATATCTTTTTGGGGCCAGAGAATAAAAGGGGGGATGCCGGTTTAGTGGGGATGAAACGGATTCATACTTAGGACGGACCATGGGGCAGAATCATACGACAATTGTAATACGAGAAACAATACCGTTCACTCGGGGGGAAATCCAAAGCAAAACAATAGCAATGCAAAGGTAGGCAAAACAATGCAAAGAAATGCAAAGCCACGCAAAGCAATGCAATGCAATGCAAAGCAACGCAACGCAAAGCGATGCAATGCAAATCACAGCGATGCAAGCGGGCGGCGGCGACGGGCGGCCATGGGGGCCATGGGCGACGTCAAGTCCGCTGGACCGCAAGGCAGGCCCCAGCGGGCGGCGGCGACGGGCGACGACAAGCTGGCCGGACCGCAAGCCAGGCCCAAGCGGCCGGCGGCGAGGGGCGGCGACGGGCAACGACGAGCCAGCTGGACCGCCAGCCCGGCCCAGCTCCTTAGAAGACAACTAAGACCCCTGAGTGCCAGCACTGTTTGGGGAGCCTGGAAAGTCGAGGAGCGGAGCCCCACTGGGGCCCGCAGGCGGCCCCAGAACACGGCCAGGGCCTTGCCACGGCCCAGAGATCTGACATTGCGAAGAAGTCATATACAACATAGCAAAATGTTAGACCGCGTGGACCCCAGAACTGTTTGCTTCTACCAATCGAGGTTGTGCGATCTATATAGTGTGCAATCTATGTAATGCAGTCGATGTAGTGCAACATATATTGTGCTCTGTGTTGTGTGCAATCTATGCTGTGCAATATATGTTGTGCAATCTGTTGTGCGCGATACTATCCCCCACTTGATGGGTTTTCGAACGGATCAGCAATGTGGAGACCAACTTGGCCACCCTCGATAGAAGTGCGTCCCAATAACCCCCTGGGAGGTGTATCCCTGAGTTGTGCAATAAATGTTGTGCAAGATGTGTGGTGGAATGTATGCTGTGCAAACGATATGGTGGATTACATGTGGTACAATCTTGGTGGTACAATCTAGGTTGTGCAATTTATTGTGCAACTCTGTTGTGCAGTGTGCAATACTTGTTGTGCAATGTGGTGCTTGACGACGTGCAATATACGTTGTGCAAGAGATGTGGTGCAATAGATGTAATGGAATCGATGTGGTGCAATATGTTGTGCAACATATATATATATACATACACACAAGACTGCAGTGGCGCTTCGCGCCATGCACCTTGGTCCTTGAAGTTTGGTATGCAGGCGGAAATGGGAGGAATGTCAAGCCGACAATTTAGCGATAACTCCTTGCTGCCTTTTCTGGCATCGCCGTTATAATGATGTTGTTCGTTATCCTTCCTCCATGCTTATGTTTCCTCATTCTCGCCATACCCTGGGCATTCTCCCCATCCTCGCCAGCTCTTTTTGCGGAGGCTCCTCCTTGGAGAGCCTCTGGGGGCCTCACCAAAGTTCTCCAGCTTTTTTAAAATCTTCTGGAGGCCTCCTGGGTGTGTTCTGGGGGCCTCTGGGGTTTCCTAAGGCCAACCTGCCTCTAACCGCGGTCTCCCTGAACGCCCCAGTCACGATTTGGAATGCTTCGGAGGGTGTCTTGGGGCCATTTTGGGCCGCCATGGTGCTCTCTTAGGGCCGTTTTGGACCCGTGTTGTGCCGTTTTGGGGCTCTCTAGGACTGCCTGGAAGCCCTTTTCGGATGGTTGTGGGGCGACTTTGGAAACTCCCAGGCAGCTTCGGACGCCCAGAAAACCGCCGTCTTGGAGCGTCGGGAAACCGAAAAGAGGAGAACCCCAAATGCACCAAACACATACATAGAATCAATGATTTTTCCGTCTTGGGGCCTTCTTGGAAGTGCTCTTGGAGGCCTCTTGGTACGTTTTGGAGCGATCCTTCGGGGTATGACGGCTTCTTGGAGCGCTCTTGTGCTGTCTTGGGGGTCTCTGGGACGTCTCCGGTGACCCCCCTGATCGCCCTGGGTGTGCTGCGAAGGCTTGGCAAAACGCCCTGCGAGGCCCAGGGGGCCGCTTCGAGGCCCGTCCGGACGGTCCCAAAGTTCAGAATCCCGGGGGTCCGGTTTTAGGGGGGGGGGTCCCCCCGTCCGGGCTTATAGAAATATAGGAAGGCTTATAGAAATATAGGAAGAGGAATACATATATATATATATATATATATATATGTGTGTAGTGCCGTAAATGTGGTGCAAACGATGTTGTGTAATACGCTGTGTGCGATATATGTTGCGCGCTCTGCGTTGTGAAACTATGTTGAACTATATGTGCGATGCAACCCTTATGGTACATTATGTTGTGCCGACTATGTGAACCAATACATGTGATGCAACATATGTGGTGCAATCTATGTTGTGTATCCACTCTGCTGAACTTGAAGTCGTCATCTCCACTGCTCGCGCAAACATCCCACCCACCCACCCGCAACTTGGTTTGCAAAACCTGTTCAGACCGACTACGACGACACCGACGACAACGACTAGGACGACACCGACGACGTCTCCGACGACTTCGACGACGACAACGACGCCGACGCCGACGACGAAGACGACGACGACGACGCCAACGAAGGCGACGACGAGGGAGGAGGAAGGACGACGACGGCGACAACGACGACAACGACGACAACGACGAGGGAGGAGGGAGGACGGCGACGACGCGAACGACAACGAAGGAGGAATGACGGCGACGCCGACGACGACAACGACGAGGGAGGAGGGAAGACGACGACGACAACGACGACGACGACGGTGACGAAATAGGAGGGACGACGACGAGACGCCGACGACGGACGACGACGACGATGGGAGGAGGAGGAAGGACGACCACGGCGACAACGACGACGGAAACGACCACGACGCCAAAGAGGACGACGACGACGAACACGAGAAAAGACAGAGGACGACGTATGCGACGACGACGACGACGACGACGCGGGAGGAGGGAGGACGGCGACGACGACGACGACGACGACGACGACGCAAGAGCGCGCGCGCACGCTTTTGTTGAAAATCCGTGTTGCGAAACCTTGGGTTTTTTTTTTCAGTGCCGACACGCCGCCCCCACGGCGCCCGAAGAGGAAAAGGAAGTACAGGCCGGAGATGACGACGCGCCTGCAGTGGAACAGGTACTTCACATCCCTCCGCACAACCGTCGGTAGCGAATAGCCAGGCTGTTGTTGTACAGCGCCGCTGTCCGGTGACCGTGCCACACTAGTCTGTCCACGTGAGCATTGTCTCTTCCTTCATGTTGCCCCCGGCTCGCGTCGACCGCTCTCTTCACTGCGTAGATGTGGCACGCTCGAAAAATCCACATATCCATATATTTTTCATCAAAACAAAGAAACTCCCGCAAAGAATGAACAGCCTCAGGCACACGAAGTCTGGCTTCTAAGACCCGCCAATGGTAGCCACACACAGCGTAGTGCTCGATGGAGTCTTCGCCGCCGCAGTGTTGGCATAATTGGCAACGCCCTGCTCTGTCCTGAAACCGGCGTTGGGTGCACCAGCTGTTGCACCACGTACTGATTAAACAGAAAATTACACACGGAGGAACGCGATCCCTCAAGGCCGATAACATCTGCACAGCACAAGACGCCGCGCTCTTCGCCTCGTCCGCAAAGAACCACTGGTGTAACTTCCAGGCCAGCTCACCAATCGGATCGAACGGGTGCATGGCAGGTAACAGGAACTGATATATCAGCTTCGGCAACTGATTAACATCCGCCCCAGTGCTGTCAATACTAATTCCGCACATGATTTTGAACCCATCCAAATCGAACGGCTTGAAGCGCCCCTGCAACTGTATGACGGCGCACTGCTTCTTCCACTCGTTCCGCGGATGCACAAGCATTGCTTCTGATTATCCTGCTGCTGCCTTCAAAACGTCTACGTTGCGTTGCCACTCCGATGAAAACACCAAACTTGTCTTTGTCATCACGGACATACAAAGTGTGTCGACGGCCTTCAGAGATATTGGGAACCCAGACGCCTCCCGGAGATGGTGGAACAAGTTTATTGGCGCCCAAAGACCAGGGCCTCCAATCATAGACCTTGCTACACTCAACTCAACTCTCCTGATAGTTCGAGGTGGTGTTCGAAGTTGAGCCAAGAATAACACGTTCGCAGTGCCCAACATCTGGAAAAGTAAAAAGGCATGGAGCTTCGGAAGGTCTAATGATTTGACCAGCCGGGCGGTTTTCAGCAACCCCTCGGCCACGCCATCCCAGTCACGGTTGTTGGCTCTGGGCCCAATCAAAAATCCCAAATACTTCCCCCACGACCGAACAAGAAAATCCTTCCAGGCCGGAATGAATCGCACCAGCTGCCCCTGCGTCACGACCGCGTCGAAGCCCAACCACAAAGGTACCACCATACATTTCTTGGTATTGAGGAATAATCTTGAAACCCGGCCAATGCGCTCAAACATGGCGCTTACTGGGGGGCCCGACTTCCACAAATCATACAATACCAAAACAAGATCGTCAGCATATCCTCGTAGAAGTTCCCTCGGCCCAATTGTTCGTTGCAGCGCCCTCATGAAACATTCTTTTACCAAGACAAGGATTGTCGCGCTTAGGGGGCAACCTCGTCGGACCCCGGAAGCAGCGACAAATACGAATCGTAGCCCAGCGCGATCCTTTTTGAAATGGATGTTGTTGACATAGAGAACCTGGATTGCACATATAATGCGTACCGGTACCTTGATCGCTTTCAACGCTATCCAAATGAAGCCCCTCGCTATGGAGGGAAAAGCAGATGCAACATCGAAGAAGATCATCACGGACTTCTTGTCTTCGAACTGCGCCCTGGCCACCGCATGCGTCTCCACGTCCATGACATTCGTGATCATTTGCCTCCCTTGAATGAAGCCACGTTGACACGCATTCGCCCACGTGTTGATGACAGAATTGAAACGGCCAGCTAAAGCTTTAGCAAACAACTTGGCATCAGAGTTAGCACCAGAAAGCGGTCGCGTGTCATTTGGATTGTATGCTCCATCAATAGCAGCACCCTTCGGTAGTAGCCACAAGAACGCAACATTGAAAAAGACCGGCACATAACCACCAGTAATCCAATTCAGATACGCACCATACAGAATGATGAGCGCCCTCACGTCTGCAGGCCACGCTGCGTACGGAAAACCTTGGGTTTTTGTAGGTTTTTTGGGCGCACGATTTTGAAATCCTTCCGAAACCTATGGGTTTTGAAGGTTTTCGGCATACGCCCGCGACGACGCGCGTCTGCACTTCGTCTCATTTTTTGCAGAGGATTCTCGCGACGGCACACGCGCAAGGGCGTTCGACAGATTTCGACATGCGCGCGCGAAGCCCGTTTGGTAGCATTCTGTGAAAATCTTGAAAAACCTATGGTTTTCTTAAGATTTCGCAAGAGCTCGCGCGGAATTTTTGTTAGCAAATCAGTGTTGCGAAACCATGTGTTTTTGTTTGTTTTTTGGAAACTCGATTGCTTCCGGCACCGAAGGTTTTTGAAGGATTTCGGCATGCGCGCGCGACGACGCGCGCGTGTGCACTTCGTCCCATTTGTTGCAATGGATTCGTGAAAAAATGCTATGTTAGAACAAAAAATGTCACCGCATAGTGTTTTTTTTATTTTATAAAAAAAAAAAAAAAAAAAAAAAAAAAAAAAAAAAAAAAAAAAAAAAAAAAAAAAAAAAAAAAAAACCTCAGGGGGAGGGAACCCGGCCTAGCTGGGATGGTATGATTTCATATTTAGGATGGACATGTGGTCATAATCATGTATGATTTACGTACCCGAAAGGGGAGCTGATAAGTCGGTGGGGGGGGGTAGAGTCTATTTTCTTTTTAGAAAGGAGAATCTAGCTCCAATCGATGTTGTGCAGTCGAGCCACGGCGACGAGCGGCGACGAGCGGCGACTGGGCGGAGAAGGCGACAACATAGCCGCCATACCGAAAGTAGGTCCAGGTAAGGGCGGCGACGAGGCGACGACGGCGGCAACATAGCCGCCAGACCGACAGACAGGCCCAGTTACCAGCGCCGACGAGGCGGCGACGGGGCGGCGACGGCGGCAACATAGCCGCCAGACCGACAGACTGGCCCAGTTCCTAAAGAGAGGAATAAGCACATGACCAGAGCCCCAGACCCCATCTTTGCGCAGCATCTTTCGAAGCCGGATCGATCTGCGAGGGCCCAGGGCCCGAGGCCGGGCCCAGACGCCCGGGCTGAAAAGGTGCAGCGCCTGGATCCATGGGGGAGCACCGACCTCCCCCGTGCAGACCTCCAGGGCCACGCACCGAACCACGATCCAGCGCGCATTCCCGACGTCGTGTGAGGGCCTCTGGAGGCCCACCTCTGGGCCCCGGACGGGGACCGTCGGAAATCGGCCCGGAGCGAAGAACGGGTCCCGGGGACTGGCGTAAGGAAAACCATCTAGAACCTAAGAGGAAGCCAGGACAAGGACAACATCGGGTGAGGATAAAGCGGGAATCTCTGAGATCTGGCGGCTCTGGAGGGTGTCTCGGGCGCCGCTGCCTTCTGAGAAAGTTTCGGAACACTCTGAGTGCGTTCCTCGTCGTATCCCCGTCCGACCATCCCCAGGCAGATGCTCGCGTCGTGAACGAATCACGACGCTACAGCTGGAAGTAGGATCAAGAAACAATTGTCAGTTGAATCATCTGGGCCAGCTTCCCGAAGCTTCTCAGAACAAGCCTGAGCCAGTTTCTATTGTGAACGCTCGAGGGCCGAACGTGCTCAAGAGACAGTGCCAGCTTTCCGGCAAATTTGTTAAGGAACGCTGCCCTAGGCAGATGCTCGCGCCGTGAATAAATCACGACGCTGGCCTGGGGCCGCGCGGGAGGCGCCGCCAGGGAGGGCTCGGCGCCTCCAGAAGCTTACGCCCGTGCTGTGCGTGCTCTTCTTCGATCCGCGCCCCCGCGGGTGATCTGGAACTGGGAGCGCCCCCCTCTTCACCAGGCCGGGCCGAGGGGATGGTCTGCCAGGACCCCGAGGCAAAACGCCCCGACCCTTCCAGGCGTGCCCGCCAAGAGACCCATGCTGATCCCTGCGCGTTGGGCCCAGGATTGACCGGGTCGGGCCCCACTTGCGCCAGCCTCCTCCCGAGGGCACCGGGAGGCTCCTCGAGAAGGGCCGACCGAGGCAGCCAGCCCGCTGGGGCGCTCGCGGGCCATCTTTTTCAGGTCGTCGTAGAACGGGTCGGCGTACACCATCACCTCGGTGTCTGGCGGGCGCCCTCCGCTCGACGACGCCAGGCTCGGTCAAGCCGTGTGGGAGGAGGGGCGGAGGAGGAGGTCGGCTACATGCAAGAATGGCCCTACTACCCTCGACAAAAAGAAACATCAAACATGTGTCACGCAGTTTCCGTGTCGATGTGATGATCTGGGCTTGGGTGGCATTGCGCGCAGGGTACTTGTTGGCGCCCCCTCTCAAATGTCGGTCATCGCGGAACTGCCGGGTCGCACCCGCCCAGACCGCGTCTGAATGGGGTGACATGAAGGGGGCGGCATTGAATGGGTGAACGGAGGCGACATTGAAGCGGCACGTCAACCACTTGTGAGGTGAAATTCGTCGAGTGCTGTACATGGGCAAGAATGACCTCTGGTGCGCGGCTTTAGGGGGCCGCAGGGGAGAGGGGAAATCTAAGCGCGCGAGCCAGTGCTGGAGGGGGGCTCTATGGGCCCGCGCCAGAAGTCACTCTGCCGAAAGGCTACGCTTACGCGGAGCCGAGTGTGGCCTGAAAGAAACGGGTCCATTAAGAAACAGGGCCTGGACCCAACAGCCTCTCCCAGGGACCAACTTTTCATCGTTCTTTGAGGGTCCGAGGACCCGTGGAAGGCCTCAAGAGAACGAGAGCAGCGAACGGACACTCGGGACCCGTTTCCCTCAGGAACCGCTCCCAGACGTCCGACGGCGTGAGCTTTCCAGTGCGAGGCCCACGGGGTCCCGACCTCTTCCCCGGGAACAGCTTTTCTGCCCGGAGCAAACTGTTACTGTCCAGGGGGCCGATAGCGGGCCCCAGAGGCCGACATCGAAGAAAAGCGTAGGCTGTTAGACATCAACCATGGAATCGGAGATTCGGGCCTGCTTCATGGCGACGAGCGGGGGGGGGAGGCGCGGAGGGCTTGGGTGGCCTGCGCGGCTCGGCGGCACCAACGCGCGAGCCGCGCTGCCGCGGCCCCTCTCCTCCTCCTCCTCCTACTCCTCCTCCTCCTCCTCCTCCTCCTCCTCCTTCACCTCCTCCTCCTCCACCTCCTCCCCCTCCTCCTCTACCTCCTCCTCCTCCTCCTCCTCCTCCTCCTCCTCCTCCTCCCCCTCCTCCTCCCCCTCCTCCTCCTCCTCCTCCTCCTCCTCCTCCTCCTCCTCCTCCTCCTCCTCCCAGGGCGCGGGAGCGCGCGCTGGCCGTCGGGGCGGCCTCTCAGAGTCGGCCTAGCGCGGGAAGGCCCCCCCGCGTTCGACGTTCGGGAAGGCCCACGTGCCCCTGCGATCGGCTGAAAACGGCCGTGCGCGCGGACAAGCGGTTGACAATCACAGCGATCGCTCGATAAGCGTCTGTTAAGGCCCTGACTGGTTTGCTGGCCTCTACGCCATCCTTGATCTCAAACCTGGAGACGCCCAAGACTTCTCTGGGAAACCCGGTCCAGGCATTCCACTCAAGCGAAGTGCGCGCGCTGGCTCACTCGTTCTGCCCACGACAAGGCTACAACTCAACACGGAGCACCGTGATCATTCACGTGACGAGCCAGTCATGCCAGGAGAGGTGAGGGAGTGAGGAAGAAGGATGAGGAGGAGCAGGAGCGGGAGCAGCCAGAAGCAAACAGGAGGCGGGAAAGGGCGCTGGCGTGGACGAGACAAGAGGACGAGGAAAGAAGTGAGGAGGGAGTAAGAGAAAAGGGAGGAGAGAGAAGGGAGAAAGCGGAATGGCGGAGAGAGGAGGGAGGAGGAGAAGGGGGAGAAAGAGGAGGAGACGGAGGAAAGGCGGTGGAGAAGCAGGAGAGAGAATGGAAAAGGGAGGAGAGAGGGTGCGAAAGGCTGAGGAGGGAGGAGGGCGGAGAGAGAAGGGAGATGGAGGGAAAAGGAGAAGCGAGGATGAAGAGGATGGAGGGCCTCTCCTCCCCCAGTATCATTGCCCATACTGTCCTCATGAACGCTCTCCTCCAGATTCCGTATCCTCCTCTTCCTCCTCCATCGTCCTCCTCCGCTTCCTCCCTCGTCCCTCTCTGCCCCCCCACGACTACCCCCCCATCCTTACATCCCCCTTCTCGCATCATGTTATTCGTCACCGTCTGCACCAGCATAATTCTCATCATAATCATCTTCATCATCATCATCATCATCATCATCATCATCATCATCATCATCAGCAGCAGCAGCAGCAGCATACTCATCATCATGAGCAGCAGCAGCATCATCATCAGCATCACCATCACCAGCAGCGGCATCATCATCATAATCATAATAATGGTCATCATCATCATCATCATCAGCAGCATCATCATGAACATCGTCATCCTCAGCAGCAGCAACATCAGCAGCATCGTCATCGTAGTCGTCACCATCATCATCGTCAGCATCAGCATCAGCATCAGCATACTCATCGTCATCTTCATCAGCATCGGCATCAGCATCGGTATCAGCATCAGCATCGTCATCAACATCATCATCACCATCACCATCATCACAATCATCGATATTATCAGCAACATCATCACCAGCATCAGCATCATCATCATCGTCAGCATCACCATCATCACATCACCGTCCTAGTGATCATCAGCATCATTACCATCATCAGCATCGTCAGTAGAATCAGCATTATCACCAGCATCATCATCATCATCATCAGCATCACCATCACCATGGTCGTCATCATCATCACCATCATCAACAACAGCATCATCATCATCAGCATGAGCATTCCCGTCACCATAATACCAAGAAGAATGAAACAGATCATGAGCATCACCATCATCAGCATCATCATCAGCAGCAGCATCATCAGTATCCTCCTCACCCTCCACATCATCAGCAGCAGCATCATCAACATCAACATCATCCTCATCATCAGCAGCACAGTCGTCATGAACAGCATCATCAGCACCCTTAGCATCAGCATCAGCATCACCATCGACGGCATAGCCAGCATCCTCATCATCGTCGTCGACGGCGTCGTGGTCGTCCTCCTCCTCGTCGACAGCAGTAGCAGCATCCCCATCATCATCATCAGCAGCAGCATCATCATCAACAGTATCATCATTATCATCAGGATCAGCATCATCAACATCATCATCTTCATCAGCATCAGCATCAGCATCAGCATCAGCATCACCACCATCGGCATCATCATCATCACCATCATCAGCCTCACCAGCCCCAGCACCATCATCATCATCAGCAGCAGCAGCATCATCATCGTCATCATCATCAGCATCATGATCACCATACTCATCATCATAATCGACAGTATCATCACCAGCATCAGCATCAGTATCATTACCATCAGCATCATGATCAGCATCATGAACGAATTCCATCATCAACATCAGCAGCCATGACACCATCGTAACAAGACGAATCAACCATATCATGAGCATCACCATCATCCGTATCAGCATCATCATCATCTTCATCATCAACAGCATCATCATCAGCATCCTCCTCCCCAGCCGCGTCATCATCATCATCACCATCATCATCATCAGCATAGTCATCATCAACAGCATCATCAGCATCTTTAGCAACAGCATCAGCATCACTATCATCAGCATAGCCAGCATCATCATCGTCGTCGACGGCGTCGTGACCGTCCTCGTCCTCCTGATCGTCAGCAGCAGCAGCATCCCCATCATCATCATCATCATCATCATCATCAGCATCATCATCAGCATCATCGGCATCATGCGCATCGTCATCATCGTCATCGTCTGCACCAGCATCAGCATCAACACCATCATCATCAGCATCATCACCATCGCCATCAGAATCATCAGCATCAACACCATCGTTTTCATCATCATCAGTATCACAATCGTGAGTATCATCAGTAGCACCAGGCTCGTCACCAGCAGTAGCATTTTCATCACCATCACCATCGTCAGCGGCATCAGCATCAGCAGCAGCATCAGCGACAACATCACCAACATCAACATCCTCCTGCCCCTTCCGCGTCACCATCGTCATCATCAGCATCGTCAGCATCATCAGCAGCATCTGTACCATAAGCATCAGCATCACAATCGTCACCATCAGCATCGTCGTCGTCGACGGCGTCGTGGTCGTCCTCCTCCTCATCGTCAGCAGCCGCATCCCAGCATCAGCATCAGTATCATCATCGTCATCTGCATCACCATCATCCCCACTACATTATCGCAAGCATGACAGTCAGCACCATCACCAACAGCAAAATCCCAATAATCATCATCATCATCAGCATCATCATCATCATCATCATCATCATCAACATCCTCAACATCGTCAACATCGTCATGATCATCAGCATCAGTGTCATCATCCTCATCACGGGCAGCATCATCAGCGGCCTTACCATCATCATCGTCATCATCAGCAGCATCATCGGCATCAGCATCCTCAAATGGTCAGTCGCAAACCTCATCGTCATTGTCAGCATCACCATTGACATCGTCGGCATCCGCACCTGCACCATCATTATCCGAATATGTCATCGGCACAGTCGGCGCCACCATCATCATCATCATCATCATCACCAGCATCATCATCATCATTGTAATCAGCATCACATTCACTGGTATCACGCCCAGTCTTAGCAGCATGATCACCATCATGATCCCCACCCATCATCGTCGTCATCGGCATCGCCGCCACCGTTGTCATAACAACGCTGCTCCATACCAACAGCACCATCACCAGCAGCAGCGCCATCGCCATCGTCACAAGCATTATGATCAGAATCATCATCGTCATCGTCATTAGCAGCTTCATCATCATCTTAATCATCATCGTCGTCAACATCATCACCACCACAACCAGCATCAGCATCATCAGCAGCAGCATCAGCATCACCATCATCATCGTCATAAACATCGCCATCATCGCCGTCGTCGCAAGAATCGGTATGCTCATCGCCGCCGTCGCGTCCCGTCATTGTTATCCATCGCCACCAGCAGCAACAACATCGTCATCCCCCCATCGGTTCCCTTCGCCTCACCCACCTCCGACAAGAGATACCGATTACAAGGTCTGACCGTGGTGGGCGGATGGGAAAAAAATAAGAAAAGTCATCCTTGCCCACCTTCATGCTCCTCCGCCCTACACAATCCTCGTCCTTATCCTCCTCCTTGTCAGAATCGTCATGATCGCCAGCATGATCATCAGCATGATCGTCACCATCATCAGCATCATCGTCAGCAGCATCAGCATCAACATCAACATCATCAGCATCACAAACAGCATCGTCAACATCATCATCATCAACAGCATGATCATCATTGTCACCACCAGCTTCATCACCATCATCAGCATCATCGTCACAATTAGCAACAACCTCATCATCCAGCTCATCTTCCTCATGCTATTCCTGTTCCTCTCCTCCTCATTATCCGCCTCCTCCTCCTCCTCCAGCTCCTCCTCCTCCTCCTATTGGTCCGCCTCCTCCTCCTCCTCCCCCCATTCACCCTCCTCACCGTCTCCCCCATCCCCGTCCCCATCCTCATCCTCATACTCCTGTTACCCCTCCCCATCCTCCTCCTTCTCCTCCACCCCTTTCCCTTATCAGTAGTTCATCCATGTCCCACCCACCCACCCCCCACCCCCAGGCGTGCCCGCAGAGCGGGCTAGGCGTTCCGCCTGAGACTTCTACACCCTGTCTGATCCTGAAGCTTGAATTGTGCAGCAGCTTCACAGATAAATGGTGGGCGGTGTTCAAAACATGGCCCTCGTGGCCCTCGCATTCGCGACGCGCACATCCGTCCAATACATTGCAACAATTTCAAAGATGGGGGGGCGTCCTTTCCAAAAAGCTGTTCTTGCTTTATCGCTGCGCGCATTCGTCTTCGCGTTGGCACCGAGCACACTGGCCTCAAACAAATGCAACCGTTTCGAGGATGGACGGCTGGTGGTCTTCAAAATGTGGGTCTCGCCTTATCGCCGCGCACATTCGTTATCAAAGTGTGCAGCAGCTTTAAGGGTTCACGTGGTTAAAGGCCCCAAGAAGGGCGCAAAAACCATGTTGATTCGCAGTGTTGAAATCCCAGGAAGTGTGTTCTGGTCAGATTGCGGCTTGCCAAGACGCAACAGGAATTGTTTGCTCGCGGCGCTCGAACCCCAAGAACTGTGTTCTCGCGCGGTTGAATATGATTTTTCCGCAATGAAGCTAAGCTCTTGTAGAGACCTCGGCAGAAGGAACTTGGAGAGAAGGTGTATTGGAAAATCGTTGGCGCCTTGGCGTTGCACTGGTCATCCCATCCTCCTCCTCCTTTTCCTCCTCCTCCAGATATTGCACTTCATCCTCCTCCTCATGCTCATCCTCCTCCTCCTCCTCCTCATCCTCCTCCTCCTCCTCCTCCTGCTCCTCCTCTTCCTCCTCCTATTCATCTTCCTCCCAGGTTGGCAATAGCTGCGGTCGAATCGGGACTCCGATCGTGAGGGAGGGCAAACCCCGCCAGCCCTCTAGGGGGGCACTGGCCCAGATTGGCCCTCAGATAGACCCTGACCTCGCCTCTGCAATTCCTGCGATTTCCCGCGTGGGGGCACCGCGCGTGGACCAGATGCGACTGGCAATGTGGCGTGCCAGCCACCCCCTGGCCAAATGTGGGAAAAATGGGGAAGCCCACCCAACACACGGGGCGCCCAATAAACGCCCACGGGTGGGCGGGCCCAACCGGGCACCAACTGGGCACGAGGCAAAACTCCGCTACACCTGTCGCATTACTGGGGAGCCCCAACTGAGAGCCCCCAAGTGAAAGTACTGTCTGGGGAACAAGAAACATCACGCAAATGCAGCACTGCTTGGACAATCGAATTGGAACAATTTGAAACACACACTTGGAACAACCAACACGACCAGCATCAAAAGTAAACCGGAACAGAAAAACTGGAATCTCCCACAATGAACCTCAAGTAACACTTCGGCCCCCACGGACCCGCAGAAGAGGCTTATGAAGAAAAACCGTTTTACGAAACTATTTCAAATTATGTTGACTGGCTGGGCGGCTATGTCGAGTAGGAGCTGTTGTAAGCCAAACGCCAGCAACGGAAAATATGACAGCACGGGATGCAAGCATCATCCAGATCACTGAGGCAGCGCCATGGGCACAACGACAAACACGACCAGGCAACTTGGAATGCTACCTCCAGGAATGCATTGTTTGACCGACCCGAAACGATGAGCACACCATGCCCCAAGCCCCACTGCGCCTCACGGTGCCCACGGGGTCCCGCGGGCCAGTTCGATGCACTTGGAGACTTGTTTAGCGCCGCTCGGAGAAGATGCAGCCGCCCTTGCCCGGCCCACGCGGGGGCTGCCAAACTGACCGTTCAAAGGTCCTCTGAGGTTTCCTGGGCCATCCCGCAAGTTTAGCGCGAAGGGCCCCGAAGGGAGCTTTACCGAAGGTTCCGCTGCCACTGTTCGAATGGGCCCCCCCGCCGATTTCGGCGCACCCCTCACGCGCGCCAAAACGAACAAACGAAGGTCCCTATGGAGCAATTCGCATGCGTCCAAGACGCCTGGGGACTCGGCGTCGGCGCCTAGGGCGCAGCAGCGGACACTGAGGGCCACGTTTCCGCGTTGGCCCGCGCGTGGTGCCATCGATCGGTGCCAGTTTTTTCCGACGTGGAGGCGCGTCGCGGGGGTGAGGGGTAGTACGCCCTCGCCCCCGGGGGCCGACAGTCCTACATCGACGCGCCTGATGTTCAACGATACGCCGCTGATTTGGCCAACCACGCCCACGGCCCAAGGGGGGCGAGGGTGGAGACCATTCTACTCGCGTCCGCCTGTGAACCGGAGAGAGAAACCGCGGGGCGGCATGAAAAAATTGCGGGAGGGCGCCCAGGGTGGCGTGGCGACCACGAAATCACGTGTATGACAAGAATGCGGCGCAAATTTGTCATGTACCAATTAGAAAGGATTTTTGTTATGCAAATTTGTCATGCCATTTTCATGCCGAATTTACTCCGGATTCATGCCGGAATTCATGCCTGAATCCATGCCGCGCGTCGCGCCGTCTCGCTGCGCGGGGGCGGGCGCCAGGGGGCACGTTTCGTCACTCCAAAAGATTGTCGCGTAAGGCTGACAAGGGCTTCGCCCCGCAACTGAACGGGATCAGAGAGGGACGAGGAGGGGGAGGGGGAGGAGAAGGTGGAGGAGGAGGGGGAAGGGGGGGAGGAGGGGGAGGAGGAGGAGGAGGACAAGGAGGAGTAGGAGGAGGAGGAAGAGAAGGAGGGGTGGGAGAAGGAGGAGGGAAGGGTGGAGGAGGGAGACTGAACAGGTGGATGAGGAGAAAAGTTACCAGGACTGGAAGGGCGGAAACGGTGGAGGACGAAGAGGAGCAGGGAGCAAGACGACGGGCAGGAATGGGGGGGCACCGCAGAAGCATGATGGCCAGCATGGGCCCCGCACAGTGCCTTCGAGCGAGCTGGCTGGTGCAAGCTACGTAGTGCAGCATATGTGAAGCAGTATATGCGCTGGATTCTATGTGGTGCACGCTGTGTGGTGCAATGTATGCAGCGCCCGGCAATGCTGGCCCAGGCTGGTTTTCCATTGTCGGGCACGACATGCGTGGGCGATGGGTCGGATTCAACTCATGGGCTCGCGAGGTCGCCCCATCTGACGGCGCAGCACGGGGGGGCAACATCGCGAAATTGCGATACCAAGGCGAGCCAGGCCAACGGAGAGAGAAGATCCGCCGACCCTGTGTCGGCGTGAGTGAAGGGTTGTTCGTCCTCGTCGTCGTCGTCGTCGTCGTCGTCGTCGTCGTTGCAGTGCTCTAGCGGCCTTGAGGGAAATCGACCCACGTCGTAACCACGTCAAGGGGAAGCCTATTCCCTTTGATCCCTCCCCCGTCGGGGGGGGGGGGTCAGATACGACTCCGCCCCGGGGGCCTCCTCCTCCTCCTCCTCCTCCTCCTCCTGTCCTTCCTCCTCCTCTCCTCCTGCTCCTCCTGCTCCTCCTCCTCCTCCTCCTCCTGTCCCCTCCTCCTCCTCTCCTCCTCCTCCTCCTGTCCCCCCTCCTCCTCCTCCTCCTCCTCCTCCTCCTCCTCCTCCCCTCCCCCTCCTCCTCCTGCTCCTCCTCCTCCTCCTCCTCTTCTCCTCCTCCGCCTCCTCCTCCTCCTCATCCTCCTCCTCCCCCCCATTGCTCCCCTCCTCTTGCTCCTCCTTTGCCTCCTCCTCCTCTTCCTCCTCTTCCTCCTCCTCTTCCTCCCCCTCCTGCCTCCCGTCCTCCATTCCGACTGTTCCCTCCTCCCTCCGCCTTCTCCACCTCCTCTCCCTGCTCAGTCCTCATCTTCGCGTATCCTCGCCCCAAGACGGCCAGCCTGTCGAGCATGCTGAGCAAGACCTTGCGATCGATAAAGGTGTGGCAGGACTCGAACAAGCCAGTGCAGTCGGAATTCTTTGCCGCGCGGAGGTTCCAGCTGCCCCCTGCACAGGGACAGGTGGCCGTCGTCGTCGGGGGCGTCGGCGTCGTCAACGTCGCCAAGACGGAGGAGGATAAGAAAGAGGACAGAGGAGGCGAGGAGTAAGGATAAGGACGAGCACAAAGAAGAGGTGTAAGGGGACGGATGGGGAAAGAGGAAGAAGAGAAGGGAATAGTTAATAATAGGGGGTAGAGGGGAACGGGGAGAAGCGATAAGGGAGGAGGGATGAGGGAGATGGGATGACAACGGAGGAGGAGGCGAAGGACGAGGAGAAAGGGGGGAAGGAGGTGCAAAACATGATGAGGAGTCAAGCTGTGTATAATACGGTGTTTGGTCGGCCTCCCTCAACCTCCTCCACCTTCTCCACCTCTTCCGCATCCTCCGGCTACAGCTCCTCCACCATCCCGCTTCATACGCATCCTCCTCCTCGTCCCCATTCCGCCTCCATGCGCCTCCTCCTCCTCCTCCATCCCTCCTCCTCCTCCTCCTCCTCCTCCTACTATTCCTTCAAGCAGATTGGGCCCGATTTCTGTGCCTGCACGTGGTGCTTGGAGCACTTCACCTAAGCTGGTTCACAGCTGGAGGTGACGAGTGAAACAGAAGGTTCATCGATGGAGTCCAAGTCTCGTCTGTGGTCTCGTTGCGGTGGGTGCGGTCGGTGCGAGTGGAATGACCGACTCATCGCCAACAAGCGTTCGTGTTTTGAATGCAAGCGACAGGTTAGGCTGCACAAGTTCAGATTCGGGACCAACAATGCCAGCCAGGAGCAGCAGCCCAAGAGCGTACACGAGGGCAGTCGTCGTTGTGGCAAAGGGGACCGAGAGTGCAGCCACAACGTCTAAAGACGTTGCAAGTCTCTTGCAGCAGGCGCTCAGGGGAACAGACGACCAGGAGTTGAAGAACAGAAGCAGGTGAGCAAGCTGTGACCGACTTCGACAGCGCAGAGCGGCGATCCCTCAGCAGCTGATGCGGTCAAACGGACCGTAGAAGCGTGGAAGGACACAGCGACACAAGACCTCCCAGAAGAGCCTCTCACAACCTCAAAGAGCTTCCGAGAGCCTCCCAGAGCCTTCCATGGCGGCTCAGGGCTTCCCAAGACCTTCCCCAGCCTCGCAAGGCTTCCCAGGGACCCTCAGGGCCTCACAGGGCATCCCAGAGATCTTCCTAGTAGATTCACGTACGACGCCCCGAGATGCAATATCCTGCGGGGATTACGCTACTGAGGAACCCCTCGTACTTCGTGAGAACCCTTGTGTTCGCATATCTAACATGCAACATATGTGGATGCTGCTGCTAGTAGCTGCCCTGTCGATACCGTCGGCAACGTCAGCCACGCACTGGCAGCCCAACACGGATGTCGGCCGCACTCGTAACACACCGTATGTTGGTGCGGTCTACATTCAATCATAATGCTCGTCATATTGCCATCTTCTACGCCGGATCTCAACACTCACAACGCGGCATTACGTGAACATCCTCCTTCCTCCCGTCCTCCCTTGTCCACCCTTCATCCATCCCACTCCGACCTGTGGTGTCGAGGCAGTGCCACGCCTGCCACGCTTTGCGAGCCCGAATCGGATAGCGCTCCCACCCCCAACGCACCCCCTGTGGCGTCGAGGAAGTGCTATGCCGGCCACGCTTTGCGAGCCCACAACGGATAGGGGGACCACCCCCAGCGCACCCCTTGTGGTGTCGAGGAAATGCCACGCCTGCCACGCTTTGCGAGCCCGCAACGGATAGGGGGACCACCCCCAGCGCATCCCCTGTGGTGTCGAGGAAGTGCTACGCCTGCCATGCTTTGCGAGCCCGTAACGGATGGGGGGACCACCCCCAGCGCACACCCTGTGGTTTCGAGGAAGTGCCACTCCTGCCACGCTTTGCGAGCCCACAACGGATAGGGGGACCACCCACCAGCGCACCCCCTGTGGTGTCGAGGAAGTGCCACGCCTGCCACGCTTTGCGAGCCCGCAACGGATAGGGGGACCACCCCCAGCGCACTCCCTGTGGTGTCGAGGAAGTGCCACGCCTGCAACGCTTTGCGAGCCCGCAACGAAGGGGGGGACCACCCCCAGCGCACCCCTTGTGGTGTCGAGGAAGTGCCACGCCTGCCACGCTTTGCGAGCCCGCAACGGATGGGGGGACCACCCCCCAGACGACCCCCTGCGTTGTCGAAGAAGTGCCACTCCTGCCACGCTTTGCGAGCCCGCAACGGATAGGGGGACCACCCCCCAGCGCACCCCCTCTGGTGCCGAGGAAGTGCCACGCCTGCCACGCTTTGCGAGCCCGCAACGAAGGGGGGGACCAACCCCCAGCGCACTCCCTTTGGTGTCGAGGAAGTGCCACGCCTGCCACGCTTTGCGAGCCCGCAACGAAGGGGGGGGGACCACCCCCAGCGCACCCCTTGTGGTGTCGAGGAAGTGCCACGCCTGCCACGCTTTGCGAGCCCGCAACGGATGGGGGGACCATCCCCCAGACGACCCCCTGCGTTGTCGAAGAAGTGCCACTCCTGCCACGGTTTGCGAGCCCGCAACGGATAGGGGGACCACCCCCCAGCGCACCCCCTGTGGTGTCGAGGAAGTGCCACGCCTGCCACGCTTTGCGAGCCCGCAACGGATAGGGGGACCACCCCCAGCGCACTCCCTGTGGTGTCGAGGAAGTGCCACGCCTGCAACGATTTGCGAGGCCGCAACGAAGGGCGGGACCACCCCCAGCGCACCCCTTGTGGTGTCGAGGAAGTGCCACGCCCACGCTGAGCCCGCACGCCACCTGTGTTGTACGCCACGGCGAGCCCGCAACGGATAGGGGGACCACCCCCCAGCGCACCCCCTGTGGTGTCGAGGAAGTGCCACGCCTGCCACGCTTTGCGAGCCCGCAACGGATAGGGAGACCACCCCCAGCGCACCCCCTGTGGTGTCGAGGAAGTGCCACGCCTGCCACGCTTTGCGAGCCCGCAACGGATAGGGGGACCACCCCCAGCGCACTCCCTGTGGTGTCGAGGAAGTGCCACGCCTGCCACGCTTTGCGAGCCCGCAACGGATTGGGGGACCACCCCCAGACGACCCCCTGTGTTGTCGAAGAAGTGCCACTCCTGCCACGCTTTGTCAGCCCACAACGGATAGGAGGACCACCCCCAACGCCCTCCCTGTGGTGTCGAGGAAGTGCCACGCCTGCCACGCTTTGCGAGCCCGCAACGGATAGGGGGACCACTCCCAGCGCACCCCCTGTGGTGTCGAGGAAGTGCCACGCCTGTCACGCTTTGCGAGCCCGCGACGGATAGGGGGACCCCCTCCAGCGCACTCCCTGTGTTGTCGAAGAAGTGCCACGCCTGCCACGATTTGCGAGCCCACAACGGATAGGGGGACCACCCCCAGCGCACTCCTTGCTGTCGAGAAAGTGCCGTCGGTGTGCCGTCTGTGTCTGTGTTTGTTGCTGTGCCTGTGTCTGTGTCTGTGCGTCTGTGCGTTTGCGTCTGTCTGTGTGTCTGTGTGTGACAGCGTGTGTGTGTGTGTGTGCTTGTGTTTGTGTTTGTGTGTATATGTGGGTGTGTCTGTGTGTGTGTGTCCGTGTAGGTGTGTCTGTGTGGGTGCCTGTGTGTGTGTGTTTGTGTGTGGGTATGTGTGTGTGTCGGTGTGTGTGTCTTTGTGTCAGGAGAGGGAGAAGAGGAGGTGAGGTCTGAGTGTCTGTGTGTCTGTGTGTCAGGAGAGGGAGAAAGAGGAGGTGAGGTGTGAGCTTCACGGGTGGGGCGCGGAGGGAAGAAAACCAGAACCCCACTAGCAAATGGGGGAACAAAACTGACATTTCGAACAATCTGGGCGGGACAAACGCACAACGGCCCGGTGGCCACCGGCTCCCCAAGCCCAATGCTGGCCATGACGAGGAAGCGGGCTCAAACGGCAACGACGGCCGAACACTTCGCCTGCTCCAAAGTGCAAGACTCAAATCACAAACGAACTGACGCTATACTGGTCCGCCAGAGGCAAGCAAGTTTCTACCCAGGGCGGGGGGCCTGGATGCTGGTCGTAGAAAGACTTCAAGTTGTAGCGCTTTCCATGTATTGTCCACTCATCGGGTGTATCTTCCCGCCTGGGCCATGTAAGCGTTCCAGACAAAATTTGCGGAATAATGATTGTGAGCGGCGACAACAACAAGACCGTCAATATGATTAGCCAATACCTTAGTACTCCCAGAGATCATCATTGATGATTCCCAGCTGCACGGGCTGGACCACACAAGAGCCCACGAGCCCACCGAGGCCGAGATCCGACGGGTAGAAGATCCGCAAACCGGTCGGCCCAGGGATGACAATCGCTTGATCGACACGTCACGGCTGCAACGAGCCACACCCCGCATCTGCGCGGAGGCCGGGGAGGCAGCAGCGAGAGAGACCCTGGCTCCTCCAGGCGAAGCACAAACTGTCGGAGTGCTGCGCGGATGCCTCGGCTCGGCGCTGGACCCCCCCCCTCCCTGGCGCAGGGAGAGCGCGCCAGAGACTGCGGCGGAGGCGCCGCCACGGGGGTGGGGAGGGCCCAGGCGCCGAGCGGAGCAATCGGCGCGAACCTCCGAAAGTGCGTGCAATCTTTTCTGTTTCGAGGAGCCGAGCTTCTGCGAGGCGGAGATTTTTCCAGATCCACCGCCCGGGGGAACAACGTCCTGGGACCCCAGCGGCCAGCGGATATGGACACGCTTCGGCCCCAGAGGCTCCGAACATATCCATGTCCACCCCCCGCAGAGGTCCCCAAAGATCGACCCCCCAGGCGGAGGCCATGGATAGATCCCCGCCTCGGAGCTCTTGCCACATCGCAGATCGAGGCGACTTGGCGGCGCGCACAAGGGGGTATGGGGGACTGGGGATGGCCTCTTAGAAGCAGGCCGCTCCTTTAGAAGGCGCGGGCTTTACATCTACAGACAAGGCCCGCGCCTTACTAGAAGCGGTTTCCTCCTAAGAAGCCTCCCGCCTCCCCCCCAACCGCCCCCCCTTATGCGCGTGGCTGAACGACAGAGGTTTTGGGGGGAGCGAGCAAATGGGAGCGGACACCGAACAATCCGCTGCCCCTTACGGAGGCGATCACCGTAATTACCTGGCGACGGGCCGTTGCAATTCCAACACAGCGCAGCGGCAATGATCGATATTGGCCAGCTATGTCAACTTCACCACCTACGGGCAAGGGGCAAGGATGGGAAGGAGGAACACCAGAGCGCCTGAAGCAGCGCACAGGCCAACCTGCTATAGGCGAGCGGTTGCGCACAGCCGGGGGACGTGGACCCTGACAAAATTGACAGAGGGAGCAACGGCCAAATACTCGGGGATCCACTGACCCGGGTCAATTCAGACCCGGGTCGTCAGACTATGCAAGATCCTCCAAAATCTTACAGGATCCTGCAGGATCCTGCACCCAAGCCCGGGCGGAGGCGAGCAGCATCGGCGCCCGCACAGGCTGCCCTGTCGCTGGTGCGAGCATCGTCACCAGCATCGCCACGATCATCATCGTGTATACCGTTGTCGGCGTTGCCATGATACCGCGCCCGTCCAAGTCGCCGACTCGCAGTGAAGGTGGCGCGGCCGCAGAGATGCACCAGCCGGCGCCAAGCATGCATCGCAATCGCCACCGCATGGGTGTTGCAATCCAAGTTGCGGGAGGGTGGGTGGGATGTTTGCAAGAGCATGGGATGTGTCAATTCGCTTGTAAAAATCAACTGCGCCACACAGATTGCACAACACATGTTGCTCCACACATATTGCACCACATAGATTGTTCCACCCACCTAGATTGCCCCACATGGATTGCACCTCACAGACTGGCACCGCATAGATCGCAAGATATATGTATATTCCTCTTCCTATATTTTTGTCAGCCCGGGCGGGGGGAAAACCCATCACCCCCCCCCCCCCAAAACCGGACTCCCGGGATCTGGGGCTTTGGGACCCTCCGGACGGGCCTCGAAGCGGCCCCCCTGGCCTCGCAGGGCGTTTTGCCAAGCCTTCCCAGCACACCTAGGGCGATCAGGGGGGGCATCGGAGACGTCTCAGGGACCCCCATGACAGCGCAAGAGCGCTCCAAGAGTGACCGACGTGACCTCAAGATGGCCCAAGAGGCCTCCAGGACGGCCCCAAAGAGACCTCCAAGAGCACTCTCAAGAGGCACAAATCATTGAGTTTCTGTTAATATTTGGTGAATTTTGGGGTTCTCCTCTTTTCGGCTTCCCGACGCTCCAAGACGGCGTCTTCGGGGCGTCCGAAGCCATCTGGGAGGCTCTAAAATCGCCCCACAAACATCCGAAAGGGCTTCCAGGCAGTCCAAGAGAGCCCCAATGGCGGCCCAAGATGGCCCCAAGACACCCTCCGAAGCATTCCAAATCGTGACCCAGTCGTTCAGGGAGACCGTGGTTGGAGGCAGGGTGGCCCGAGGAAGCCCCCAGAGGCCCCCAGAATACGCCCAGGAGGCCTCCAGAAGGCCTTAAGGAAGCCTCAAACAATTGTTTTAGGCCCCCAGAGGCTCTCCCAGGAGGAGCCTCCGCAAAAAAAAGCTGAGGAGGATAGGGAGAATGCGCAGGGTGTGGCGAACATGAGGAGAAAGAAGCATGGAGGAATGATAACGAATAACATTATTATAGCGGCGATGCCGGAAAAGGCAACAAGGAGTTATCGCTAAATTGTCGGCTTGACCTTCCTGCTATTCCGCCTGCACACCAAACTTCAAGGACCAAGGTGCATGGCGCGAAGCTCCAATGCAGTCTTGTATATATGTATATATATACATATATATATATAAGTATTGCAAGACATAAATGACACAACATGGATCGCACCACATAGGTTGCATTACAGGTATATAGCACCGCATATAGTGCACCGCATAGATGGCACCACATACATTGCACCACATATTATATTTCACATAGATTGCACAACATATACTGCTAGAAGCACACTGTTTAGGGCTCACGCTGACTAACATCTGTAAGGATCAGAGTTAAAGTCATACATGTACTGTTATTTGTTTTGTGTTTGTTCCGTTCTCTCTCTCTCTCTCTCCCTCATCCGCGAACTGCAGGGGACTGCGTATTAGCAACATGCTAAGGTCGGATGTTGGGTTCTTTCACACCCATGCTTCGGCAAGGGCGGCTTTGATCATCATAGACCCCATCAGAGCGCACTGCTCGTCATCCGCTCAAAATCGGCCCCAGAGCCCCCCACTGAAAACTGTCCTGATATGCAGGTCGAGTCGCGTCCAGCCGTGACTATATCAGGTCCTCCCGATGACTCAACAGGAACAGCAAGAAGCGCAAGCACGCGCAGGGGCCAGGTGACACAACCACTGACGCATTGCGCGGCCGAAGACGCAGCATGAGCACGCGGCCAGAACGAGAGCGAAGAAGACGCAGAGAAGGAATGACTCTGCATTCATCCTCCTGCCCCTCCTCCTCCTCCTCCTCCTCCTCCTCCTCCTCCTCCCCCTCCTCCTCCGCCTACTCCTTCGCTGTCGCGACCAGGCACGACTTCCCCCCATCCGCGAGCAGAGCGGCATGATCGCTGGACGCTAGGCCGCGACGGAAGGAAGGGCCAAAACACCGGGTGCAGGCTGTCGAACATCTGATGCACAGGGGGGGGCATCGAGCTGCCAGAGGCCGCAGCGATCAGAAGCACGACCACCTGCTCCGCTTCTCTCCTGCTGGAGGCCTCTGGATGTCCCCAGGGGCGTCAAGACGTCCCGGTGACCTCTGGAGGCCTCTGAAGCCTCTAAAGGCCTCCCGGGACCAAAAACGCGATCCTCGAACAGAACCTGCCCCTCGATCCTCGAACCTCCTCGGTAGCAGAGCCAATCCTGTGATCAGGCATCCCCAAGCGCCCTTGCACAAACCTGGTCCCTGCCCTTGCGCTTGACGCGCAACCTCTCTCCCAACCCCCTTTTGGTTCCCGACCAACGAAAAGGAAGGAGAGCCCTCCCATCCACATGCTGGCGAGGCCCAGTGGAGAGGAGCATGCCGAGAGGAGTTTCTTTGAAGAATGTGGAGGGGGGTGGAGGGGCATCCTCCCCTTCCTCCTCCTCCTCCTCCTCCTCCTCCTCCTCCGCCTCCTCCCCCTTGCCTCTCGAAACGCCGACCCCTGGGGGTTCTGGAACTGCCTCCAGGGACCAAAAACTCGATCCTCGAGCATCCAACCAAAGGGGCGCCGAAAACCCGAAAAGACGCCGAAAACCACAGGGGCGCTGAAAACGAAAGGGACACGGACCAACAAAGGGGCGCGGAAAAGCAAAAGGGCGACGAAAACCAAAGGGGCACCGAAAACCATAAGGGTTCTGAAAATTAACCTGGTGAAGAACCTAACCATATGCAAGTGTGACTGCCGAATGTGTGGGTATCGCCTTCCGTGGAGCTCCCTCTGGGGCCACGAAACGCTGCAATGGGTGGGGGAACCGCATTCGAGTTCCGGCACTGAGACCTTCGGTGGAGCTCCCGCTGGGGCCACGAAACGCTGTACTGATCGCAGGAACCGCATAAGAACTGTACCACTGGGACCTTCGGTGAAGCTCCCCATGGGACCACGGAACGCTGCACTGGGCGGGGGGAGCCGCATGCGGACTGCGCCACTGGAACCTTCGGTGGAGCTCCCTATGGGGCCACGAAGCGCTGTACTGGGCGGGGGAACCGCATGCGGACTGCGCCACTGGGACCTTCGGTGGAGCTCCCTCTGTGGCCGCGAAACTTTGTACTGGGTGGGGGAACCGCATGCGGACTGCGCCACTGGGACCTTCGGTGGCGCTCCCTATGGGGCCACGAAGCGCTGTCCTGGGCGGGGGAACCGCATGCGGACTGCGCCACTGGGACCTCGGTCTGGGACCACGAAACGCTGTACTGAGTTGGGGAACAGCATGCGGACTGCGCCACTGAGACCTTCGGTGGAGCCCCCCATGGGGCCACGAAGCGCTGTACTAGGTGGGGGTCCGCATGCGGACCGCGCCACTGGGACGTTCGGTGGAGCTCCCCCTGGGGACACGAAGCGATGTATGCTGGGCGGAGGAACCGCATGCGGACTGCGCCACTGGGACCTTCGGTGGAGCTCCCTATGGGGACACGGAACGCTGCAATGGGTGGGGGAACAGCATGCGGACTGCGCCACTGGAACCGTCGGTGGAGCTCCGTATGGGGCCACGAAATGCTGTACTGGGTGAGGGAACCGCATGCGAACTGCGCCACTGGGACGTTCGGTGGAGCTCCCTCTGGTGCCACAAAAAGCTGCACTGGGCGGGGGAACCGCATGCGGACTGCACCACTGGGACCTTCGGTGGAGCCCCCTCTGGCGCCACGAAACGTTGTACTGGGCGGGGGGGAACCGCATGCGGACTGCGCCACTGAGAACTTCGATGGAGCTCCTTACGGGGCCAGAAATTGATGTTCTGGGCGGGGGAACCGCATGCGGACTGCACCATTGGAACCTTCGGCGGAGCTCCCTCTGGAGCCACGAAACGCTGTACTGAGTTTGGGAACCGCATGCGGACTGCGCCACTGGGACCTTCGGTAGAGCTCCCCCTGGGAACACGGAACGCTGCAATGGGTGGGGGAACAGCATGCGGAATGCGCCACTGGAATATTCGGTGGAGCTCCCTCTGGGGCCACGAAACACTATACTGGGTGGGGGTTCGCATGCGGACCGCGCCACTGGGACGTTCGGTGGAGCTCCCTCTGGGGACACGAAGCGATGCATACTGGGCGGAAGAACCGCTGGGACCTTCGGTGGAGCTCCCTATGGGGACACGGAACGCTGCAATGGGTGGGGGAACAGCATGCGGACTGCGCCACTGGAACCGTCGGTGGAGCTCCCTATGGGGCCACGAAGCGCTGTACTGGGTGGGGGAACCGCATGCGAGCTGCGCCACTGGGACCTTCGGTGGAGCTCCCTCTGGTGCCACGAAAAGCTGCACTGGGCGGGGGAACCGCATGCGGACTGCACCACTGGGACCTTCGGTGGAGCCCCCTCTGGCGCCACGGAATGCTGGATAGTGGGCGGAGGAACCGCATACGGACTGCGCCACTGGGACTTTCGCTGTAGCTCCCTCTGGAGCCACGGAAAGCTGTAGTGGGCGGGGGAACCGCATGCGGACTGCGCCACTGGGACCTTCGGTGGAGCTCCCTTTGGAGCCACGAAACGCTGCAATGGGTGGGGGAACAGCATGCGGACTGCGCCACTGAGAACTTCGGTGGAGCTCCTTATGGGGCCACGAATTGATGCACTGGGCGCAGGAACCGCATGCGGACTGCGCCACTGGGACCGTTGTTGGAGCCCTCTTTGGGGCCACGAAACGATGTACTAGGCGGGGGAGACGCATGCGAACTGCGGAGGAGGGAGGAGGGAGAGGAGGGAGGAGGGCGAGGACGAAAGGAGGAGGGACGCGGGGCGCTGCTTCAAAACGAGGACCCAACACCACAGGCTGGTTGGGAACAAAAAGGGCGCCGAAAACCAGAAGAGCGCCGTAACACGCTATTCATAAGAGCCCGAAGCCTAACACACTAAACCTGATCCTCAAAGGGGGGCGGGAGAGGGTAGCTTCTGAAGCCCCCCCTCTTTGGAAAGGGGAGGCCCGGCAGACCCTCGGCTCCATAAAGAGGAACGGGGGGGGTAGCTTCGAAGCCCCCCCTTCTGCCAGAGCCCCCCCAGCTGGAAATGCCGACGAAAGAAAGTGGGAGGGGGGGAGCTTCGGAAGACCGACTCCTTTTCCACGGGAGTGGGGGGGAGCTTGAAGCTGCCGCCCTCCTATTATTATTCCCTGCCCTGCGTGCGCGCTCTTTCTGAGAGCGAGGGAGAGAGAGAGAGAGAGATAAACAATAAAACATAATGCACAACAACAACAACAACAACAACAACAACAACAACAACAACAACAACAACAAC
>CAUYUJ010011436.1:0-10000 GCA_963575745.1 Prorocentrum cordatum | reverse complement strand
TGAGGCCGTGGGGGGCTCCTTAGAAATCCTGGGGGCACCTTGGGCCAGGGGCACGCCTAGCAGCACCCGACCATGGCCTGGGCCCGGCCGCTCCCCTGGATATCCCGAGAACCGCAGAGAGATCGGGCGACGAACACCAGGCGGCAGCATGGGCACGCGTGGGCGAACGCGCGGAAGGGCGAAACGTGTCCCCACGTAACCTCGAACTGCTGGCATCACGGAATCACGGGTGATGAGAACAATACGTGTCGTTGCCCGTGTAGCTGCCACCGCAGCTGCCAGCCCGTCTACCGAAAGCTCCGCGATCACAACCACAACCTTCTCATGTTCAATCGGGTCATGCTTTCTGACCGGCCCATGCTCTCGGTCGTCCAGGATCCCGTTTTCTTATTATTCGTGATAACGCCCATGACCAGCCCTGCCACCCCCTCCCCCCCCCTGGTCACGTCACGATTGGCGCAGGCGCCGTCTGGGAATGAGCCATTGTTAAGCATTCCCAGACGGAGTCGCTGCGAACCGCGACGTGGCTGGCCCCCTCACCCAGCCTCACCCACCCTCACCCCCCAGTCACGCCCGTTACCGCCAGATCAAAAATAGCCTGGCGATCGGGCCTCCCAAACTGTCACGACACCAACACTTCCCACACCCCGGGCTCCCGCCTCGAGGGCTCCCGGAGCGCTCCTGAGTTCTGCTCCGCCCAGAATCATGACTCCGGATCTTGCCATGAAAGGGGGGTATTCTGATATGTCTGGGGTCTGACTTGAGCCATCTTGGAGGGTTCCGGAGGGCCGCTTTTTCAGGGCTGGTCTGGGGGTGGGTCCTAAACCTGCACGTCTGGGAAGGTTGCGACGTCCTCCGAATTATAACGAGATGTGGAATGCCCGTGCTGGGCGTCGCGTCTTCCCCGCGTGCGCCGCCGCCCCGTGCTCTCGGGCGGGCGGGCCCAGAGGCGGGCGGGCGGGCCCGTCTCGTGAAGCGGCGAGGGCATGAGAGAAGGAACCCCTAAGACGAGGGAGCCAGGGTCTGAAGGCCAGTGGAACGCCAGAGGACGCTTGGTCGTGGATATCACCGCCGCCCTCATCAGACGAGTAATCCTCCACGGTCTGAATCATCCCTAGCACATTCCTGAACGAACGCCCCAACCGTAAATCAGGCCGTAGCTGAATAAGCGAAAGAGGCCACATCACCGATTGGATCGCCTCCTAGAATGCAGTGTGGACGCAATGGGCAAACATCTGGAGTATGCTTCCCGTAGTGCCAGCCTCGCGTCGCGTACGTCACGTACAACCTGTCGCGCACTGACACGGACAACCTGTTCTGGTGATGATGATGATGATGATGATGCTGCTGCTGCTGCTGCTGATGATGATGATGATGATGATGATGACGATGATGAGACAACGATGGTTTGTCCTTGGCACGGTAGATTGTATTGGGTATCTCGTGTTAAGCGGATTAAAGTCAGATTGGATTGGCCATCTCCTTCAACATCGCGCCAGGTAAAGAATATTGCGGCATCCCCGTGCACACGTGCAAAAAGACCGGCGGACTGCATGCCGCGAAGGCTCTGGAGAATCCAAGAAGCACCGAGAAGGCTGCTCCCGGGACCTCTCGGGCTGCCTTCTGAACAGCACCTGGAAGCGAATCCAGCGGTGGCGACGAGGGCCTCCGAGGAGGCCCACAGGGGCAAAAACGAGGCGGGGGCAGCGGTCTCGGCAGCCTCTCCCTCCCCTGACCCGAAAGGACGGCGCCGGACGCCAGACGAGGCCTCGAGGGCCTCGGCCTCAGGGGCACCCGCGGCCCTGCACCCTCAGGGCCCCGCATCGTCCACGTCCAGCGCCGCCAGCGCCTCCTCGAGGCACTGGGCCACGGCGGCCACCAGCCAGGAGGGGATGAGGTGCTCCTCCCGGGATCCGTCCGCATCGGATCGGGAAATCGGGTCGGATCAGAGCGCACGTGGGATCGGGCCGCATCGGCACGGAATCGGAATTGAACGGGCTCGGACGCGCCAGGATGCACAGCAGAGCCATGCGAGCATCGGGCCTCACTGGATCGCCGGAGCATCAGACCGAATCGGATCGGGCCCGCCGAAGTCGATCGGATCGAATCGATCGACACTGGCCCTGTCCTCCGTCCACTCGCCGAGCAGGCCCCGCGCGCCCGCAGGCCCCCGCGGCCCGCCCGCGGCTCGCAGCGCCGCGCGGCGGGCCGCGGTGAAGAGGCGGGGGAGCGGGCGGCGCTCCCGCCGACAGCCGGGCGCGCCGAGGAGGGCGGCAACAGAACTCGGCCAGGAAAGGCTCAGCCAGGCTGAACTCGGCCAGCTGAACTCGGAGACATTCGTCAGCCAAGTGTGAGGATGTCTCGGGCGGGAGCCTCGTCTGTGAGTAGCACTCATGGACATCTTGAGCAGGATTCCTCTCGTGTAAGGTCGCTATCTCCTGCGCTCGCCCCGAGGCGGCCATCAGCATGCTTGTACCATTACGTGTTGTCTGACGCCTCGCTGCCAGAACATCGAGGAGATCTTGAGCGGAGCCCCATTCATCTGACAGGTGTGAGGATGCTTCGAGCGAGAGCCAGGCTGAACTCGGCCTGGGCCCAGTTCAGCCTGGCCGAGGTCAACCTGGCCGAACTCCAACTGGCCGAATCTTGCCCTTGTGCCGAGGGGGGGCCCGGAAGAGGGGGGGTGCGTCGACGTATTCGGCCATGGACCCCCTGGGCGATGCTTGGCGGTTTTCGGCGGCCTTCTGGCGGCCTTCGGCGGTCTTGGGTGGTCTTCGCTGGTGTGTGGCGGTTTTCTGTGCGAAATCTGAACGTTTGCGTTTGACGAAGGGGTCCACGATCGAACGCCCAAGTGGGCGCATCGTGGCCTGAGGTACAGGGTGCGCGGACGAGGGGGGGCCGGGGGACGTGCTGGAAGAGGAAGAGGGGGGCTTGAACTCGCAAAGATTTCGCGGCCCCGGCCACGAGATCCACCACCACCACCACCACCACCACCACCACCACCTTTAGCCCCCCCCCCAGGACGGCGTGGGATGGCCCCTGGACAACCCAAACGGCCCCGAAACGCTCTCCCGAGGGCCCCCTGGCGCCCCGAAACCGTTTCCGCGGAGCCCTGGGCCCTTCCCCCCGAGCCCATGGGCCCGTGGCGCAGCTGCAGAACTCTCCAGAGGCAGCTGGATTCACCTCACCCTGTTTGGTCCTCACCCCGCTCTTGGACGCACCCGACGATACCGCGCCTCCACTAGCTGCAGCGCCAGCCGGGTCTCCTCCGGGGGGGCAAACAGGAAAGCCTATACCGCTGATCTTGGGACCTTTTTTCCCGGGGCGCAAGCAAACCACAAGTGAAAGGCGAATTCAACCGTGGCGACGACGCCCGAGCCACAGAAGGATGAGAAGGAGGAGGTGGCAGTAGTGGTGGGGATCACTGCGAAAGGAGGTTGAATCCCGAGCAGAGCGCGGCGAGCGCGCGGGCCTACGGCCCACGACCGTGAGCGAGCGAATGCTCTCATGGCGGCTTCTCCCAGGGGGCTCAAGAAGGCGAAAACGGGGGAGGGGCAGCGGTGTCAGTACCCTGCCTCCCCCGATCCTCGGCGCCGCCCACGCACTCCAGCGGCTTCCACGGTTCCTTCAGCACGCGGCAACGCCCGCGCGCGGGCGCGGGTATCGCAGGCAATGCCACGGGGGGCCACCACGGGGGGGGGCCACTCGTTCCTCGAGGAAGCGCCATCTCCTCAAGGGAATGAAAGCCTTCGGAACACTGCACGGCCAACCAAAACGACCAAAACGTCCAAAAACTCCTCGGGCTTCAAACTTCGAACCACGATCCTCAAGGAAAGCTGATGACCCAGCTCCTACATCCGCTGTCCTGCGCGTTGCAGGCGATGAACAAGGATCCTCGCCGTCGCCGAGGAGCCTCGGCCAACGTAGAGGCTTCGTTGAGGCTCTCAGGTCCGGGGCTCAACATCCACCAGGCGTGAGTCCCTCGAAATCATGCAGGAGTCACTGCTCGCCCAGCTGGTCTTTACGGCGCAGGCGCACGCCGTCGCAAGCGTGCACAGGGGGGAGACGAGGGCCCCCTTCACCTTATCAGGCGCAGACGCCAGCCTTGCAAACACGGAAGGCGCAGTGGCGGCAGGGTGCACTTGAGCCGGAGCTCACGGCAACGGAGCAACAAGAAAGATGGCCAATGTCGGAAACGATGATGGGAGTGCCGACGGCGAGCCTTCATCGGCGCTCCGAAGGCGTCGCGAAGAAGCGCTGCGGAGCTCGGGACTTCGCGGGACCTCTACGCAATGGCGCAGGGTGTTGAAAACCATTGTTTTTGTTAACGTCGGGAGCTTGCGATACCCCCATCTGCCGACCCCTCTGCGTGTGGAAGATGCTGTCATCGTCGTCGTCGTCGTCGACGTCAGTCCCAAGGATATTGAAGGACTGGGAACAGAAACGTCGCAGTTAAGCCGAAGGGACACCCCTTCCCTTTATCCCTTCCCTGCCGAGGTGGAAGAGTGTGCGTGCGGGGAGGGGTCCCAGGTCAGAATACCGCCCTCACGAGGTCCCAGCGGGTCCCCAGGGGGCTCCCCAGCGAGGGTCTTGGGGGAGGTCCCGCTCTAAAGATCGGCGGCACTGGCCGCAAATGTTGCTATCTGAAAATGATCCCGGGATCCCGCGATCACGCGCACCGGTCCTCTCGCAAGGATTCTAGGGGTAGATTTCCCAGAAACGGATTCTCGTTATGCGCGGGCGCAGTGCCCTGCTCGGGCCCCGCACTCCACGTCGAAACTCGAAGCTGCAATAGGAAAACGACTGTAGTGGTGACCGCCCGCAGCACTGCCCGAGCATCGCCAGGGGCACCGCGACACTGTCGGCGTCGTCCTGGGAGGCCTCGGGCCCGAGCCCCGCGAGCAGGTCCAGGTGCGCCGCCGCCGCGGCGGTCTCGAAGAGGTCGTCTCCGAAGACCGCGCGCACGCCGCCCACGGGCAGGAAGGCCCCCAGCACCGCGGCCACGAACGCGCACTTGGAGCACCCTCCGCACCAGCGGGTGGCGTCGGGGCCCTTGGGGTCATTGCAGGACAAGACGGTCGAGGAACGAACAATAACGACTAAGCCAAAACTGTCGGAGCACCGCGCGCATTTCTCGGACCAGCGCTGGGCCCCCCTCCCTGGCGCGCGGAGCGCGCCAGGGGCGGCGCGGGAGGCGCTGCCAGGGGGTTCCAGCGCCGACCCAAGAGATCTGGGCGACGCTCCGAAAGTTTATGGCTATTATGCTGTTTTGTTTCTGCTCCTCGAAATGAGGGGAAGGTAGCCTCTGCAGTAGTGGCCGAAGAGCATCGCGACCTGCAGGTCCCACAGCGGGGCCAGCGGGGAGAAGTAGTGGACCTGGCCGCCGCAGTGCCGTCTCAGGTAAGCGCTCGCCTCGCGCTCAAACTCGAACGACTTGTCCCACTGGTGGTTCACCTCCACACCATCCCACTCGACGCCATTTCCAAGACCGGCGGACCGCTCGTTGCCCACGGCGATGCTGCCGTAGCCGTGCGCGATCGCGACGACAACGGAAGCGAAGCACACCAGGCAGGCCCAGGGATGGCCGCAGAGGGAGAGCGCCGGATTGCGCGACCGCTCGAAATCGCCGACGGGCCACACGAACTCTGCGACGAGGACGTCGGAGGCGAGCACGCCGCTGGCCTCGGCGAGCGCGGGGTAGCGCCAGCAGCGGCCGAACTCACGCGACGCACCCTCCAAGAAGAACCAGCGGCGCTCGCAGCCCCCGGCAGCGTGGCCCAGGAGCTCCCAGGCGACCATGGAGTCCTTGCCGGCGCCCATCGGCACCAGGACGCGGGGAGCGCACCCGCCGGCGCTCTCCGTGGCCGCGTGCACCGCGTCAGGTCGGGCGTTGCCAGAGGCGTCCCTGGCCATAGGAGGTCACTGCAGGCAAACACACATGCGATGTCGTGCTTGCAATGGGATGGCGGCAAGGAGCTCACTGAGGGCAAAAACAATATGCGGCGCCATGCTTGCAACGGGATGGCGGCAATGAACTCACCGAAAGCAAAAACTGGTGCCCTCCGTGAGCTCACTGCCGCCAACCCCGTTGCAAGCATGACGTCGCAAAAGTGTGCCCCCAGGACTTCCAAGGATTCCAAGGAGGCCCCAACGACCTCCAGAGCGCGGGCTCCAAAACAGGAAGCGATGAGCCAGGGACACCTTCGGCAGCCCCCGATCAGGGGGCAGGCGCCCGGGCACGCCCTGAGCCGCAGCCGAGGGCTCGGAGGCGACGCGCAGGTCGTCGAGGCCCCCGAGGCCGTCCAGCGTCAGCACGCCGTTCACGAAGAGGTGCTCGCGGAGGCTCCGCAGCAGCACCAGGCGCCAAAAGGCCACCTGGTCCTCGGCCAGCGGCGCGGCCCTCACCAGGACGGTCGGGGTGACAGAACGGCAAAGGACGCCACGGGCGCAAGCGTCCAGAGGCCCGCGTGGGCTTCTCGGGCCGCCGCTGGACCCCACACCCAGACACCCTTCCCCCGGCGCGCCCCTCGACGCGCCGATGGGCGGCGCCGGAGGCGGGCGTCCGGCGCCGACCCGAGAAGCCCGCGTGGGCCTCCGCGACTCTTGGGGAGCAAGCAGGTGCTGCGGCCGCTGCTCCCTGGGCCTCTCCCAGGGCGCCTTCTGACCAGAGCTTTCGAAGACAATCCCGCCGTGGCGACGAAGGCTCGCCAGGACGAGCAGCGCCATCGACACCCTTCCCTCCCCTGAGAACTTGTGCTCGTGCCGAACTTTGGCCTTCTGGGCTGAGGAAGCCCATCCACGCGTAGCAGAGGACGGACATGCCGAGCGCCAACATGGCCTTGGGGCAGTTAGGAGGGGACTGGCTCAGGGTCGAACATCGACCTGGAATCGACGATACCTCAACGACAGATCGGCGTCAGACCCCCGATAGCGAGTCCGCCCCCTCCAGGGCGTGGTGGGCTATCGGGCCCACATCGGCGACCAATAGGTCATTGGGGGTCGATGCAGCCCCCCCTCAGCCTATTCCCCCTACAACGTTGCCCCTTGGTTTTCCGGCCACAATTCGGGTCTCCGGCGGCCGCTCGGGACGATCCGGGCTCCCCCGGTAAAAATCTCGGCCCGGCGCAGCCGCTGGAACGCACCCGGAGGCTGGAAAAATCGCCGAGAACCGACGACAACGCCCGAAGACCTCGAGCCCGAGACTTCTCCTCCTGAACCTGCGGTCCGGAACCTTTGCTCAGCGGGTCGCGGCGGCGGCCCCTGGCGACCTGTATGCCCTGCAAGCTGACATCGTGTTGCTCCGCTCCGCGAGGCGGAAGGCTGGGAGAGGCTCGGGACGCTTGAGCTTGGGAACTCGGAAGTGGTGAGCGTGTCGCGCCAAAGCTCCTAACCAAGGCTTCTTCAGTGGGGTCCGAGTAGATGGGGACTGAGGATCGCGCCGCACCGCCGATGCTTCGCCGATGCTTCGCCGATGTATCGGCGACGTCGGCGATGCATCGGCGACGCCGGCGAGGAAAAATCGGGCTCCGCATCAAGCCGCACCACCGATGCATCGACGATGCGGCGCGGTCCTCCGACCCCATTCACCTGGACCCCGTCTGGGAGGCCTGGACTAACGACGACGACGACGAGGACGAGGACAACGACGACGACAACGACGACGGACAACGACGACGACGACGAGAACGACGACGACGGCGAGGACCCCGACCCCGACCACGACCCCGACGACGACGACGACGACGACGACGACGACGACGACGACGACGACGGACGACGACGACGACGACGACGACGATGACGACGACGACGACGACGACGACGACGACGACGACGACGGCGGACAACGACGACGACGACGACGACGACGACGACGACGACGACCACGACCCCGCGGCCCCGACCCCGACGACGACGACGACGACGACGAAGACCCGCCGGCCCCGGCCCCGACCCCGACGACGACGACGACGACGACGACGACGGACGACCGACGACGACGACGACGACGACGACGACGACGACGAGGACGACGACTGACAACGACGTCGGCGACGACGACGACGAGGCCGACGACGACAACGACGACGACGACGACGATCCCGCGGCTCCGACACCGACCCCGACGACGACCACGACGACGACGACGACGACGACGACGACGACGACCCCGCGGCCCCGACCCCGATCCCGACGACAACGACGACGACCCCGACGACGACGACTGACAACGACGACGACGACGACGACCCCGACGACGACGACGACGACGACGACAGACGACCGACGACGACGACGACGACGACGACGACGACGACGACGACGACGGCCCCGACCCCGACCCCGACCCCGACGACGACGACGACGACGACCGACGACGACGACGACGACGACGGACGACGGACGACGACGACGACAACGACGACGACGACGACGACGACGAGAACGACGTCGACGACGACGACGACCCTGCGGCCCCGACCCCGACGACGACGACGACGACGACGACGACGACACCGACGACGACGACGACGACGACGACGACGACGACCACGACGACGACGACGACGACGACGACAACGACGACGACGACGACGACGACGTCGACGACGACGACGACGACGACGACGGACAACCGACGACGACGACGACGACGACCACGACGACGACGACGAGGACGACGACGGACAACGACGTCGGCGACGACGACGACGAGGACGAAGACGACGACGACGATCCCGCGGTTCCGACCCCGACCCCGACGACGACGACGACGACGACGACCCCGCGGCCCCGACCCCGATCCCGACGACGACGACGACGACGACGAGAGCGACGACGACTGACAACGACGACGACGACAACGACGACGACGACGACGAGGACGACGACGGACAACGACGACGACGACGACGACGACGACGACGACGACGACGACGACGACGGCGACGACGACGACGACGACGACGACGGCCCCGACCTCGACCCCGACCCCGACGACGACGACGACGACGACAACGACGACGACGACGGACGACGACGACGACGACGACGACGACGACGACGACGACGACGACGACGACGACGACGACGACGGACAACGATGTCGACGACGACGACGACCCTTCGCCCCGACCCCGACGACGACGACGACGACGACGACGACGACGACGACGACGACGACGACGACGACACGACGACGACGACGACGACGACGGACGACGACGACGACTACGACGACGACGACGGACGACCGACGACGACCCCGACGACGACGACGACGACGACGACGACGGACAACGACGTCGGCGACGAAGACGACGAGGACGACGACGACGACAACGATCCCGCGGCTCCGGCCCCGACCCCGACGACGACGACGACGACGACGACGACGACGACAGACGACGACGACGACGAAGACGACGACCCCGACGACGACGACGACGACGACGACTATTACGAAGACGACGGACGACGATGACGACGAGACGACGACGACGACGGCGACGACGACGACGACGGAAGACAGACGACCGACGACGACGACACACGACCACGAACACCGACGACGAAGGACGACGACGGACAAAACGACTTCGGCGACGACGACGACGAGGACGACGACGACGGGACGACGACGGACGACGGACGACGACGACGACGGACCCCGACGACGAGGACGACGACGACGACAGGACGACGACGACGACGACGACGACGACGACGACGACGACAGAGACGACGGACGACACGACGGACGACGACGACCACGACGACAAACGAACGACGACGCACGGACAACGAACGTCGGCGACGACGACGACGAGGACGACGACGACGACGACAACGACGACGACGACCCCGACCCCGACGACGACGACGACGACGGACGACGACGACGACGACGACGACGACGACGACGACGGACAACGACGTCGACGACGACGACGACCCTGCGGCCCCGACCCCGACGACGACGACGACGACGACGACGACG
>CAUYUJ010011435.1:0-22939 GCA_963575745.1 Prorocentrum cordatum | reverse complement strand
TTAAGCGTGCAATGCTGGCCTTGGCTACCGCAATAGCCGGCTGTCGACTGGACTCTCGTTAGCTTGTCCGATCTCTCTGTTTCTCTCCCTATTTTTCTCTCTCTCTCTCTCTCTGCCTTCCTCTCTCTCTGTCTCCCCATCACTCTCTCCCCTCCTCTGGCTCGTTTCTCGGCGCCTTGCCCACCTTACGAAAACGTCATGACGTCGGGGGTCTGGGGGGGGGGGCGAGAGCGGCGCTGCAAGGCTGCGGCGGGCGCGCGGATCCCTCCTCGCCCGACTCCTGATCCGCCGTGGTCGGGTTCATGTCCCGTCTTCCAACTGTGTCGGGAAAGCACCCCAGACGATGCGAAACAGTTGGGCTGAAATTTCCGCCTCAAAAAGATAAGGCAAATATTTCCACAGAGGCGTGGCGGAAACAGCGACGGCAAATGAGGCAAGACGAAGCTAGGACGAGGGCACGTGCGGGTGAGGATAAGTCGAGAATCTATGAGATCCGGCGACTCTGGAATATGTATCGGGCGTCGCGGCCTTCTCAGAACGTTCCAAAATGCTCTGAGAGCTTTCCGGACGCGATGCAACGGAGCCCCGTCAAAGTAGGGCGGACATCGACATCAAAGGAGCTTGAGCAGTAGGGCCGAAATGTCTACCCTACTTACGACATCGGGAAAACACTATAGACATAATTAGATACATGCATGCACACATATACATCTATGTATAGACACACACACACACTAGAACTTGAACCACGCGCGCTACACGCGCACTTGGGTTCTAGCCGGCTCCGACGAATGCGTTAGGTGGCACGCGTCCGATCCCGTGGCGTTTTCCCTAACGCCCTAACACTACATCACCACATCGCCCGAGCTCTAACCCAACCCCACCCGAACACCCGAACGGTAACGTCCTAGCGCCCGAACGCTGTAATCCTAATCTTAACTCCCACGCCCTTATACTCGAACCTCGGCATCCTGATCCGAACAACCTAATCCGAAAACCCAGCCAAAAATTCCGAACCCCAACACCCTTACCGTAACACCGTTGCCCTACTTCCGAACACCTTCACGATAACACCCCTAACCCTCATGCCCTAAACCTAACACCCACACTGGCCTCCAGGAGGCTCCCCCAGAAGGCCGCAGGAACCCCAAGAGGGCCTAAGAACACCTCAGCGGCCTCCAGGAGGCCCCAGGAGGCCCCAAGAACACCAGGGGGCTCCCAGGAAGGCCGCAGGAACCCCAAGAGGGCCTAAGAACACCTCAGTGGCCTCCAGGAGGCTCCAGGAGGCCCTAAGAACACCTCAGTGGCCTCCAGGGGGCTCCCAGGAAGGCCGCAGAAACCCCAAGAGGACCTCTGGAGGCGTGCTCTGCTTCCTCCACCTTCTGGTCGTCACCCTTCTCATCCATCCCCTCCTCCGCTTTCTTCCTCTCCGAAGTGTTCCCCCAAGGGGGTCCACAACGGCTGGGGAAACCTATCCGCCACCGTTCCTGCGGCACACTGAGGCGTGGAAGAATGCCAAGGGCTGCTTGGCAGGGTGTCTGTAGTCTGCTAAGGGACCCCCCACCCGCTCTGGTAGCACCCTGGGGACTACCACCCCTACCCCAGGAGGTCCCTGAGGGGGCCATGGCGCATCCCTGGTATTCTCCAAAGCTTCCACGACGGCCCCAAAAGCCCACCGCGGCCGCCCAGGAAGCCTCCAAGACAGGCCAAGATCGCTGCAAGACGCCCAAGACGGCCCCAAGACGGCCCAAGAGGCCCCAAAGAAGCCCCAAGGGCGCTCCAAGAGGACCTCCAAGAGGGCACAAAGAGGCACGCATCATTGATTTTCATTTCGTTGTCCAGCGATTTTCATGTTATCGCCTTTTCGAGCGCCCGACGCTCCAAGACGGCCCAGGGGGCCCCCAAGACCGCCACAAGACGGCACGAGAGGTCCCCAAGAGGGTTCCAGTTCCAAGACGGCCCAAGAGGCGCCCAAGACAGCCCAAGGGAGCCCCAAGACACGAACGGACAATTCCAGCCTTCCGCCCGGAGAGGCCCCCAGGAGGCCCTAAGAGGCCTCCAAGAAGCCCCAAGAGGCCCCCAAGAGGCACCCAATAGGGCCCAAAGAGGCCCCCGAAGACCCCAAGAGGCCTCAAGACTGCCTCCAGCAGGCCCCCGAGAGGCTTCTCACGACATCCCCACGAACATCCTGGAGGCCCGGAACCCACAACCCAGGCACGGTGGCGGAACTCGCCGCAGGCAGCTGGACTTTACGCAAAACAACACAACGCAATGAGAAAACATCGGGGAAGCCTCGAGCTCCCAAACTTGCTCTCCCATCGACGACGAAGGCGGCGGAGGGGGACGGGCGGGAGCGCGCGAACACCCAGGGCGGCCCCCAGGACGACGCGCAACATCTGACCGCGAGAGGGCCCCAGGGGATCGCAAATGAGGCTGCAGAGCCCGAAGGACGGCCCGGCGGAATCGTCCTGAAATCTTCGGGCGGGGGAGCAGGAGGTGGAGCTTGGAGCCGAGGTGGAGGAGGCGCGAGAACAACACAAAACACGGCAGGAGCTGGGATGGCCACGGGAATGAGGGTGAGAAGAAAGCGCAGAGGGGTGTGCGAAAGAGACCGGAGTGGCCTTCGGCCCATCCCGTCACCGTGCCTGGGCTGTGGGCCAAAAGCCCGAGGGGTGTTCGGTGGGATGTCGAGGGAGGCATCGCGAGGGCCTCTTGGGGGGCCGTTGTTGGGCCTCTTGGAGGCCGATTTGGGGCCTCCTGGGGCGTCGTGAGGGCCTCTTGGCGGCCTCCTGGGGGCTCGTAGGAGCCTCTCGGGGCTTTCTTGGGGCCTCCCAGGGGCATCTTGGGGCGGGCCACTAAAATTGTCGGTTCATGCTCCCCCTCTTGAGCCCTTCTTGAGGCCGTCTTTGGGCGCTCCCCCTGGGGCAATCTTGGGCGCCCCTGGGGCTGTCTTGAAGCCCTGCTGGGCCGTCCCGGGGCTCTCCTGGGGGCCTGGTGGCCCGTCTTGGTGCGGTCTTGGGGGCCTCTTGGGCACTCTTGGAATGTCGGAGGCACGAAAAGTAGAGGACCCCCCAAACATTGAAAACTCAAAGGAAAGCATGTCTCTGGGGGCGCTCGTCTGGGGCCTCGGGCGCCCACTGAAGCCTGCCCGGGGCCGTCCTGGCGTAGCCTGGAAGCCTGAGGCCTCTGCTGCTCTTTCCCCCTCCGGACCATACGCGGATGCTTCACTGTTTGAGTTTCTCGTCCTCAGGGCCTCATGGCCCCATCTTTGGACCACCGAGTGTCGCTTTCTGCTCCTCGATCCCCCCCTCCCCGGGCAGCAACTGCACTCGGCCACGCGAAACTCGGCCAGGCTGAACTCGGCCAACTGACCTCTACCAGACTGAACTTGACCAGCTGATCTCGCCAAGCCAAGCTTACGGGGCCCAAAGGTATACACCATCACCACCTCCCTTACCCCCTCCCATCCCAGGAAAGAGGAGGAGAATACGAGGGTGGAGGAGGAAGTGGGAGTGGAGGTGGTGGTGATGGTGTTGTATATTTGCGGGACCCGCCAAGCTGAGGCCCCTGTCGAGTTCACCCGAACCTGGGGACACCCAAAGGTACGGATGCCCCCACTCCCTAGACCTCTCCCCGGGTGCATTCTAGCCAGAATTTCGAGGCGAATCCAGCGGTGGCGACGAGGGCCTCCCAGAAAGCCCAAAAAGAGGAAAACGGGCAAATGAAATAGTAGCGGTATGGGTACCTTTACCTCCTCTGGGAACTGAGCTCCGCTGGCCGAAACCAGCCTGGCCGACTCTCTTGGGGGCACGCACAAGGGGGTGGGGCGGAGGGGGGAGGGCTTCTTAGGATAGGTAGCGTAGGGGGAGGCTGCTTTAGAGGCGCTTGGCTTGTACTCTATAGGTACGGCCCGCACCTTCTAAGAAGCAGGGGGATGCTTCCAAGAAGCCCCCCCCCCCCCCTCCCCCCCCCCCTCTGCGCGCTGGCTGATACCTTGCCGGCGCAAGACCAGGCCGGTATACCACCTGTATGCCTGCTGTGTTGATGGGCCGTTTTTCACCAACACCATAAGTGGAGGGGGGAGGGGGGGCCCTCCTCTCCTCCTTCCGCCTCCTGCTCCTCCTCCTCCTCCTCCTCCTCCTCCTTCCTCCTCATCATCCCCTCCCCCCAGCCCCCTTCTGCGCCGGCTCCGTGGCCGACCTCTCTCCCCCGGCCCAAACCTCTCCATTGCCCCCCTGCCGGCCTCGTTTTTGTGCGGGCCGCGTTCTGTGTCGCCGACGTGCGCCGCCCCGACCGCGCGGTCCTGGGGTGCGAAAACCGTACCCCCGCATTCATGGGACCTAGTGGAGGAGGAGGAGGACGAGGAGGGGGAGGAGGAGGAGGGGGGGAGGAGGAGGAGGAGGAGGAGGTGAGGAGGAGGATAGGAAGGGGGGGGAGGGAGGAGAGAAGAGGAGAGAAAAGGAGGAGGAGGGGAGGAGGAGAGGAGGGGAGGACGAGGAGCAGTAAAAAGGAGGTGTGTAAAGGTTTTAAAAGGCGCTTCATTCAGGGAAGAGCTCGATCCGAACCACGGCAGAATTGAGCAGGCGACCTTCTGTATCCCCGCGGATAGGAGGAGGAGGAGGAGGCGGAGGAGGAGGAGGAGGACGAGGAGGAGGAGGAGGAAAAGGAGGAGGACGAGAAGGAGGGGGACGAGGAGGAGGAGGGGGAGGAGGAGGAGGAGGAGGAGGAGCAGCAGCAGCAGGAGGAGAAGGAGAAGATGGAGACTCGCCCCAAGAGGGAGGGACAGACAAACAAGGAGAGACAAGGACATCACCCCCACCACCACGGCATCACATGCTGCACGGATGCAGAAACCTAGCGCAAGCAAGCGAACATCCATGTCTGGGCCTGCCGGCCCATTCTGGGTGGACGCCAGCGTGGCGCCAGGCCACGCTATGTCGGATGAACTCTGGCCTCCGCCGGCACGAGCCGTGGCGCTCGCTTTGGGATGACACCACATTGTCCGCATCTACATGTACGAGGACCAATGCCCGAGGAGGAGGGAGGGAGGGAGGAGGAGGAGGAGGAGGACGACGACGACGACGAGGAGGACGAGGGGGAGGAGGAGAAGGAGGAGGAGGAAGAGGAGCAGGAGGAGGAGGAGGACCAGTGCAAGCCCAAGACTCATCAACGATGTTGGATACACCCTCCTTCCGAACTCTCCACAAACCCCATACAAGGATTCACTTTCACTGAAGGACATGCCCCGTTGGGAGACAACCGTGTGAAAATCCTCAAACGTGCCAAAACATTGGAACCTGCCAGAACACCATTTTCAGGACTTCATCGCCACGAGCCAACCTGACTGTTGCAACTGTTGCGCCCTGATGCTCCTGAATCGTGCGAGTACACCATGTCTGGAAGGTTAACCATGACAATCAGCGAACCTCTTGCCATTGCTAAAAACAAATGTGCGCGGTGCTTACGCGAGAACCACACTTTGAAAGCGACCCGCCCTCAATCTGTGAAGCTCTTGCAACTTGTAAAGACGAGCGTGCACGGCGCTAAGGCGAGAACCCCATTTTGAATTTCACCCGCCCTCGACCCGTAAAACTCTTGCAAGCGTTTAGAGCGAATGCGCGCTGCGCTAAAGCGAGAGCCACATTGTGAAAACCACCCGCCCTCAATCCATGAAGCTCTTGCAACTTGATAGGATGAATGTGCACGGCATTGGGGCGATTACCACATTTTGAAAACGACCCGCCCTCAATCCATGAATCTCTTGCAACTTGATAAGATGAATGTGCGCGGCGCTAAGGCGAGAGCCACAATTTGGAAGCGGCCCGCCTTCCGTCTGCGAAGCTGTTGCCAATTTCTAAGCTTCAGGCCCATGAGTGGTGGTAAGGAATCCGGGGGACACGCCCGGCCCGCCCTTCCGACCAGCCTCCGGGTGCGACGGGGAGGAGTCATCCATAAGGAATAAGAATTCAGAAAGAGGAGGAGGAAGGAGGAGGAGGAGAGCAACGGAAGCGACGAGCAAGAGGAGGAGGAGGAAGAGGAGGAGGAGGCGCAAGAGGAGGAGGAAGAGGAGGAGGAGGAAGAGGAGGAGGAGGAGGAGGAGGAAGGGAACGAGGAGGAGGAGGAGGAGGAGAGGCCAACATCCGCTGGATTTTCATGCCGTCAGGAATCTGAAACCAGGAGGGGGAGGAGGAGGAGGAGGAGGAAAAGGAAGAGGAGGAGGAGGAGGAGGGCAACGGAAACGACGAGCAGGAGGAGTAGTAGTAGTAGGAGGAACAGGAGGAGGAGGAAGAGGAGGAGGACGACGAGGAAGAGAGGGTGACATCCGCTGTTCTTAATGCCATCAGGAATCAGGAGTCAGGAGGAGGGGGGGGAGGAGGCGATGGCAACATCCTTGGATGGATCAGTGCCCACAGCGTCCGGCGTCCAGCGCCCAGGAGGCGGAGGAGGCGGAGGAGGAGGAGGAGGAGGAGGAGGAGGAGGAGGAGGAGGAGCAGGTGGTGGAGGAGGAGGAGGAGCCGAGCGTAGAGAGAGACGTCCTGTCTGACTGGTGAGAGACAGCGAAGCAACATAGATACCGAGGGAGTGCCGACGACAGCGGGAGGACAGCTCGCTCCACCCACACTCAGATCATGTCGACCAGATAGCCTCCGCATCGGCCTGCAGGGTGCAGGCGCACGTGAGCCTCGATAGCTGATGGCTCTTGATCCCTCCACAGACCGAGCAGACCTCTTCGTCCTCTAGCAGGGACTCGACGTCAGACTCAGAGCCCACGTGGATGCCAGCGTTCACGTCGACAGAGGGCGGGTCACCACGATCCCGGGCAGCGAGAGCCAGGCGAACATTCTTGGAAGATCAATTCGGATGAGAGCAGCTCCTGGAACGACTTTGAGATGGAGTCCACAATGATTTCCTTATTCTTCGTAGCAACCTCCCCGAGCAGAACAGTGAGCTCTTGAATGCCAGCCGCATGTGTCGCGATCTGTTCAGAAGAGCTTGTACAGAAGAAGCAAGCGGCGCCACACTCGAACGGAGGTCCTCGATCGCATTCATCGCCTTGTGAAGCTGCTGCACCAAAGCCGCAGTGTCCCGCAGCACGGATACATCAGCAGCGAGGTTGTGGAGCACCCCGTGGGCCTCCAAATAGATATGTTCACGCGTGGTGGCCATAAAATCGTTTACATTGGCACGTTGTGGATCCACTAGCTTTTGGCAGTCGCCCCACAAGCGAGCGAGTGGGCGCTCCACCAACTTCTCTACAGTGGCCTCCGAGGGGTTGACGACGAGAGCGTTCACCTTGGCCGACTCCGCGGCGAGGTGGAGGCGGCACTCCTCCACCCCCGACGCGAGGAGGGACGCGATGTCGCTCTTGTGCTGGCGGATGGTATCAACGGCAGAGGATAACTTTGTTTCAAAAATCTCACCGTCAGGAGCGCGACAGAGACGATAATCAATGTACTGCACGTGTACGCGCTTGAACTCCGTAACCTCGTCGCGGAGCTGTTGGGCTTTGGCGCCGAAGAGCTGGACAGCCTCCGCCATCTGCGCCTCCAGGTCCAGCAAGAGTCTGGTCAGATCGCTCACGCAAGATACCCAATGCACACAGGGCACAATAGTAGCGACCATCTCCTCCAGTTCGCGCATCCAAGAGAATTCCTTTTCCGACTTCTGTTCGATTGTATGCAACCAGAGCCGCATGTCCCGTGTGGAATTCTGCCAGTCCTCGAGCAACTGCCACAAATAATCAGTGGTCCACACTCTGAGATGATTGACACACTATCCCATCTCAGAACAAACGCTGGGAACATAAGGCGGCAAAACAGAAGAGCCGGAGCCGCCGTCCAACCAGTGTTGATCAGAGTCAGAACAGGTGCCCCAGAATGTGCAAATATTTGTAGCCTCCACAGGTTGCGTATCCACCCGCTCCATAGGGCGCTCGGGGCACAGCCCAGGGAACATGAGCTCCGCCATCTCTTAGCCGCTCCCAGTCCTCGTATGCCCGTGCACGGCGACGCCGAAGGGCTCTGAGCGGAATGCGGCGATGGCATTCTCAGAAGGAAAGAAATCATCAGCGTCAGAACGTAATCGCAATTGTTGCCATCGACGGGCACATATCACCTCAACACTAGCATGGGGGGCGCATGCCTCCTCACAGAAGACGACGTGGCGTTCCCGACCCGCACACCGAAAAAGGCGACGAAAATTGCGATAAACATGATCCCCAACAATCGGCCTGGCAAGTGTCGCGGCGTGTGGCGGATGTTGCACGCTGTGTTGGAGCACTTCGCACAAGAAAGCGTGCCGTCGAATAGCAGAATGTTGAAGGGACGGGTCAAGATCACAATACTTTCGCCTCTCGAGAAGACGAATGCGTGCATCCAAGCACTTGATCTTCGAGGGCACGAAAAGAATACAGCGCCGCTGTCGGTCTCGTAGCCAGTCGACAAAGACAACAAGCGCAGGCGGACATGAACAAAGCAGAAAGCAGCAGAACCATATTGCCTCCTGTCGGCTCTTGAGCCAAAACGGCTACGGCGGAGGAGGAGGAGGAGGAGGAGGAGGAGAAGGAGGAGGGGGGGGAGGAGGAGGAGGAGGAGGAGGATTGGAGTGGAGTGGAGTGGAGTGGATTGGATTGGATTGGATGAGAGCTCATGGAATCCTGTCAAAGCCTGGCGTTTGCTGCAGCGTGAGGCGCACACGAATGCCCAGGCTTTGATCAGCATGGGTGGCTATTCGTGGCTGTCAGCCTGGGTGGCTATTCGTGGCTGCCCTCACGGGTGGATTCGTGGCTGCTAATGCTCCTGGCAGGAATGCCCCACCTGATTCGTGCCAATGAAAAGTTACAGCCTGACTCGTGTAGGATTCTGAGACAGCTTACCGAGATACCTTGCGCAGCCCTCCACCGCGCTCTGGAGGAAGAGGAGGAGGGGTGGGACGGGGCCGAAGTCGAGGCAGACGACTGAGCGCCGATGTCGGCAACCGCGCCGCGCACTCAGGGCGCGAGGCGAGGAGAGGTGGGGCGAGCATGGGCAGAGAGGCGCAGGGCAGCGCAGCCAGAAACGAGAGCTTCGGCCTCCGGAGGCCCTCTGGGATCCCCCGAAGGTCCAGATCGAGGTCCCGAGGAGCCCCCGTGGAGATCCCCGCGGGGCCTCCCAATGCCGCTGGGGGGCCCAGAAGCCCCTCCATCCTCGATCGTCCATCCTGGAACCCCCTCGTCTGCCTCGTCCTCCTCCTCCTCCTCCGCCTCCTCCTCCTCCTCCTACTCATTCTCATCCTCATCCTCATCCTCATCCTCATCCTCATCCTCATCCTCATCCTCATCCTCATCCTCATCCTCATCATCGGCCCCGACCTCGACCTCGTCCTCGTCCTCGTCCTCCTCGTTCTCCTCCTCCTCATTCTCCTTTTCCTCTCTCTCCCCCTCCTCCTCCTCCTCCTCCTCCTCCTCCTCCTCCTCCTCCTCCTCCTGCACAAGGATGCTCATGAGGAAAAGAGGAGAAGAGGAATGAGGTGGCGTCTCCTGGAGGCTCGGACGCCTGCAGCCTCACACCTCACAGCCTCAGCGCCCCATGGAGGCGGAGGAGGGCCAGCGGGAAGCCAGAGGCGTGCGGCCGGAGGCGGGCCGAGCTCGCCTCACCACGAAGTAACGTTGGCCAGGTCAGTGAGCGCGTGGGGCCATGCACTGGCCACCCGCCTGCAGCGCGGTAAGACGGTAGGCCTCACCGCGGGGCGGGGCGGAGCCCAGACGATGCTCTAGCCGAGTTCCAACTGTGAGCGCCAATGCGTCGCTTGGCTGGAGGGCGTGGCGCGAGGAGGGAAACACCATACACATACACACGTGTATGGTGTTTTCCTCATTCTTTGCTCAGACATACTTACCACATACACACCATAGTCCAGCATCTGAAACCCTGGGGGAAAGCTGCACCACTTCAAATGGGCAACATGATACAGATGGTTCTGTGTTGCGATAGATGCACGCCTGCCAGCGATTTTGTTTGGGGGCGCCTCTAACTTAAAGGGGGGCGGTCAACGCGGGAAGCCTAACCCACCTTCGTCCCCAAATCAGCAAGCGGGGGCTAATCGTGAGGTATATTTCCTATGAATAAATATGGCTCCTACTTCCTACTGCGCGTCAACTTCGGGGCAGGCTGATGGAACCGGAAGCGGGAAGGGCGAGAGGGACTCAACCGAGGCAAAGGGCAGATCAGTGGAGAGGGTCTGAACAATGGAGACTCGCCCAAAAACTTGCCCACGAGTAACGTTAGTTCAGCCAGGGCTCCCGAAACATGGAACAGTGGTTAACATACAGAATACTCACCAGCGCGGGCCCCAAACAATGCGTGCTTGCATGCTCGATGTGCCACCTTTGCAGCACAGCCTTGATCTGGTGCGGCTTCCTCGTCGCAGTGCACGCGTGTACGTGGTGCAAGGGATGTGGCGCGAGCGGAGGGACGCGGGCTGCACGGCGAGAGCTGCGCGGCGCAGGCTCGGCTGTGCAGTCTGCGCGGGGCACGCTGTGCCGTGCAAGCGAAGCCTTATGATTATCGCTCCCATGTTCTCCCTCTCCTCCTCCTCCTCCTCCTCCTCCTCCTCCTCCTCCTCCTCCTCTGAAGGGGCCCTGGGACACACAAATAAATACACACAAAGAAACAGATTCCCCATATTTTCCACATATTTTCGGAGTTGTTGTCTTCCCGCCCAATTCCCATATTTCCCCATATTTTCTTGGGAATCGACGATCAATTGTGTCTGTGTGTTTGTTTCCCCTCCTTTTCCACGTCCTCGTCCTCCCCCTCCTCCTCCTCCTCCTCCTCCTCCTCCTCCTCCTCCTCCTCCTCCTCCTCCTCCTCCTCCTCCTCCTCCTCCTCCTCCCCCTCATGGGGTGCCGTGCCAGGCGATGCGGTGCAGGGCTTGCGATGCAGACGTCGTCGGGCGGCCACGGGCGGCCACGGGGCGACCGCGGTGCGGCGTGCAGAGCTGCGTTTGGGGCGGCCACGGGCGGCCACCAGACGACTCCTCGGGGCTGCAGTCGGGGCGTTGACCTAAGGAACCCTAAATAAGGAACGAGGCCCCTTTGTCCCATCAGTTAAAGTTCGATTTCCCGTCGAAAACCTAAGGAGAACCTAAGGCAAGCTGTGAAACAATCAAGGAACACTGGGCCCCTCCCGAACGAAAAGGGTTCGTTCGTCAGCGCCCCGACTGTACCCCCCTCCCTCCAAATCCCGGAGTAAAGCACGTGGGGGCCATGATTACCAGCGCTGCCTGGGGACCAACAAGCGCCCGTGCGTCATATTCCAGGGAGGAGGTGGTGGACCTACTGTCAGGATGAGTTGGCATCTCATCGCTCAGCTGAGCTCGGACTGCTTTGCTCCATTCTGTCAGAGCCTGCTGCTATCTCGTAGCACTAGGCACTTACCCAAGGCCGTCCACCGCTTCCTCTGCCTTGTCCTTGTTGTCATTGCTGCCCGTGCCCTGGCCCTTATTTGCTGTGGCCTCGCGCTGAATGCCGTCGTTGCTGATGCCGAAACGCTGTAAAAAGATCGCTGCGTCCCTCTCGAACGCTCCCCAATGGGCACTGCCGGCTTTGTAGACCACCTTGAAAAGGCGCATCACCTGCCATAAAGACCCATGGTGGAGAGTCGTTTCCTCTGCGCTCCCCGTGTGTACCTTGAGAAGCTGCTGATGTACCGAAGCCATGAAATTAATTGTGTAGATCTGAAGGGTGTCGAACTTCTGCGTGTCGTAGTCGCAAGGACGAATCCTAAGGTTTCTCACGCGGGTTTGTAGCAGGTTGAGAGCCTCGTTCTGTGGTTTCTTCACGCCGACGCTCCATTACGTGATCAGCACGGTCTTGAGCTCGTCTCATAGATCGGGCAGCTTGACTCGATCATAAATCATGGCCGTGAATAGTCGAAGCCAAGGTGGTCCTGGTCCGCTCTGGTGATCCGAACCCTCTGTCTTACACTTCTGGTTTACATCGATGCCGGCCTGCTTTGGAACTGGGATGAATGTCGCCTGTGAGGGGAGCAAGCAGCAAGTGTGGCTGGCGCTGGTAAACTCCGCAAGTTCGCTTCTGCCGCTCAGTATCAGCCTTGCCAGCATGGTGTAGAGGAGGAGGAGGAGGAGGAGGAGGAGGAGGAGGAGGAGGAGGAGGAGGAGGGAGGAGGAGGAGAGGAGGAGGGGGAGGAGGAGGAGGAGTAGGAGGAGGAGGAGGAGGAGGAGGCGGAGGAGGAGGAGGAGGAGGAGAGGGAGGAGGAGGAGGAGAGGGAGGAGGGGGAGGGAGGAGGAGGACGGGAGCGAGAGCGAGAGCGAGAAGGAAACGAGGAGCGCGATGACGAACGGCGAGGAGCGGCGGCGAGCGAGCGGAGGCGGGCGAGGGCCCGCAAGGGGGGGGGGGGCGGGCGCCCGGCAGGGCCCGGCGGGGCCTGCGAGAGCTCGGTCTTCACGCGGCGGCAGGCGCCCGGCCTCGGCGGCAGGCCCGGCCTCGTCGTCGCCGTCGCCGCCGCAGTCGTCGTCCTCGTCCTCGTCCGTCTCCTCCTCCTAATCCTCTTCGTCGTCGTCGTCCACGTCATCACCATCATCATCATCATCATCATCATCATCATCATCATCATCATCATCAGCAGCATCACAACCACCACCATCATCATACTCGTCGTCGTCGTAGCCGCCATCGTCACCATACCATAACCAGTACCAGCATCATCATCATCACCATCATCGTCATCATCGTCATCATCGTCATCGTCATCGTCGTCGGCATCATCAGCATCATCATCATCATCCTCATCATCATCATCGTCATCAGCAGCATCATCATCACCAGCATTATCCTCAGCAGCATCATCACCTTCATAATCATCATCATCATCATCACCATCCTCATCCCCATCCTCAATCATCGTCGTCATCATCACCACCACCACAACCATCCGCATCATCATCATCATCATCATCATCGTCGTCATCATCATTTCATGATCAGTACCATCACCTGAACTATCATCCTCATCCTCATCCTCATCCTCATCCTCATCATCATCACCGCCGTAGTCGTCGTCGCCATCATGATCAGCATCACCACCACCACCATCATCATCACCCGCATCATCAGCAGCAGCAGCATCATCGTCATCATCATCATCCTCATCATCATCGTCAGCATCGTCATCATCACAATCGTCATCGTCATCATTGTAATCAGTATCATGATCATCCACATCAGCATCAGCAGCATCAGCAGCAGCATCATAATCAGCATCATCATCGTAACCATCGTCATCGTCATCGTCATCATCGTCATCATCAGCATCACCCACACCATCATCACCACTAGCATCATCGTCATCATCATCATCATCATCATCATCATCATCATCATCATCATCATCATCATCATCATCATCATCATCATCATCGTGATCATCCTCATCTTCATCGTCATCGTCACCATCATCGTCATCAGCATCATCATCATCAGCATGATCATCATCATGATCAGCATCGCCGTAATTATCATCATCACCGCCATCAGCATCGCCATCGACATCGTCATCATCGTCATCGCCATCATCATACTTATCATCATCGTCCTCGTCATCATCATCACCATCATCATCATCGTCATCGTCATCATCATCGTCATCATCATCATCATCATCATCATCATCATCAACATGGCCGTCATTATGAACATCATCGTCCTCGTCATCATCAACACCTCATCAACATCACTACCACCAGCATCATTACCGCCATGAATAGCCATGGCCACAAAAACGTGTCATCCGCCTGCTCCTTCTCCTCGAAACCCTGTGGATCCCCCGCTCCTTGAGAAGGCGCACTGTGCCCCCAGATCCCTGGCCTCCCCAAGGCGCGCCAGAGCCGACACGTGGGCCCCCCCTGCCCCCCACCCCCTCCCCCCCCCTGACTTCGGATCCGCCACACTTAGTTAAGGCGATCTCGTGCGCAGGGTAATTGCTCTCCTTCCGCCGAACAATCCGCTGCTCCTTCCGCCGAACAATCCTTAATTGAGGCGATCTCGTGCGCAGGGTAATTGCTCTCCTTCCGCCGCACAATCCGCTGCTCCTCAAAGAGGGCTAGCACTGCACCAATCGACGAGCCGTTGTAGCTCCCACGCAGCAGCAATGTTCTATGGAGGCCAGCCGAATTAACGTCACCACATTCGGGGGGAGGATGAGGAGGAGGAGAGAGGAGGGGAAGAGGGAGAGACGACAAGACAGACAGCACAAGATACGAATCCACCGGAAGACGTATCGCCCCCGTGCCAGTGAATGAGCTGGAAGACACAGAACGGTCAAACCTGCCAGCACAACAACAACCAACAAGTCATGAGATAGGACGCGAAGCAAAGGAGGAAGCGGAGGCAGAGGAGGGGCGGAAAAGCAGGCGGTAATTCGCCTGCGAGCGCGAAGCTGAGCGATTGCCGCCGCACTTCGTCACACCACTTGGGGCACTTGCATGCCCGTCACAACTCTAAGTCGGAAAAAATCAACTGCACGGCGGGACCAGAGCCAGACTGCGAAGCGGAGCGATTGCCGCCGCGCTTCGTCACAATTATTGGGGCACTTGCATGCCCGTCACAGTCGTAAGTCGGAACAGATGAGCCGCACGGCGGGACCAGCGTCAGAGCGGGGGCCAAGAGGTAGAGAAACACAAACAAAAAAACGGTCCAGGCACCAACCTTCGGAGGCCCGTGCGGAGTTCTCGGATCGACGCTGGGCCCCTCACTCGGCGCCGCCCTCCTGGCGCGCCCCGCGCACCAGGGGGGGGGGAAGTCCAGCGGCCCAGCGCCGATCCGAGGAGTCACCGCGGAGCTCCGAGAGCTGGTGCTCCTGGTGCCGCATGCTCTTCTCCGACGACGGGGAGGGACGGGGAGCCAGAGGGGAGGGGGGCGGGGAGAGGGGGGAAAGGGAACGGGAATGTGACATGGCATCAATGGCAAAGTCGCGTCGACAAAACTGACCTGGGCCTCAGACCCATGTTGGAAGGTCCAGAAGCCCATGGCGCTTCTTGAACATGTGCAGAACAGATCGGTGAGGGGAATGGGGGGCGGGAAATGAGAGGGGACAGGGGAGGGCGGGCAGATCGGCGGGCAAGTCTGGAAGAACGAGCAGTGGAACGAGCACGAGCACCAGCCTCTGGAGATCGGCGCGGACTGCTTGGGCTGGCGCTGCTGGAGCGCCCCCTGGCGCTGGCCCGATGCACGTGCTGTCTTTTCGCTTCCGTCCCGTTCTCCCATGTGCTCCCCCTTCGCTCGTCTGCAGCAGGTTTGGATCAGGGGGGGCCGCTTGTCGGCATGGGAGGAGAGCGGGCTTGCAGAAATTCCCGGGGGCACCGACCCAAGAGGTCCGTGCCGAACTCTGGGATATTTGGCGGGCTCCAGAAACCCTGAAGCCAAAAACGCTGTCATCTCTTGGATGGCAGCTGTTTGCTTCCGCCGGCTTCCGCCAGCCTTCCGCCAGCGGAGCCGCACCCGCTTTACTTCCGCCGCCTTCCGCCGAGGAAGCGATGGCAACTCCTTCGATCCTCGAAGGCGAGGCCGGAACGCCTCATTCGTGTAGGCCCGCGCCCCTCCCGTTCAGACAGGCGGCCCCCCCTGGCCCCAGGCTGCTGCAGGCAGGCGAGAGGGAGCGCGGGGCAGGGGAAGACCGCGCGTGCCCAGGGCCGCGGTGCTGGCTTTGCTGCACTTTCGCGGCACTGCCGCCACAGCAGCGCCAGCTGTGCCAGCTTGGGGGGCATTCGCGGAGGGAGGGCGGCGCCCCCGAGACGCCGACCGAACAAGGCCGCGCGGCCCTCCGGGGAGGGCAGGGGGCAGGCAGAGAGGAGGAAGGAGGAGGAGGAGGAGGAGGAGGAGGAGGAGGAGGAGGAGGAGGGGAGAGGAGGGGAGGAGGAGGAGGAGGAGGAGGAGGGGAGGAGGGGGAGGGGAGGAGGGGGAGAGGAGGAGGAGGAGGAGGAGGGAGGAGGAGGAGCTCTGCTCTGCAACCCGCTCTGGCCTGCGGACTGCAGAGCCTGACCCAGACCGCACGCAGGAGCGAACTTTTGCTGGCCGCTTCCGGCCGCCTTCGCGCTGCCTGGCCACGTCTCGGGGGCGCGCAAAGCATGGATTAGCGATCCATGGACTTGGCGCGCGGTCGCCAAATCCATGGATCGGGGGAGGTGCCCTCCCCAAAGTGCGGCCGATGCCGCCTCGCTCGGCGGCGGGAAGCCGCGATCTCCCCTGGAAGCGGGACCGGTCGCTAATCCACGCCCCCTTGATCCTTGCGATCGCCTTGACGACGCAGCGCAGAGACGCCCTCCGCGCACGGTGGAGGCATTGGATAAGGAACCCTTAGATAAGGAATCCAGGGCCTGGAAGCCCGTGGAACTCCAGCTGACGCTTGGCCATGGACACCACCGCCACCCTCATCAGAGAAGCAATCCCCTCCAGGGTCCGAAGCCTCCTGTGCACATTCCTTGACGAACGCCCGCCCCCACCGTGTATCAGCGCTCGTGCAGCTGCTCGTGTCCCTCGAGGCCCGGGCACCGCCCCGCGTGGGGCCGCCCGCTCCCCCCCCAAGCGCCGGGCCCCTCTCGCAGCAGCAGCGGCGAGATCTGCACCAGGGTGGCGCCCGCCTGCGAGGGGCGGGCGAGGAGGAGGGAGAGAGGAGGGGCAGCGGGAAGAGCACCGACACGGTGCAGCTCGGTGACCGCTTGCGCCCGCCGCACCTCCGGCCAGGCCCACCCGCCCCCCCCAGCCCCCCACGGCGGCACGACGACGCAGCTCACCGAGCCCTGAGGCTGCCCCATGTGCGCGGGCACGGGCGCTGCCCAGCAAGAGCACGGGGCGATGCGGAGACGCCTCCGCCTGCCTCCCGTACAATTTACGCAACGCTCCTGTCCCATCGCTCACTGGCCCAGCCGTGCGACCACGTGCGAGGCCTAACCCAGCGCAACTAATTTCCCCCTCCCCCTCCCAGAAGCAACGCACAATAACAGCATAAGCATCCTCTTTCGGAAGCTCACGAGAGGTTCTTGGGTCGGCGCTGGGCCCACCTTCCCTTGCGTGGGGGGCCCAGCGCCGATCCACGAGATGAGCACGGACCTCCGATGGCTCACGCCCATGCAACTGTTCTTCCTCAATCGCCCCTCCCGCCCTCATCGCCTCCCTCCTCTGGCTCCCAAGACACGCTCAAACCGACAGCCCAGGGCACGGGCGCGTTTCCGGCCTCACCGTCCTCCTACACCTCCTCCTCAGGCTAGGGCTCGGGCCGATGGCATCAGATCCGATGGCACAGTGGTGCCACCTCCCCCCCAGCGGACATCGCCGCTGCGGGGTTGAACAACAAAAATCCGCCGACCCTGTCGGCATGTGGAAGACGCTGTTCTGTTGGACTCGCTGTCGTAGACGTAGTGGTAGTAGTCGTCGTTGTTGTCCTTGTCGTAGTCGTCGCCGTCGATGCCGTCGCCGTCTCCTTTGGCCCGTCGCCGCTCCCCCTCCTTTCACTGGGCCCTCCTCCCCAAACGAGCCAGCCAACGGGAAATAACATCGAAATTGAGCAACGTCGTAGTTGAGTCGAATGCAAGCACCTTCCCTTTGATCCCTTTCCCCCCGAGTGGGGGGGGGGTAAGGGGGGGTCCTGGGGGGAGGTCTGGGGGGGGGGGGTCATGGAAAGATCTTTGGGGAGGTCCTAAGGGAAATCCTGGGGGTGCGGTCCCGGGTCAGAACAGCATCCCCCCAGAGGTCCTGGGGCTGACAGACGTTTCAAAATGGACCCAGAGTGCCCCAAGAGGCCCCGAAGATGGCCCAAGAAGCCCACCCTCCTCCTCCTCCTCCTCCTGCTGCTCCTCCTCCTCCTCCTCCTCCTCGTCCTCCTCCTCCTCCTCCTCCTCCTCCTCCTCCTCCTCCTCCTCCTCCTCCTCCTCCTCCCTCTCCTCCTCCCTTTCCTCCTCCTCCCTTTCCTCCTCCTCCTCCTCTCCTCCTCCCTTCTCCTCCTCTCCTCTCCTCCTCCTCCTCCTCCTTCTCCTCCTCCTCCTCCTCCTCTTCTCCTCCTCCTCCTCCTCCTCCTCCTCCTTCTCCCTCCTCCTCGTCCTCGTCACTCGGTCTCGTCCTCGTCCCTCGTTCGTCCTCCTCGTCCTCCTCCTCTGCCTCCACCTGCGCCTCCGCCTCCGCCTGCTCCTCCTCCTCCTCCTCCTCCTCCTCCTCCTCCTCCTCCTCCTCCTCATCCTCCGCTTCCTCCTCCTCCTCCTCCTCATCCTCCTCCTCCTCCTCCACCTCCTTGCGTAGAGGGGAGGCGAGCGAGCAAACGGGGCGCCGATCCCGGCACACGCGGCGAGAGGCGCGCGTCACTGGGCGCCCGTTGGGCCAAGCGCGCGAGGCAGCAGCAGCAGCAGCAGCAGCAGCAGCAGCAGCAGCAGCAGCAGCAGCGCAGACACCTGCCGGAGGGCATGCGCCCACGCAAAGCCCACCGCGGCTGTGCCGCCGCCAGCGGCCGGGGGCCTGGGGCCGCCGCTGCGGTGCGCGAGGCAGGAGTTCCCGGTCGTGTGCAAGGCAGCTCGGGCGCCGGAGGCCGCCCGCGGCTGCATGGAACAACCAATGACATAGGCATAAACTTGAAAAAAACCGCTTTGGATCTGCACCGGGCCCCCTTCCCGGACACGCGGGGCGCGCCAGGGAGGCTCCGGCGCCGATCCAAGAACTCCCGCGCGGAGCTCCGACAAGTCATGTTCATGCCAATGTTTGCTCCCCGAAGTGAAGCAGCCCCCGTGCAGCCGGGAAACGGTATGACCTCACCTGCCTGCACCTCTGATCGCCTTCAGCGAGCCCGTCTAGCGGAGGCGGCCGAGCCCACCACCTCCCCCTACCTTTTTCAGCGGGCGCAAGCGAGTCGAAGCCGGTGCAGGCGCCGGTAGGGTTACGGGCGGGACACGCCAGGAACACATTGAGGCATAGAAGTGGAGGACGCGGGAGATGCGAAAGAGGCGGGAACCACTCAGAATGTGAAGTCCGTCCCCCTCCCCTACACACTAGAAGATGAAACATACAGAACAATGCAGGAGCAGAGTCGTTCGGAGGTCTGCCCGAGCTCATCGCATCGGCGCTGCACTTCCTTGCCAGGCGCGCGAAGCGCGCCAGAGGCGGCGCTGGAGGCGCCGCCGTGCGGACCCCCGAAAATTGATGCTCATGGTTCTTGTTCCTGAGACCCGCTGGGCTCTTGGACAAATGTCGCTGCTGCTTTCATTCCTCCACATCCTCCTCCTCGTCCTCCTCCTCCTCCTCCTGCTCCTCCTCCTCCTCATCCTTCTCCCCCATTCCTTTTCCTTAAAGATAGTTCCTCCCATTCGCGCCCCGAGGTCGGTCGAAAGGGCGGGCTGGGCGCTTCGTTTAAGACTACCCCACAACTTATGATCCTGAAGCCTGGGAATTACAACAGCTTCACGGATGCAAGGTAGTCCGTTCTCAAAATGTGGGTCTCGCCTCAGCGCCGCCCGCATTCCGTTTCAAACATTTGCAAGGGCTTCCCGGGTGGAGGGCGGCTCCTTCTCAAAATGTGGCTCTCGCCTGAGCGCCGCCCACATTCCGTTTTTAAAAGTTTGCAAGGGCTTCGCGGATGGTGGGCGGTTCCTTTTCAAAATGTGCCTCTCGCATACACAAGCACCGCGCACATTCGCCTTTGAAGTTTGCAAGAACTTCATGGATGGAGGGCGGTCCGTTTTCAATGTGGTGTTCGCCTGACCGCCGCACACACTCGTCTGAAAAGTTTGCAACAATTTCACGGATTGATGGCGGCTCCTTTTCAACATTTGGTTCTCGCCTTGGCGCCGCGCACATTCGTCTGAAGAGTTTGCAGCAGATTCAAGGATTCTCATGGCTACGTACCGCCGCAGAAGTAATGCTTTGCACGATGTCGGAATGTCAGGGCGCACCAGTCACGTTGATTCGCGGCGTTGGCGCCCCGATGATGCTCCTGCACGATTCAGGATCGTCAAGACACAACAGTAACGGTGACTCGCGGCGTTGAAACCCCAGGGGCCCAAGAGCTGGCGTCTGGCACGATTTTCAAACTGTTGTCGTCCAGCGGGGCATTTCCCTCAATGAAAATCAACCCGTATAGGAGCTTACGAAGTTGCAACTTGGAGGGAGGATGTATTGCAATATTGCCGGCGCGTCTTGGGTTTACACTGGTCCTCCTCCTCCTCCCCCTCCTCCTTCTCCATTCCTTCTCCTTATAGATAACTCCTCCCTGTCGCACCCCGAGGCCAGTTTTAGGGCGGGCTGGGCGTTTCGCCTGAGACTTCCTCACCATGTACTGTTCTGAAACTCAAAAAGTTTGCAAGAGCTTCACAGATGGAAGGCGGGTCGTTTTCAAAATGTGGCTGACGCCTTAGCGCCGCGCACATTCGTTTTACAAATTGCAAGAGTTTCACGGATTGAGGGCGGGTCGTTTTCAAAACGTGGCTCTCGCCTTAGCGCCGCGCACATTCAGTTTAAAGATTTGCAAGAGTTTCACGGATTGAGGGCGGGTCGTTTTTTCAATGTGGCTCTCGCCTTAGCGCCGCGCACATTCGTTAGAAGAAATGCAAGAGTTTCACGGATTTTGGGCGGGCCGTTTTCACAATGTGGCTCTCGCCTTACGCCGCGCACATTTGTTTTCAACGTTTGCAAATGTTTAACGGGTTCCCATGATCAACGTACCAGAAATGGCGTTCTGGAGGAATTCAAGATTATGCGGGCGCAACAGTTATGTTGATTCGCTGTTGATGTCCCAAAAAAGGCGTTCTGGCACGATTCTGCATCGTCAAGACGCAGCAATCAGGCTGATGCGTGGCGTTGAAATCCCGAGAACAATGTTGTGGCACGCTTCAGGATCTTCAAACTGTTGTCTTCCAACGAGGCACTTCCCTCAATGGAAATGCACCGTTGTGGGGGCCTATGAAGAAGGAGCTTGGAGGGAGGGTTGATTCCAACATCGTTGATGACTCTTGGGTTTACACTGGTCCTCCTCCTCCTCATCCTCCTCCTTCTCCTCCTCCTCCTCCTCATCCTCCTCTCCCCTCCCCCCTCCCCCTCCTCCTCCTCTTCTGCGTCCTCCTCCTCCTCCTCCTCCACTGGTCCTCCTCCTCCTCCTCCTCCTCCTCCTCCTCCTCCTCCTCCTCCTCCTCCTCCTCCCCCTGCCCCTACGTATCCGCCCGCGCAGAGCTTCACCCACTCCTGCCCGCCAAGGTCTGAGCCGGATCGCGTGCCCGCGCGCCGCACGGCGCACGGCTCGGGAGCGAGTGGGTGGCGCACGCCGCTGCGGCAGCCTCCCTTCTCCCTCCGCCTCCTCCCTCCTCTCCTCCCTCCTCCTCCTCTCCTCCCGCCTCCCTCCTCCTTCACCTCCTCCCGCCTTCCTCCTCCCTCCTCCTCCTCCCTCCTCCCCTCCCCCTCCTCGCCTCCTCCTCCTCCTCTTCCTCCTCCTCCTCCTCCTTCACCTCCTCCTCCTCCTCCTCCTGCTCCTGCCGATGTGTTCCCCTTCGGCCCATGCCGCTGCCGCTGCGGCCGCGCGCCCCGAGCGCGCCTCCAGCAGATCCAGCGCGTCGCCGCCGCCGACGACGGCGGCGCCGGAGGCCACGATGAGCAGGGAGGCGCCTGGGGCCGCCGCGAGGGCAGGGTAGGGATGGCCGGGGCAGGGTCGCCGCAGGCAGTAGAGGCCTCCCGGATGAGGTCGGAGCAGACGGGGCCGAAGAATCGCGCCGCATCGGCGATGCATCGGCGACGCTGGCGTGGAGAAAGTCGGGCTCCACATCGAGCTACATCCCCGATGCATCGGCGATGCGGCGCCGTTCGCCGACCCCCCAGGGCGGCCCAGAGGCGAGAGGTCCGGGCGCCGAAGCAGCATCAGGGGCACGCCTTCGGACGAGCACGAAGCAGCAGCTCGCTGACGGGCTACCAACAGCAGCGTGCCATGGATGCCCTTCCCCCCCCCTCCGAAGAATGGCAGACGGTCCAGAAGCGGGCGCCACTGGAGGCAAGGAACACCAGGGACACGACCAAGACCGAACGCAGAAACGTCGGCTCCACAGACGTCCCATTGAGCTTGCACGCCTAGTAGTCAGCACCCGGCGTGGCACCGCCACCAAATAGCGCAAACCAGCAGCCGCCTTGCCCCGGGGAGCCGACAGGGAGCACTGTCGTCATCGGAGGGCGAGGAGGAGGAAGGGGGCCCGAAGGGGGGATGATGACAATGGGTGTCGGCCCCCCTTCCCGTGGATAGGGTCGTAGCTGTCGCTCCGAGAAGATGTGCCTTTATACATTGCCTCCTGTGCCATCGGTGTCACGGGTACCACCCACTCGCTGCGGTCAGCTAGTCGCCCCCGCCGGCGCCGTTGTCGGCGCCGCCCGCCCCTGGGCCCGCCGCCGCCGGGCGGCGCCGGGGCGCGTTGCCCCGGCCCTTCTTGCCCTTACCGTCGAGGCCCTTGCCCTTGCCTTTGCCCTTGCCCTTGGGCTGGCGGAGCCCTGAGCCGACACCCCCGCCGCCCTGACCGCGGCCCTTGCCCTTAGCATGCTCTGTGGGGGTCTTCTCGTTGCACACGAGGACCCGGCGAGGGGGCTGCTGCCCCTCGGCCAGCGGCGGGGCGGCAGCGCCGCCAACCGCCAGGCCCGCTGCGCGGCGCAGGGGGTGGTCAAGCACCCGCAGGGCGGACTGCGCCTCCAACCTCTCCTTGGAGAGCGCCAGACGCATCCGGAAGGCGCCGGGCACCCTCACGCGCGCGCTGTCCTCGTCCGACCACCTCTCCTGGGAGTACACACCGCGCGACCTATCACTACTGTCCTTTTTTCCCTATCCTTCCTACAGAGACACCCATCGCTCCGTGGTGCCACAACGCCACCGGATGGAAAAGGGGAAGAGAGGGAGAGAGAGAGAGAGAGAGAGAGAGAGAGAGAGAGAGAGAGAGAGAG
>CAUYUJ010011434.1:20000-22941 GCA_963575745.1 Prorocentrum cordatum | reverse complement strand
GTTGATGATGATGATGTCGATGATGATGCGATGATCTTGATGATGATGGTGTCCCGAGGATACTGACGATGTTGATGGTAATGTTGATGATGACAAAGATGGTGATCATGACGGTGTCCCGATTATGATGATGATTATGATGATGCTGCTGATGATGATGACGATGACTGTGTCCCGATGATGATGATGATGATGATGATGATGATGATGTTGATGATGAGATGATGTTGGTGATTATGATGATGATGATGATGTTGTCTCGATCATGATGCTGACGTTGACGATGATGTTTATCATGATGATGATGACGGTGCCCTCATGATGATGACGATGTTGGTGATGATGTTGATGTTGATAATGTTGTTGATGATGATGATGATGATGACGGCGTTGATTGTGAGAGCGATTGTGATATCGATAGTGATATCGATATTGAAACCGAATGTGAGATCGATTGTGTAATCGATTGTGGGATCGATTGTGAAATCAATTGTGAGATCGATCGAATGAGATCGATCGAGTGAGATCGATTGTGAGATCGACCGGGTGAAATCGATCGAGCGAGACCGATACTGAGATCGATATTGAGATCGATAGTGAGATCGATCGAGTGAGACGTTGGTTCCCCCCCCCCCCCGAACCTCCTTATCACCCGAAGGCTGGTCGTATAGGTAGTGGGAGTATGTGTGGTAGTATTAGTAGTTGTAGTAGTGTAGTAGTAGTAGTAGTAGTAGTAGTAGTGTAGTAGTAGAGTAGAAGTATGGAGTAGTAGTAGTAGTAGTAGTAGTAGTAGTAGTAGTTGAAGTAGAAGTAGATGTATTCGTAGTAGTAGTAGTAGTGTAGTAGCAGTTTAGTAGTATTAGTAGTAGTAGTAGTAGGTAGTAGTGGCAGTAGGAAGTAGGAGCGTAGAGTAGTAGAGAAGTAGTAGTAGTAGTAGTTGTTCAGTAGTTTTACCTTTTGTGTTTGTAGTAGTAGTAGTAGTAGTAGTAGTAGTAATAGTAGTCGTAGTAGTAGTAATAATCGTCGTAGCAGTAGTAGCCGTAGTATTCGTAGGCGTGGCTGTAGTTGTAGTAGCAGTAGTAGTAATAGTAGTTGTAGTAATCATTGTCGTCGTGGCAGTTTTGGTCGTAGTAGTAGTCTTAGTCGTAGCAGCAGTTCTACTGCTACTGCTACTTCTACTGCTGCTGCTGCTACTCCTGCTTCTACTGATACCACTGCTACTGCGACTACGACCACATTGATTTCGACTACGGCGGCTACGGCTACGACGTAGTAGTAGCAGTAGCAGTAGTAGTAGTAGCAGTAGTAGTAGTAGTAGTAGTAGTAGTAGCAGTAGTAGTAGTAGTAGTAGTCGTCGTCGTCGTCGTCGTCGTCGTCGTCGCCGTAGTCGTAGTGGTAGTACTTCTGGTAGTAATGGTAGTACTAGTCGTAGCAGTAGTAGTGGTAGAAGTAGCAGCAGTAGCAGTAGTAGCAGTAGTAGTAGTAGTAGTAGTAGTAGTAGTAGTAGTAGTCGTAGTAGTAGTAGTCGTAGTAGTAGCCGTAGTAGTATTAGTAGGAGTAGGAATAGTAACCGTAGTAGTCGTAGTCGTAGTAATCGTAGTAGTAGTCGTAGTAGTAGTAGTTGCTGTCGTATTCGTAGTCGCAGGAGTAGTCGTAGTAGTAGTAGTGGTCGTAGTAGTAGTAGTCGTAGTCGTACAAGTTGCCTTCGTATTCGTAGTCGTCGTCGTAGTCGTGATAGTAGTACTTCCAGTGGTAGTCGCAGTAGCAGCATGAGAAGTAAACCAAATCCTATTACGAGTGCCGCTGCACTAGTCGTAGTCGTAGTCGGAGTCGGAGTCATATTCGTAGTAGTCGCAGTCGTAATAGTAGTAATACTAGTCGTAGTAGTAGTAGTAGTAGTAGTAGTAGTAGTAGTGGTAGTAGTAGTAGTAGTAGTAGTAGTAGTAGTTAGTAGTAGTAGTAGTAGTAGTGTAGTCGTAGTCGTAGTTAGTAGTGGTAGTAGTCGTAGGTCGTTATTGTTGTTAGTAGTCGTAGTAGTCGTAGTAGGAGAAGTTCGTCGTAGGTAGTAAGTCGCAGTAGTGGCAGTTAGTAGTAGTAGTAGTAGTAGTTAGTAGTAGTAGTTGTCGTAGTGGTAGTAGTTGTTAGTAGTAGTAGTGTAGTAGTAGTAGTAGTGTTAGTAGTAGTGCGTAGAGGCAGTAGTAGTATCAACAGTTGTAGTAGTAGTAGTAGTAGTAGTAGTAGTAGTAGTAGTAGTAGTAGTAGTAGGCGTAGTAGTGAAAGTAGTAGCAGAAGTAGTAGTAGTACTAGTAGCATTAGTCGAAGTAGTTCTCGCATTCGAGGTAGTCGTCGTTGTCCGAGTAGTAGTAGTAGTCGTAGTAGTCGTAGTCGTAGTGGTAGTAGTAGTAGTAGTAGTAGCAGTAGTAGTAGTAGTAGTAGTAGTAGTAGGGGAGTCGTAGTCGTAGTCGTAGTGGTAGTGGTAGTAGTAGTAGTAGTAGTAGTAGGAGTAGTAGTAGTAGTCGTTTGTAGTATTAGTAGTAGTAGTAGTCGTAGTAGTAGTAGTAGTAGTAGTAGTAGTAGTAGTAGTAGTAGTAGTAGTAGTAGTAGTAGTAGTAGTACTGGTAGTAGTAGTAGTAGAAGAAGAAGTCGTAGAGCAGTAGTAGTAGTAGTAGTAGTAGTCGTTGTACGAGTAGTACTAGTAGTAGGCGTATAGGAGTGAAAGTAGTAGCAGAAGTAGTAGTATACTGGTAGCATAGGCGAGTAGTTCTAGCATTCGAGGTTAGTCGTCGTTGTACGAGTAGTAGTTAGTAGTCGTAGTAGTCGTAGTAGTTGGTTATTAGTAGTAGTTAGTAGTAGTAGAAGGTCGTAGTTCGTAGTGGTAGTGGTAGTGGTATGTATTAGTAGTTTAGTAGTAGTAGTAGTAGTAGTTCGTAGTAGTATAGTA
>CAUYUJ010011434.1:0-12500 GCA_963575745.1 Prorocentrum cordatum | reverse complement strand
CTCAACAGGTGGAGGATCGATCGGATCTTCGGGCGTTCGTGTCGATTCGTGGAGCTTTCTTTCAGGAGGGAAAGAAACACACAGACACAATTCATTGGGAAAATATGGGAATTGGCGGGGAAGACAAACACCCAGAAAATATGGAACATATCGGGAATACTGTTATTTGTGCGTATTTACTTGTGTGTCCCAGGGCCCCTTCATTCTTCGAAGGAGGAAAACCGCCAGAACCATAAACTGTTGCGGCTCCGCGCGGAGTTCTTGGATCCGCGCTGGGGCCCCCAGCCGCGGAGCGCCAGCAGTTGATGCTCACGCCGTTCTTTCCTCTTCTGCTTCCAGCCTTAGGTCGGGCCTGTCCCTCTTCGGGGGGAATCTTCAAACATAGTCAAACGATAGTTTGGGGACATTTTTTTTTTGTGTTTGATCATTTTTGGGGGATTTGTTTGTTAGTGTTTTCGATGTTTCGTCGGGAATCCCCCTGTGAGGGGGACACGCCCGACTGAACCCGAGGCCCGAGCTCCAGCCCGCAACCCCCCGGGACAGGGAGTCGTCGGCGCCGCACGGCCCACTCGTTGCAAGGGCTCCCACGAGGGCGCGAAGTTATTCGCGCTTCGCGGTCCTCGTTCCTTCTCCCCCCTCCTCCTCGTCCTCCTTTTCTCCCTTTGGGAGGGCGGCGCGAGAGCGCGAAGTTATTCGCGCTTCGCGCTTCGCGCAGCGCGAAGCGCGAAGTTGGGAGGCCCACTCGTTGCAGGGCGGGCATGTCCCCCTACGGGCGGAGGTGGACGAACATTGAGAACTACAGTTCGGGGGACGAAATCTATACATATCCACTGCTCCCTGGCCAGGCCCATCCTGAACACAGCAGCTGTGTATACGCCCTCCTGGCCAAACCAGGAGGGCGTGGCGTATACACAGCTGCTGTGTTCAGGATGGGCCTGGCCAGGGAGCAGTGGATATGTATAGATTGCGTCGCCCTATACAGTGGGGGCGCGTGCCAAGAAACCAGTTGGATTTTGCCAGGGTGCCCTGGGTTTCTTGGATCTCGATGGGCTCCCGATCAGATCTTGACGATTTTTCATCGGCACATGTGGGTTTTTTCACTGCACAGATCGCGGATTTCAGGGTTGGGTTTCTTGCGGAGGTTTCTTGTGGCCGAGCCCCCACTGTACAGGCGGATTTGGGCGAAATTTGAGCACTATTCAAAAAAGGTTCAGGCACTATCCAAAGAACCCCAGATTTGCTGCTTCTGCTATTTCTGAACCTTCCTCCTGTAGGGGGACGGGCCCGACTTACCACTCGTCGCCGCCAGGGGCCCGATAGCCCGCCCCTCCCAGGAGCGTGCGGTCTTGCTGTCGGGGCCCCCTCGCCGGTCCCGTCGGCGATGCATCGCCGACTCGAGCTCGGGGCGTGCCTTCAAGGGGGGGCGGGGTCGGGGCCACGGGGGGAATCGTAAGGTTTGAGGCTTAGGGTTAAGTCGGGCCTGTCCCTCTACAGGGGGACTATTCAAAAATAGTCAAATAAAAAAGAGTGTGGAGACTGTTTTTTGAGTATGTTTCGACCATTTTGGAGTATGTTTTGAGTGTTTTCAATTCTCCATCGAAAATCCATCTGTAGGGGGACACGCCCGACTTAAGCTCAGGGTCTGGGGTTTAGGGTTCAGGGTGGTGCATGGGGAGGAGGAGAGTGAGGCAAATGGGGCACGTGGGGCACGGGAGGGCGAAAATGAGGAGAATGATTGCGGGAGCGGGGGGGGGGAAGGTGTGGAGGCAAGGGGAGGGTGGGGGGAGGGGGTAGCGTGACCGGGCGGGGCAGGAGGAGGACAGAAGGGGAGAGGGGGAGGGATAGGGCGGGGAGGGAGGACGGGGAGCGAGGCGGGGCGGTGGCGGAATCGGGGAACGGAAAGAAGGACAGAGGAGGAGGAGGTGGAGGAGGAGGAGGAGGTGGAGGAGGAGGAGGAGGAGGAGGTGGTGGAGGAGGAGGAGGTGGAGGAGGAGAAGAGAAGGAGGAGTTTGAGGAGGAGGATGAGGAGGAGCGCAACCGTCATATCTGACGTCATGCCCTCCCTCGCATCTTTCCCCACTGCGCAGATCTCCTCTCTCTTCGCACAGTCGGGCGTCGAACAGTGCAATGTTCCCAAGAGGCTACGCGGTGCATGGTATGGCACGGTATAGCATGGCATATAAGAGCACGGTCGCAGCCGATGTCGTCGCGTCGAGAACGCGACTCATTTGGACAACAAGGTCAGAGGGAAACCAGAAATGACACAGGACTGGACCTGCAAATTGACGGTTTGGTAAGCGCGAAGCGCAAAACGAGATCAGCGATGGAGTGGGAACACGATTCCGAAGGATTGGAACCGCGGACATGAAACCAACGCTGCAATGGGATCACGATGTGGAAGGACTGGAAGCGCGGATCCGAAGCCAACGCTGCAGCAGGAACATGATTTGGAAGAGCCGAGACAATGAAATAAGGTCAGCGCTGCAGCGAGTACATGATTTGAGAAGACGGAGAACGCAGCAATGGAACCCATGTTGTAGCGGGAGCGCCGTAAACGCTCGGATTGGAAGCACACTTGAATTCTAAATTCGGCGGCATCTTGTTTGTGCAACATACCCGAAAGAAGGCAGGACACCTCAACGGCGTCTGCGGGGGAGAGAAGAGAGTAGCATTCATTCCCCAATCAGAGCTTGCCTCTGTAGGGGTCCTGGCGGATTCATATGGTTAGGTTAGGTTTGCCGCCGATTTGCGCCGCACGCCCGGGAAAACGGGTGCCCGGGTGTGCCCGGGTGCCCGGGTGCCCGGGTGCCCGGGCGTGCCCGGGGGTGCCCGGGTGCCCGGGGGTGCCTTATAGCTTTATAGCCCTATAGCCCTATAGCCCTATAGCCCTATAGCCCTACATCTCTATAGCTCTATAGCCGTATAGCTCAATAGCCCTATAGCCCTATAGCCCTATAGCCCTATAGCTCTATAGCCCTATACCCCTATACCCTATAGCCCTATAGCCCTACAGCCCTATAGCCCTGTAGCTCTATAGCACTATAGCCCAATGCCCTATAGCCCATATAGCCCTATAGCCCTACAGCCCTAAAAATATTATGGTTGGGCTTTTCTTCGGTATCGTATAGTGTAGTTCTGTGTATACATATAGATATATACATATATACATATCGAGAGAGAAAGAGAGAGAGAGAGAGAGAGAAAAAAGAAGAAAGAGAGAGAGAGAGAACAAGAGAGTGTTTGTGGAAGGAGGAGGAGGAGGAGGAGGAGGAGGAGGAGGAGGAAGAGGAGGAGGAGGCGGAGGAGGAGGAGGAGGAGGAGGAGCAGGTCACTGGCAGCGCCATGAGCCGCCAGAGCGGCAAGCCCACGCTGCGCCCAGGGGTGCGGCTCCTCCGGGAGGCCTGCCCGGAGGAGCTGGACAGCGAAGCAGGCGGCGCCCGCGGGTGCGGGTGGGGGCAGTGATTGAGTCGGGCCTGTCCGTCTACAGGGGGGGGGGTATTCAAGAAAAGTAAAAATAGCCTGGGGACTTTTTTTCGAGTACTTTTGGGCATCGTTCGAGCCTTTTTGCGTATATTGTTTTTTTTTGTTCCCACTCATTTTCTGTGCAAAATCCCCCTGCAGGGGGACGCAACGATGCGCGAGCACCGAGCCTGGCGCCGGGCCGATCCTGGGCCCTGGATCGCAGTGTACGGCCGCAGCGTTGTCATACCGGAGCCCGCTAGAAGGCACGAGGCCCCCGTTGTTTCCCCAGAGGCGAGACGCCGATTCCCTACAGTCGGGGCGCTGAAGAAGGATCGGGGGTGGACAGAACCCCCAACAGTGACACGTCGATTGGTGAATTGTCCGTTTTCGGTTCTCGAGAGGGCGCCGCGGCCGCTGTTTTCCAGGCTTGCGCCCGCCAGGTTTCGGCCCTGTGGAAGACCCAAGGTCAGAGACCCGAGTCATCAGGGGTAACTCGGGTCAGGGCTGACTCGGGTTCGTTTTTCGGGAATCCGAGCCCGAGTTGCCCCGGGCCCGAGTTACCCCGGATAACTCGAGCGTCTAGAGTTGCAAAGCATCAGGGGTATTTCGGGTCAGGACGCCCAGGCGCCCAGTTGGGGCCCTGAAAGAAGGAACCCTTATCGTTGGGGAGGGGCTCCGTGTTCCTCAAGTGTTTCACAGCTTGCCTCAGGCTTTCCTCATGTTTTCGGCAGGAAGTCGAAGGTTAACATATGGAAAAAGGGGCCTCGTTCCTTATTTAGGGTTCCTTAGGTCAACGCCCCGACTGTATGGAAAACCCAAGGGGAACCCAAGGCAAGCTGTGAAACAAGTAAGGACCACTGAGCCCGGCCACCCCCGAGCGAGAAGGGTTCCTGCTTCGGCGGCCCGAGTGTAGACGCCTCCCTTCGGTCGCGGCGGGCTGGGGGGGGGGTGCATCAACACCCAGGCGCCCAGTCATATCAGACGGGGGGCCGATAGCCTTAAGTCGGGCATGTCCCTCTACAGGAGGAATATTCAAAGATAGTTAAGAATAGTCGGAGGAGGATATTTGAGTGTAATATTTTTATATATATATATATGTATATATGTATAACGGTTTCCAACACTTTGGAATATTTGTTGTTTGACTATTTTCATGTTTGTTCAAAATCCGCCTGTAGGAGGACATTCCCTTCCTAAGCCCATTCGCATCCGACGGGGGCCCGATAGCCCATCTCCGCCCAGGAACTTGCGGATTCGCTATCGGGGGCCTGTCGCAGGTATGATGATCTATCGCCGATTCCAGGTCGACGTTTCCCCCCCTCCCCCCCTGAGCGCACCCGCGCCGCGACCCACCCGCGACCCACCCGGGACCCACCCGCGGCCTACCCGCGACCCGCCCACCTTCCTTTAACGAAGACTCGCCGCCTGCGGCGGGCTCGTTGTGTAATCTGTAAACGTTTGGCGCCTGCGGCGGGCTCCTTCAGAGCCTCGCGGACTGCAGACGTCCCCGCCGCCCCCTCGCTTTTGTCCGCGACTGCGGGGGGCTGCGCCGTGGCTATCTCCTGTTGCCGTCGCAGTTCTGCTTGGCATATCGATGATGTTAGGGGATGGAAAGATGGCATAAACATAACAACGCGGAGGTCCGCGCGGATTTTTCAGATCGGCGCTGGACCCCCTTCCCTGGCGCGCGGAGCGCGCCAGGGGCGGCGCCCGAGGCGCCGCCAGGGGGGTCGGCGCGGATCCGAGAAATCCGCGCGGAGCTGCGAATTTTCATGTTTCTTTCATGCTCCCGTCGAGGTCTTCGGCGTCCGAGCGTCACCCTTCCTCTCGGCCTCCCCCCTCCCTCCTTGCACGCCGGCCAATCCGCTAGTTGGTGCCCCTGCCTGGCTGTTCGCTGGAGCGGACTTCGCCGCCTCGCCGCTGACGAAAGGCATCTGTGAGTCTTCGTTCCCCTAACATCGATGATGTGTCGCCGATTTCAGGTCGACGCTTCCCCCCCCCCCCCCCCCCTGAGACCGAGGAGGAGGAGGAGGAGGAGGAGGAGGAGGAGGAGGAGGAGGAGGAGGAGGTCCCCCCCCGCCCCATGAGGAGGCGCACGCGCCCGTCCTGCGCCCAGGAGCGGCCCAGCCCGGCCAGGGCCGCCCCAATTCTCACCACCCACCAGACCACCCCACGCCAACCCGAAGGCTTCGACTTGCTTGCCTCCATTTCCAGTGGGGGGGGTGGCCGGGGAACATGGAGAGAAAAGCGCATGGAACCCGCGCCCCCCCAACCTGAAATTCGGGTCATTCGGGTCTTCGGGTTGGGTTGGGGTGGTCCAGTAGGTATTCACTAACATCCTGATGCTCTATGTGTGCGTCGCCCTGTCCCTCTACAGGACGAATACTCAACAATAGTCAAACATAGTAGGGGGACGCTTTTTTGAGTATTTGCTGTTTTTTTTGTGCATGTTTGACTTTTTCTCCAAACTCCGCCTGTAGGAGGACATGCCCGACCTAAGCCTAACATCCTGATGCTCCATGTGTGCGTCGCCCTTCCCGCAGGGGCGCCGCGCGCGCCGAGAACTCTTGTGGTGTACGCGTCGTGGCGGTCGTTTCCCGGCTCCGCCGCGCGGGAAACGGTATCAGCTACAGTACTGGCATGCTATATGTTCGGGTCGGACGCGCGCTTCCGAGGAGGGCTTGTAGCAGGAGGGAACAAAACATACAGACACAATGGATCGTCGATTTCCTTTAACATATTGGAAAAAATTGGGAAGGGGGGGAAGACAAAAACCCAGGAAGCATGGGGAAACATAGGGAATCCTGTCATCTGTTTGTGTATATATATGTGTGTGTGTGTGTGTGTGTGTGTGTGCGTGTGTGTGTGTGTGTGAGTGTGTGTATGTGTCCCAGGGCCCCTGCATCTATGTTCGGGTCGGACGTGCGCCTCCGAGGAGGACGTGTAGTGTTAGCATGTCCCTGTGCGTCCCATTCCCCCCCCTGAGCCGGTCCCCCCCTAAGGAGGCGCATGCGCCCGTCCCGCGCCCAGGATCGGCCCAGCCTCACGTCGGGCGCGTCCCTCCAGTCAAAGAAACAGTCTGGGGACGAAGTGTCGATGATTTTTTGGGGCCTCTTTGAGCATTTTTTAACTATTGCAAAGGCCTTGCGGCTGGTGCCGCCAACCCTGAAGACGACGAATATGAAATCGAGGGGGAGAAGGAGGAGGAGGAGGAGGAGGAGGAGGAGGAGGAGGAGGAGGAGGAGGAGGAGGAGGAGGAGGAGGCGGAGGAGGCGGAGGAGGCGGAGGAGGCGGAGGAGGCGGAGGAGGCGGAGGAGGCGGAGGAGGAGGAGGAGGAGGAAGAGCAAGGGGAGGAGGAGGAGGAGGAGGAGGAGGAGTGTGTTTGCGCATTTTCTAATTTTTTACCTAACACCTTTTGCTGATAGGTTTCTAGTGGGTTCAAAAGAGAGCACATCTTGACGCCCCAGGGGGGTCTGGGCGGGATCCGGACGCGGGATCCGGCAGAATCCGGCAGCCCCAGGAATCCGTAGGAATCCGCAGGAATTCTTAGGAATCCGAAGGAATCCATTCCTAGAACACCATTCCCAGGCCACATTTTGAATGCCCGGAGCCAACTGTAGGCCACTTCGTGTTCTTCGTGTTCCCAGAACACCATTCCCAGGCCACATTTTGAATGCCAGGAGCCAACTGTAGGCCACTTCGTGTTCTTCGTGGTCCCAGAACGCCACTCCCAGGCCACATTTTGAATGCCCGGAGCCAACTGTAGGCCACTTCGTGTTCTTCGTGTTCCCAGAACACTATTCCCAGGCCACATGTTGAATGCCCAGAGCCAACTGTAGGCCATTTCGTGTTCTTCGTGTTCTCAGAACATAATTCCTGTACCATATTTTGATAGCCCGGAGCCAACTGTGGGCCACTTCGTGTTTTCTTCGTCTTCCCAGAACACTCGTCCTGTGCTATATTTTGAATGCCCGAGCTGAGGCAGGCTGAGGCCGAGGCAGGCTCAGGCCGAGGCAGGCTGAGGCTGAGGCTGAAGCACGCCGAGGCAGGCTGAGGATGAGACTGAGGCAGGCTGAGGCTGAGGCAGGCTGAGGCTGAGGCTGACGCAGGCTGAGGCCAGGGCAGGGTGAGGCTGAGGCTGAGGCAGGCTGAGGCTGAGGCAGACTGAGGCTGAGACTGAGGCAGGCTGAGGCTGAGGCTGAGGCTGATTCAAGCTGCGGCTGAGAGGTTGACGCTGAGGCTGAGGCAGGCTGAGGCTAAGGCTGAGGCCGAGGCAGGCTGAGGCCTGAGGCTGAGGCAAGTCGAGGCAGGCTGAGGCTGAGGCTGAAGCTGAGGCAGCCTGAGGCTGAGGCCGAGGCTGTGGCTGAGGCTGAGGCAAGCTGCGGCTGAGGCAGGCTGAGGCTGAGGCTGATGCAGGCTCAGGCTGAGGCAGGTTGAGGCTGAGGCTGAGGCAGGCTGAGGCTGAGGCTGAGGCTGAGGCCGAGGCCGAGGCAGGCTGAGGCTGAGGCCGAGGCAAGCCGAGGCAGGCTGAGGCTGAGGCTGAGGCTGATGCTGAGGCAGGCTGAGGCTGAGACAGGCTGAGGCTGAGGCTGAGGCAGGCTGAGGCTGAGGCAGGCTGAGGCTGAGGCCGAGGCAGGCTCAGGCCGAGGCAGGCTGAGGCTGAGACTGAGGCTGAGGCTGAGGCTGAGGCCGAGGCAGGCCGAAGCTGAGACAAGGTGAGGCTGAATGGGGGGGGGAAGGGGGGGGGAGGAGGGCAGGCTGAGGCAGGCTGAGGCCGAGGCAAGCCGAGGCCGAGGCAGGCTGAGGCTGAGGCTGAGGCAAACCGAGGCAGGCGAGGCTGAGGCTGAGGCTGAGGCTGAGGCTGAGGCTGAGGCTGAGGCTGAGGCTGAGGCAGGCTGAGGCTGAGGCTGACGCAGGCTGAGGCCGAGGCAGGCTGAGGCTGAGGCTGACGCAGGCTGAGGCTGAGGCCGAGGCAGGCTGAGGCTGAGGCTGAGGCAAGCCGAGGCAGGCTGAGGCTGAGGCTGAAACTGAGGCAGGCTGAGGCATCCGTAGGAATCCATAGGTATCCTTCGGAATCCCTAGGAATCCTGATCCATCCGTAGGAATCCATTCCTAAGGATTCCCAAGGTTTCCTAAGGGTTCCTATGAATTCCTAGGATGCCTTAGGAATCCCTAGGAATCCTTAGATTTCATTGGATCCTAAGGCCGTTGCCACTGCGACTGTCATTGCGAATGCGACTGCGACTGCGAGAACAGCAGAATTCTACAACTGGATTCTCACCTGAATCTTAGGGGGAATGCTTCCAGATATGCTTATACACATCGCTGTTATGTTGCTTTGCCGGGATATTTTTATTTTTCGTCAAAAATCCACATGTAGGGGGACCTGCACGACCTGGGCCCAGCCTGGCCAGGGCCCCCGTCGGTGCACGACCAGCGCCCTTCCGCGCGGGGGGGGGAGGGGATCGCCGCCCACGGAACCGCCCGAGTCCAAACCGAAGGCCCCGATTTGCCCTCCGGTTCCAGTGGTGGGGTGGTCGGGGGATGATGGGAGAAACACATTTGAATCGAAGAATAGAAACCGCTACCAACATACAATTGTCGGCGCTCCGCGCGGATCTCTTGGCTCGGGGCTGGACCCCCTGGCGCTCGGCGCCGCCCCTGGCGCGCGGAGCGCGCCAGGGAGGGGGCCCAGCGCGGATCCAAGAAGCCCGCGCGGAGCGCCACAAGTCTACGTTTATGGCGTTTTTGTGTTCTTGAGTTTAGTCTTCTGATTATCCTTCTTTTTCCCCACATCCAAAGTGGGGTTCTCGTTTTCTCTTGACACGCCGCGCAGGATCTCACACCCCTTTCCTCACTCACGCACTCACACACTCACACATTCAGCATCATCATCACCACCATCATCATCATGAATCAGCATCACCACTCATCTTCATCATCCTCATCATCGTCACCATCATCATCACTCGATCACTCACTCACTCACTCACTCACTCACTCACCCACTCTGTCATCATCATCATCATCATCATCGTCATCATCATCACTCACTCACTCACTCACTCACTCACTCACTCACTCACTCACTCACCCACCCACTCACTCACTCACTCACTCACTCACTCACTCACTCACTCACTCACTCACTCACTCACTCACTCACTCATTCACTCACTCACTCACTCACTCACTCACTCACTCACTCACTCACTCACCCACTCACTCACTCACTCACTCACTCACTCGCCAACCTCACTCACTCACTCACTCATTCACTCACACACTCACTCATTCACTCACTCATCATCACCACTCACTCACTCATCACTTCGTCATCATCCACCCCCCAGCGTGAATATGGATGAAGTCTCAAGCGGGAGCTTCGTATGTGAGTGCATTGCGAGGGAGTCTCAGGCGGGAGCCCCCTCCCTATGTGTCGCGCACTTCATGTTGGTAATCCGAGCGGGTCATCCGAAACGTGTAACTGTCGTCACTTTTGGGCTCCTCAGGCTTGAATTTGGGGGAGGTATCAAGCGGGAGCCTCGTCTGTGAGTGAGTTGCGAGGAAGTCTCAGGCGGGAGCTCCCCCCCTTGGGGCCCACTTTTCATGTTGGTAATCCGAGCGGGTCATCCGAAACGCGTAAGTGTCGTTGCTTTTGGGCTCCTCAAGCTTGAATTTGGAGGAAGTATCAAGCGGGAGCTTCGCTTGTGAGTGAATTGTGAGGAAGTCTCAGGCGGTAGCCATCTTCCTATGGGTCCCGCATTTCATGTTGGTAATCCGAGCGGGTCATCCGAAACATGTAACTGTCGTCACTTTTGGGCTCCTCAGGTGTGAATTTGGGGGAAGTATCAAGCGGGGGCCTCGTCTGTAAGTGCATTGCGAGGGAGTCTCAGGCGGGAGCCCCCTCCCTATGTGTCGCGCACTTCATGTTGGTAATCCGAGCGGGTCATCCGAAACGTGTAACTGTCGTCACTTTTGGGCTCCTCAGGCTTGAACTTTGGGGAAGTATCAAGCGGGAGCCTCGTCTGCGAGTGAATTGTGAGGAAGTCTTAGGCGGGAGCCCCATTCCTATGGGTCCCGCATTTCATGTTGGTAATCCAAGCGGGTCATCCGAAACGTGTAATTGTCGTCACTTTTGGGCTCCTCAGGCTTGAATTTGCAGGAAATATCAAACGGGAGCCTCGTCTGTGAGTGAATTGTGAGGGAGTCTCAGGCGGGAGCCCCCCTTCCTGTGTGTCGCGCACTTCATGTTGGTAATCCGAGCGGGTCATCCGAAACGTGTAACTGTCGTCACTTTCGGGCCCAAACTTAAGCCTCCAGCGGCCTGCGCGGCGACTCTCCGCCATGACGGGTTCCGCACTTCATGTTGGTAATCCGAGCGGGCCATCGGATTCCTATGATTTTCCTTCCTTTTTGGGCTCCTCAGCTCCTGCGGCGTGAATACGGGGGAAGGGCTTCTCAGCTCCTGCGGCCAGAAAGCGGAGCGGGGCCCAGGCCCCCCATCTGGGGATGGGCATTGGTTCAACGATACTCAGCTGTCGCTTCGGTATCTGGGGCGGATGGCGCCCGAGTCCTGGATCTGCTCCGCGCGCGTGGTCGGTCGGCGGCGAGCGGGGAGGTGTCAGGAGGGAAAGAAACACAGACACAATTAATCGTCGACTTCCAGGAAAATATGGGAAACTATTGGAAGTGAGGGGGAAGGCGAAAACCCAGAAAATATATGATCATATGGAGAATCCTGTTATCTGTGTCTATTTATTTGTGTGCCCCCGGGCCCTTTCAGGGTGAGGTGAGAGGGGGCGGACCTTCTCAGAAGGCTCGGAAGCCCCCCGGCCTTCTGCGCAGTTTCCGACGCCTTCCCCCCGAAGACGCCGGCAGCTGCTCGGAAGGCCCGAGGGCCTCTGAGAAGCCCCGCCGCCTTCTGAGAAGGCCTCCTCCTTCTCACCTCCCCCCTTCGCTCGCGGCCGATCCCAGGCGGATGGCCCCAAGAAGTCCTGGATCTGCTCCGCGCGCGCCGTCGGGACGCACAGGAGGAGGGATCGGCGCCGACAGGGCCTCTCCTCAACTGTCCCCTCTCCCGACGGGGTCGGCTTCTCCTCTCCCGTCCCCTCTCTCCCTGAGATCCGGGCCTCGCATTAGGTCGGGCATGTCCACCTACAGGCGGATGTTGGAAGAACGACGAAACATGGCCAACACATTCAAAACGAGTCAAGCATACTAGAAGCATCGCCCCCATACTAGTCTTTTTGGAGGCCAGCCTTTTTACATTCCTCCTGTAGAGGGAGGGACATGCCCGACTCCAGCCTTGCCTTTTTTCGACACAGGGGACGTGTTTTCGCACGGCTTCGGTGCCCCCGCGACCGCCAGAGATCTTGGATCTTCGATCTTCGAGCGAACTTCGGCCCTCGAAGGCCCGGCCAGAGGCAGTCGCGGCGCTCGCTCTCCAAACGGCCCAGGGTTATCAGTTTGAAGCATACCCCTATCCCTGTGTTTGGCATCACCTCACCGCGATGCCGATTTTCAGGATTCCCTCAATTTCTGAGGGCACATCCCTAAAGATTGTCCTCGTTTTTTGTTCGCCCATCGTAGGGATAGGGATAGGGCAGGAGTGGACCTAAACGGTGTTTGGGGGATTTCGTGGGCCGTCTTCGTTTCGATTTACTTTCGCGTTCAAGGCGGATTGAGGACAAAACGAGGGACAACGAATACAAGACGGAAACGAAAAACACCGTTTAGGTCCAGCCCTGGGATAGGGATCAGTCCGAGGCTGGCTACGGGGAGTTCGCCCCGTGCCGCGCGCTGCAGCGGCGGCGCCCTCGCGGTCGGATCCGGCTTGAGAGGTGCCGCGGCAAGTCACGGGCGGCGAACACAGCCACGTCCACGCCCTCGCGGTCAAGATTCGGGAGCTGGTCTCCTCCTCGTCCTCCTCCCCTCTTCTATTCCTCTACTTGCCATTTGTCACTCTCGATTTCTGCCGCTATAGAGCCTCGCAGCCGTACGATGGGTGTTGTGATAGCCCCCTTGAGGGGAAGCGG
>CAUYUJ010011433.1:10000-22956 GCA_963575745.1 Prorocentrum cordatum | reverse complement strand
ACTCGTGCGTCGAAGCTGCGTCGCACGTCCGTCGATTTGAGCCGACCTTGAGTCGAACTTGAGTCGAACCTGAGTCGAACGTGAGCCGAACTTGAACTTGAGTCGAACTTGAGTCGAACTTGAATCGAACTTGAGGCGAACTTGAGTCGAACAGATCCGTTCGGTGGGCCCCAGGAAGGTCCCCCTGACGAGCACCTGCTCGGGCGCTTCCGCTGGTTCCCCAGCACGTTCTCACCCCCTGCGTGCTCTCCAGCACCTGCGCCTCGCCGAGGGCGCTCTGGGGGGCCCTGATCGCCCGAATGGCCGCCAGAGACCCGTGGCCAGAAAACCGGACCCCCTCTTGCGAGAAACCGCGGCGGACGGCATTCTGACCCGGTTCGGTCAGGTCGGGCATGTCCTTCTACGGGCGGATTCTGGAAGAACGGCGAGAGACAGCCAAAAAGTGTGGAACAAGTAGCAAACATAGCAGAACAATAGTTCCCATATCATGTTTTAACTATCTTCGAATACTCCTCCTGTAGGGGGCCATGCCCGACTTAAACGTTTGGCCTGGAGAGGCCGTCGCCGGGCCCCAGGGTTGGCCGCGGCCCCCGTGTTGGCCCTGGCCCTGGCCTCTGCCTTGGCTCTGGCTTCGGCTCTCTCGCTTCGGCTCCGGCCCCATATATGTATGTATATATATACACATACCTATGTGTATATATACATATATGTATACCTATACATACACATATATATATATGTATGTATATATGCATATATATACACACATATATATACACATATGTATATATATACACATACATCTATATATACATATATATATATATATATATATATATATATATATCGGGAGCGGCCAAGAGGGGGGTGTCCAAGAGGGGGGGTGCACCTCATGACCGGCGGCGTGTGCGCGGCCCAGCGGGGAGGCCAGGGACGTAATGAAACAAGAAGAGGCGCCATGAAATCTGGGGAAATATCATGGCCGACGCCATGATACCCACCCCCCCTAGTCATCACCCCCCTCTTTTCCGCTCCCGAATATACCTCGGCCGTGGCACTGGCCCGGGCACCGCTCCCGGCAGCCTTCGCTCCGGCCCCAGGGCCAGATTAAACGACTCGGGAAAAGGGGTCCACCCTGAGGTCCTGGCGTCGCAACTTTTTTACAACGGGCGTTTTCGCTCAATTTCGAGCCCCGGGACCCTCACAGATCGATCCAGGTCGAAAAATGACGCAGAAAGATGGGGTCCAGGGCTCCGGTCGCGATTTTCTGCGATGTGCAACTTTGTGGCCACGTCGGATTCCAGGGCAGGCCAGATCTCCAGGGGCCCGCGCTGTGAAAGGCCCACGACGTCGGAGCTCTGGGGAGGGCGAGGGCTGTGCCCCTGGAGGCTCCTGGAGTCCACGGGCGGGCACCCGGGGCCCTCTCCCGAGGCCCCTCCTGTGCCAGTGGACCCTCCGCTCTCTCGGGACCGCCGGAGGCCTCCGAGGACCCGTGGGGAGATCGGTGCATATGCGCCGCCCTGCCCTGGCCACGGAGGCCGTGGGGTCGGGGCCTCTCCTGCTCCTCGTGCCGCCGCGGCCCCCGCGGCACGCCGTGTCCTGCGAGCGGATCTCGGGAGGCGGCCAGGAGGGGGGGGTGTCCAAGAGGGGGGGGGGCACATCCTGACCGGCGGCATGTGCGCGGCCCAGCGGGGGGGCCAGGGACGTCATGGAACAAGAAGGGGCGCCACGAGATCTGGGGAAATATCGTGGCCCCCGCCACGACATCCCCCCCCCCCTAGTCATCACCCCCCTCTTTGCCGCCCCCGAGGGTCGCGCGCCGCTCCGCTCCGCGGGGCGGGGGGCTGGAAAAAAAAAAGGCGCGGGGCGAGGACGCCTGGGGCCTGGGCGTGATCAGCGCGTCGCGCCGCGGCCTGCTGGCCCAGAGGTGTAGCGGCGCGACGCGCCGAGCCAGAGCTCCCTTGACCGTGTAGACTGCGACCCTGTGCCCGGGATGGGGGCCTGGTCAGGTCCGGGGGACGCTTCCGCCGCCAGGCCTTCAGGGAGTCGCTGAAGATCTTCGGCAGGCCCTTCAGCTTCGTGGCAGCCTCGCGCGCGCGATCCAGCAGGCTCGCGCTGCTCGGCAGCGCCTTGTACTTGTGCAGGTTCTCGAAGAACAGGCCCTGCCGCTTCCACAGCTCCCTCTGCTGCAGCAGCTGCGGCTGCGCCAGCACCTCTGGAACAAGAACACGCCACATAAACAGAAACTTTCGGGGGTCCGCGCGGACTTCTTGGATCGGCGCTGGGCCCCCCTGGCGGCGCCTCTGGCGCCGACCCTGGCGCGCTCCGCGCGCCAGAGAGGGTGGTCCAGCGCCGAGCCAGGAAACCCGTGCGAACCTCCGAAACGTTCTGTTCATGCATTCCTTCCTCCTCCTCCTCCTCCTCCTCTTCCTCCTACTCCTCCTCCTCCTCCACCACCTTCCCCCGCTCCTCTCTCTCCCCTCTCTCTCCATCCCTCCCCTTCTTCTCCTCCCCCGCGCTCCGACTGTGCATGCTTCGAAACGTGCCGACCTTCACCTCCAGGTTGTCCAACATTTAGAAACGAATCCAGCCGTGGCGCCGAGAACTCTCCGGGACGAGCAGCCGTATCGGTACTTCATGGATTGCGGCTTCTCACCCGAAATCCCGCTGCTTGCCCCAAGGCCGGCGCGCCATCGCGTTGTTGGATTGACTACCTACCAAACCGCCCCAACCCAACCCGAAGACCCGAATTTGACCCGAATTTCGGGTTGGGGGGGGTACGAATTCCATGTGTTTTTTCAACGTTCCCCGACCCCCCCCCACTGGAAATGGAGGGAGAATTGAGGCCTTCGGGTTGGGTGGGGGTGGTTTGGTGGGTGGTGATGGATATGGCCCCGGTGCCCAGCGTGGGCCCCATGGAGGCCAAACACGGCCCGCAAACCTCCGCCCTGACTTTTGTTTGACGTAGCGAGCACGTCCTGACTCCAGATCCGCCCTACCTTGGCTTCTTTTCCAACTTAAAATTGCGTCGGAAATCCACCTATATGAGGCCGAAAAAGTAGGGCGGAAATTTCTGCACCCAACATAGAGTAGGGCGGAAACCCACGGAAGTAGGGCGGAAACAGCAACAGAAAAGTAGGGCGGAAACTGGCATCAGCGGGGCCTGAAAAGTAAGGCGGAAATTCCAAGCCCTACTTACGAATTTCCCCAAAGTAGGGCGGATCCGGAGTCAGGGCGTCCGGGTATCGGTACCGCTTCTTCCCTCGACTCGGACCCCGTCTGGGCATCTGGGTGGCGACATCCAAACCCTGCCCCCACCAGCCATCGATTCGCCTGAACCGGTGGGGGGCGAGGGTAGGGCTCAGATGTCGCCACGTGCTCGAGGAGGTCCGAACCCTGCCCACGCCGCCCGACGAGTGGCCTCAGTCCTGAATCGTTGATCGGCAAGGGTGGGCTTCGGTTTCCGCCGCCGAGTATCGCCATCGTGTCTTCTGTCGACGCGAACCTTGCCGACGCTAATCGACGCGAGTCTACGCCAGATCGGCGCTATCTCCGAAGGCGGAAGCATGAGGGCATACAAGGCTCCCATGACTTGCTGCCGAACGCGGCTTGGCACAGCTCCACGTCGTTCATTTCTCATCGTGCTCATTCCTAATTGTGCTCGTTTCTAACTGCTCCCGGCCCCCTAATGGCCAGGAAGAGACCCAGGATAGAACAATCAGAAATGAAAGGATCTTGGCCCCCCAAAATCAAAGAACTTTCGAATAATTTCGGAGGCGGCCAGGAGGGGGGTGTCCAAGAGGAGGGGGTGCACATCATGACTGGCGGCATGTGCGCGGCCCAGCGGGGGGGCCAGGGACGTAATGGAATAAGAAGGGGCGCCATGAGATCTGGCGAAATATCATGGCCCCCGCCATGATATCCACCCCCCCCTAGTCATCACAATCAGAAATGAAAGGATCTTGGCCCCAAAAAATCAAGGAACTTTCGAATACTTAGAAATGAACAGCGCATGCCGGTTCTGCCCTCGCCCCGAACCTTGTCGACGTTCACCTCCAGGTCGTCCAGCGCCCGCCCCATGACGCTGCCTGGCCCCGCCGCCAGGGGGAATCGAGGGGCCCAAGGACACACACATAAGAACACATGTTTTCCAATACTTTCTGGGTTTTTGTCTTCCCCCCCCACTTCCCATATTTTCCCATATTTTCGGGGGAATCGACGATTAATCGTGTCTGTGTTTTTTTCCCTCCTGATGGAAGCCCTGCACATGCAGCCGGGCTACTGCAAGAAGGAACGATCACGCACATAGGAACGAAGCCCCTCTTTGGCCCCCAATGAACGATCAAGTAGGAACGATCAAGTAGGAACGATCAAGTAGGAACGATCAACTAGGAACGAAGCCCCTCTTTTTGTAGGCCTGGAAATGGGCACCAGCACCAACGCAGGGGTCTGCCTCCACAGGGGGAACATGATCCTATATGTCGGTGTTGGTGGTAATATTCCGGTCTCCCTGGAAGCCAGAAAATGACCACCGTCACCGAGATCGGGATCTTCGTCCCTCGGCGGAGGCACACCGTCAATGTTGGTGTTGGTGTCAACCTGTAGGCCTGCGATCTTTGGCCCCCGAAGAGTCCGCGTGCACAAGGAGGGCCCAAAGAGCAGCCGCGGAGGGACCCGAGGAAAATCGAGAGCCCCTTCCGAACCCGAAGCGGTCCTTCTCTCTCGGCGGTCAGCCCGAGGAGGAGGAGGAGGAGGAGGAGGAGGAGGAGGAGGAGTGACGAAGAGGAGGAGGAGGAGGAGGAGAAGGAGGAGGAGGAGGAGGAGGAGTGACGAAGAGGAGGAGTATATATAGGGCAAGGTCCCGATGACCGAGGTAAGAGTCAAGGACGAGCGGCGGCGGCGGAGGGTCGGGGGGGGGCGGAGGCGGGGCGGCGCCTGGCAGCGCCCACCGCCACGTCCGAGTTGAACGCGGCGCGGCGGGCCGCGGCCGCGGCGCTCTCCCCTCTTTGCCCGCTCCCTCTCACCCTCCTCTCCTGCCGCTCCCTACCCCAAACGCACGATCCAGGCAGGAGCCCTCGACCTATTCGACTGAGGTTCTGCGCTCCCGCCTTGGCTAATTTATACGAGCATTCGGTTGCCAGTTCTCTCAACTGGCTGGTAGAGTAGCACCCACAAACAGTACAAAAGAGCAAATCCTGGTCGGGCCAGAAACAAAGCTGGTGGGAGCAGCGCACCTCCCTCGAACGGACACACACGGCCTCCGTGGGCCGAAACACCGCCCCCGTCCAGGACATCGGGTGGCAGGGGGTCCCGAGGAAGGCCGTCAGCTCACTGGCTTTGGCACGGCACCCACACTTACGGCATTGACCGAAATCCCCCGCGAACTGCGGGCAACTATGAGCTGAATTCACCGCTGCCGCTCTGAGCAATTTCGAGCGAGTATTGCGCACACGAATCTTAGGCGGACGAGGGGGCCTCTTGCCCTCCTTATCCATCACATCATTCATAACACTGAGAAGGTGGTTCTGAACCTTACGCGTGACAGCGTCGGCCATCCTAACAGCCGCACTTACAGCAAAAGGCACTCTGACTTCCTTTTCAAACTCACCCGCAATGTGGTCGGCAATGGCGTTAGCCAACACAAAACTAGGGTTGAGACCTCTCTCCCCAGCCTCTTGGACGGACAAGTGGCTGGGCACACGGACAAGGTACAAATCCCTGACGCGAAGCAGCTCCTGCACACGGGCCCACAAGTCGCGGTGGCTCGACACACGGGCCCCCAGACCAGCAGCGATCCGAGTAACTCCTCTGGACACGTAGGCCGAATCGGCAATATATCCGAGCTGGGCACCAACTGGGCTCTGCTCCAAAAACTTGAGAAGGGCCCAGAGCTCCCCCCGATTGACACTTTGCCTACCAGTGATGCCGCCCCCCGCAAGAAAGGCCAAGCTGGATACGGCATTCGCCTGGGGGAGCTCTTCTAAACTGAGCCCAAAAATCGCGACGCCCCAAGACACCCTCCTGAGCCTACGGTCCCGCGAGAACTCCCCCCCACTAGCGTCCCCCGCACCCCAGATGCGACGACCCTCCACATGGGGAAAGGCACCTGACGCGGCAGAGAGAGGCGAATCGGGAGGAGGGGGAACGTGAGTCCAGGATTTGGGTGTGAGGCCGCGGAGCCAAAGCACAGGACACTCTTCGGCCGCTGCAACCCCTCGTCTGGCGAGGGCCTCAGAGATTTCCTGGAACTCAGCATTACACGGGCACTCCCAAAATCTGTGAACATCGGTCTCGGAACTGAGACCGCATCTGGGGCAAACTTCGGAGCACTCACCTCCAGCACTGACAATGCGAGAGCGAGTCCAGACAGCACCAGTGAGAATAGCTCTGAGCAGGCCAGCCTGCTTGACATCTTTTTTGCGCAGGCAAGCAAGATGACGACGCGCAACAGTGAAATCGATGCCTGACTCCGAGCCACCCCCGTTGCGGAACTTGGATGCACCAGCCCACAACTGGGCTTCGATTGAGTCCGCAACAGACTGTTTGAAATCGGATGTCATATAAGCCTCAGTACGGAGCTCGTCAGGGAGAGCATACTCTTCACCCGACGGAGCAGTCCAGTGCCAAGGCCCATCCAGCTGCCAGCCGAGCCCCAGCATCGTGGCGACGATGGCCGAAATGGGCCCACGAATGTTGTGCCACCGACGCCGTGGTCCCAGGTCCCGAATTCTATGAACCGTGTCTCTCCAGCAGCTGTGCAGACGAGGGAGGGCCTGCTCCGAGACCCTGGAAACAATTTGAAACCAAGAGTCCAGAAGCGAAAAGACCGAGCAGAAAGCGGGATCCTTGGGGCCCACTTCCAACGCCAAAATCGTAGTGAGGCACCTGCCCACATTCCCTCGCGCAAGGGTGCTCGCCAGGGCCCGCCGCCACTGCAAGAGCACCGAGGGGGCTACACCGAAAACTTTCCAAGCATACGAGGCTTGGGGGAGGGCTCCCGTGAGAACAAGCTTAGGCCCCACCTTACGCGGGGCAACTCGGGCCAGCTTATTGATGCGATTCACACGCCGATGCGCCTGGGCAATGCGCCTGGAGTGGCGAGGCTTGGAAATCTTCGCTCCACTCCCGCGCTCGATGCCCAAGTCGGCGGCGACCGACGCGACCTCGACGACGATTCCCTGCGCACCTAAGCCGGCCTGGATCTCGCGAGCAACAGCAAGATCAGACGCAATGATGGTGGATTTAGAAGCCAGCTTGAGACCTTCCTGAGCACACCCACGAGCAAAGGTGATTCCCGCACGCACGAGGTGAGCCACAACATCGCGGCGAATCCCCTCCGCTCTCTGGGTGACGTCGTCAATCCAAGTCCGCAACTGTACCAACGAACTCGAATCGACCGACATTTCACAGATAGAAAACATCTGACACTTGGCGAAATCTGGCGCACGCCTGGCTCCTGCAACAAGGCCCCCTGACGGGATGATTGGAGGCGCCACGCACCCAGCATCTTTCAAAATCCGAGGGCCCATGTGCAGGAGAGCTTCCAAGGAGAGGCACAAAGCAGGGAAGTCTAAATGGAGGGCATGGGCCACCACCTTTTCCCAGCGAATGGTATCATAAAAGGCTTCGACGTCCCACAGATTGGACGCAGAACAATACTCAGGCAGCACCGACGACAGAGCAGCCTCGTCAGCATAGCACCTGAGCAAAGCCTCCCGTAGAGCACTGTTCCCTCGAACCGCGGCGTCCCAAGGGCCAGAGCGAGCCTCGGCCCAGACCTCCGCGGGACGAGATCGCATTCGGCTCCACAGACGACCCAACCAGGTGAGAAGGCCGATGGCGCGATCCTTGCGCACGTCAGGCTTTCGCAACAGAACAATAATGGCTGTGAGCCACTGCCATGGCCAAGCCACGGCGAGCTCGACCTGCTGAAAAAGAGACAGCAGCTGCTGGCGGCCCGCCTCAGGCAGCCACCAAACATCCCGCTGGCGAACACCGTCGATGCCTGACGCCTTGGACGGCGAGACTGCGAGCAATGCCGCCTCGAGGCCGTCCAGCGTCAGAGCAGGCAAGTCCTCCTCCCGCGCCAGGGCGCGAGCCTCCTGGAGCACCTTCATGGCGTCGGTGCTGCTGAAGTTCGACGGCGACCAGAGCTTGTCCCAGACCGCCCGCTTCGCCTCCATGAGCGAGGCGCCGTCACAAGTGGTGACCTCCACATAGCGAATCTCGCTGACCTCCGCCATCGGGTCCTTCACGAGGCGGTGGAGGGCCCCCATGCCGTTGATCGCGTGCTGGCAGACCCAGTCGCGGTAGCCCTGCAAACGCTGCCTGGCCACCGCGCGCTGCGCCTGATGGGCGGCTCTACTTGCCGCCTCCGCCAGTTTAGCCAAGGACTCGCTCGTGATGCCTGACAGAGTGCGGAGCGAACGAACCCACCTGGCGCGCCTACGCTCAGGCAGCGGAACGATCTGGCAGACAGGAATGGACGAGGCCAGGGCCGAGAGCCGTCCTCTGAGATGCTGTGCTCGAGGCAGGCCTTCTGACCCAGATCTGACGTGGGCAAGCTCGTTCAAGTGGCTAGCAACCGTGGACCACCATCGCGAACTGGCGTCAGACGTAGTAGGCCACGGCTTACCACCATCCATTGGTTGCTTGACTGGCTCCTGCAACTTGCCCCTGCCCATGAACTGGCGACGCTCCTGAGGGTGCACCTGATACAACTCACAATAATACAACTCCATGGTGTGCGACCACTCAGCGAAAACTTCGCCAAGTCGACGGGCAGCAGCAGGGTCGGCCTGGAAACCAAGGCTCTGTTCAACGAAAGCTGGAGGCTCCGATCTTCGTGCCACCTGCTCCGAAAGACTGTGCCACAACAAATCCTTCGCCGAACTAGACCAAACACACTGCAGACTGGCATTGGTGGATTCCTCAACCTCGGGCACCTCCTCGATCTCCTCCAAGATCGGAGCGTCCTCAGGCGGGGCCTCAGTGTCGTCTTCTTCATTGTCGGTCCAGAAATCCTCTTCCTCAAATTCCAGATGAACATACTGCAGAACAGGAGGGCTCTTGATGGAAAGCTTGCGCTTGGCCCCCCAAGCTGCAGGCGTGGGCATCTTGACTGGGTTCGCCTCGGCACCCTGGTGGCTCAAGCGAGCGGCCTGCTTCTTAGATCTCTTGCTGTCAGGGTCCGGCTGCTTTCTTGGGCGCGCAGGATGGTCAAAAGCACGAGGACGTCGAAGGGTCCACGCCATAGCTCTCGACATATCAAAATCCAGCGAGATGTCCAAACCGTAGTGCGACTTGCCTGCCTCTTCGACCGTCTCAAAGTCCGCCTCGATGGAGGCGAGCAAGTGCTGGGCCGATGCAGACATAACAAGGTAATCCAGCATACGCCCCGTGCCCGCCGTGCACGTGTAAGAAGTATTACTCGGCACCGCGACGACCCCCTGCGAAAGCTCGAGCCACCCTGATGCGGACAACTCCTGCGGCGTCATATTCCAATCTCCGACGACAAGCCACATGCCCTGGATCGTCGCCAATAACGCCCCAAGATTGGCCAGCTTCTGAGCGTTGCCCCGAGCACCCACCGCCGTGGTCATGTACACGCCCACGACCAGCAGGGATTGGTGCTGAGCCCGAAGCTGCATAGCCACCATGTCACGAAAATCCAAGCCTGGCTGCTCAGCCTGGTCCAGCTGCCTGAGGCCAACCTGATCCTGAGGCGCCGCAGCCAGATGGCGAAGAGAAGAAACTCGAAAACGTTTGCGAACACCCATCGTGATGCCGCCTGCCTTCTCTCGCGTAGCCGTCGAGTATGCCGCCGAGAGCACGCCCGTGTATCCAGATTTCCGCCAATCATGAAGGACATCATTCGAACCTGCAGGCCCCACATGAGTTTCAGGAACCACAATGATGTCCGCGCGATGCTGCTGGGCAAGGGACTTCGCAGCTGGTCCCCAGCCCCCCAAGTTGCGAACATACAGCCGCCTGAGGCCAGCGCCAGCCCGCACCGCCGCCGAGCCCAAGCCGCCATCGAGTCCCCCTGCCACGTCACTCTCGTCCCGCCCCAAAGGCGCAAGGCCGAAGCCCAGAGCTTTAACGTCCCCGACCGATGGGGATCGGGAGAACATGGCCGTGGCAGGGGGCAGGCGACCTGGGCAGTGGGCAGCCGCCGCCGCCGCGACAGCACCAGCGCCAGCGCCGCTGCCAGCAGGGCCCGCAGAAGCCGTAGCAGTTGAAGAGGCCGAACTTGAACAGGTACTCGGCGGGAGCGGCTCAGCCCCCCAACCTCCACCCTTGGATGGCCCGCCGAGGTCAGGGGAGCCATGCAGGCTAAAGGCTTGACCCACCCGCCGCCGACGCCCTGGCAGCGCTGAGCAGCGTGTCGGCCTCCGCCGCCAGCCGCGTCCTGACGGCCTCCAGCCTCGTGGCCTCCGCGTCGTCGGGCTTCGCTGCCGCGCCAGCGCCTGCACCCAGGCTCGTGGCCTCGGCCACCACCGCAGCACCAGACGCCGCAACAGGGGCCGCCGCGCCCGCCTCCGCAGGCGCCCCCGTGCCGACACCAGCGGCCGCCACCCCCTGGGCTTCGCCATGGCCTCCAGGCGTCGGAGACGCGTGCCGCCTCTTCTTGGAAACCTTCTCCTTCATGGCGCCCAAGGACTCGCGATGCAGCCTCAGCGTGTCCTGCAAGTCACCGAAGGTGGTCTTGAGCGCGCCGACCAGAGCACTCATGACCAGCTGCTTGCGCCACTCGATCTCCTTAAGGTCATTCTCGTCCATCACCCCATCAGAATTGTCGAACTCAGGGCCCAAGTTGACAGTGAACATGGACTCCGAGATCTCCTTCTCATCAGCGCCCAGGAGGGAACTCAGGTCGATCCCTGCCACAGGCGGCGGCACAGGCGCGGGCACCACCGTCTGGAAGACCTCGGCCCGCTCCTTCTCCGCCATCGCGAGCGCCTTGGCCGCCTCTGCGAGCGATCCCTTGCACTTCTCGAGCTCCATCGTGAGACGCACCTGCTGCGCCCGAATCTTGTCGAAGGACGTCTGGGCCCGCTGGACACGTGCCGTCACCTCCGTGACGCGCTGAGTGACAGGCGCACCGCCCGTCCCACTGGTTGGCGGCTCCTCCTTGGCCGCGTCCAGGAGACTCTGCGCAGCCTTGGCCTGCACGCTGCCGGGCTGCGACCTGATGAGCTCCAGCAACTGATCCCTCATGGCCGATCCGATGGCACCTGCCTTGCCGCCGCCGACAGGTGGTGCCGCTGGTGGAGGGGCCTCGTTCGTGAAAGGCGCCCCGCACAGGCAAGTATTACCATACTGCTCGAGCTTGGACACCCACGCCCACCGAGGGCACTGACTGCACTTCACTTTCCGATCGTCACCTTTCCCTTTCCCAGCTCCTTTCGCTGGCCTGCGACCACCTGGCGGAGGCGGCGGCGGCGAGCTCCAGAGCGGCCACGTGGGCTGACTCGGCCCAGGCCACGGCGGCAGCCCGTAGAACGGGCTGGACGGCGGCACAGGCGGCTTGGTACCTTGGAGGCCCACTGGCAAAGGCGGCCATGGATCGGTAGGGCCCACCTGCTGAGCCCTCCGAGCATCACGCGCCTTCTTTCCTTTTCCCATTTCACCGACTTTTTGTTATCGTCACTCCTGAACTCAGGACGTCAGATTCCAGCCGATATCGCGAGGAGATAGTCGGTGGCCCAAAACACCCCACCGCGCCCTCTCGGCGCCGCAGGGGAACGGGGCCAAAACGGCTGACGAAGAGGAGGAGGAGGAGGAGGAGGAGGAGGAGGAGGAGGAGGAGGAGGAGGAGGAGGAGGAGGAGGAGGAGGGGAGGAGGAGTGAGAGGAGGAGGGAGGAGGAGAGGAGGAGAGAGGAGGAGGAGGAGGGGAGGAGGAGAGGAGGAGGAGGAGGAGGGGGAAGGAGGAGCAGGAGGAGGAGGAGCAGGAGGAGCAGGAGGAGGGGGAGGAGAAGGGAGGGAGGGAGGGAGGGAGGGAGCCCTCGCTCGCCGCCGCGCTTCAGCCTCCCGGCCGCACGCGCGGAGCCTCGACCCCTCGCCTCTTATGCCGCGCCGCGGAGGGGGGGGGGGGGCGTGCAGCGCCCTGCGGCCGCCGACGCCTCCCGAGCGGCGGCGCCGCCGCCCGCTCGCACGCGCCCCCTTCCCGCGCGCGGGGGCGCGTGCGGAACGGCATCGGCGGCGAGCGGAGGCCCAGACACGATGGCGTCGTGCAACGATCGGGGCGGGAGGTCTTGGGGCCATCTTCGGCCCCGGGGGGCCCCCTCGCCGGGCCTCGAGGTCGGGGCCGACAGGCAGCGACTCGGGACGGAGAGCCGGGCCTTGGGGAGAGGGTCGGGGCTTCCAGGGACGCCCGGAAAAGATGTTCTGGGTCTCGAGTTTCTCGAGTTTCTGGGTCTCGAGTCGCTCGGGACGTCGCATGTCTGGGTCTCGAGTCTCTCGAGACGTCGCATGTCTGGGTCTCGAGCTTCTCGAGACGTCGCGTGTCTGGGTCTCGAGCCGCTCGAGACGTCGGGGGCGAGGCCGGAGATCGTGAGGCGCCTCCGCCTCGAGCTTCTCGAGGCGTCGGAGGCCCTGGCTTCCTCCGTGCGGAGCACTGCGGCCTGGAGCCGCGGCCTCTCCCTCTCGGGCCGGGGGCGTGCGCGCCGCCAGGGCGGCAGGTCCGCGTCCGCGGGGGCCCTCGGAGGCGGGTGGAGGGTGGCTCCGCAGTGGCATCGCTCGGGCGCGTGCGCGTGTGTCGTGACGAGGCCAGCGCCAGAAACTCCGGACCATCGGGACCATCTTGGAGCTCCCTGGACCGTCTGGGCAAGCCGAGTATTTATGTCGGCGCCGTCTCGGATCCGAGTTGCGGGCGGAAGGTCCGGCGGGGGGCTCCGCCTTGGCATCGCTCGGGCATGTGCCCTTCTGAATAGAGAGGGTGCTCGCGCGAGTC
>CAUYUJ010011433.1:0-5000 GCA_963575745.1 Prorocentrum cordatum | reverse complement strand
GGAGGGGTGTGCCGTGCCGAAAGAAAAGGGGTCGGGGCGGAGGGGCGCGCAGGCGGTTGGGTGGGGGGATGCGGAGGGGGTGTGCCGTGCCGAAATAAAGGGGCCGGGGCGGAGGGGTATGCCGTGCCGAAAGAAAAGGGGTCGGGGCGGAGGGGCGCGCTGGCTGGGGGGTGGGGGGATGCGGAGGGGGTGTGCCGTGCCGAAATGAAGGGGTCGGGGCGGAGGGGTGTGCCGTGCCGAAATGAAGGGGTCGGGGCGGAGGGGCGCGCTGGCTGGTGGACATTGTGGGTGATGGAGGGGATGCCGTGCCGAAATAAAGTGGTCGCAGCTCTAGACACCCTGTGCCCTGTGCAAGAGAATAGACACAGATCCCAGGATCCCCCACATTTCCCATATTTTCTGGGGTGTTGTCTTCCCCCCACACTTCCCATGTTTTCCCAGATCTTCCTGGGAGACGATTAGCTGTGTCTGTGTGTTCCTTTCCCTCCCGGATAACGTCGCGGGGGGGGGGGCACTGCATCAACACACACACAAACCCTCGGAGCTCCGCGCAGAGTTCCTGGCTCGGCGCTGGGCCCCGTCCCTGGCGCGCCTCTGGCGCCTCCGGCGGGGGTGAGGGGGACAGCACCGCCCCGACCAGAGGAATCCACGCGGACGCTCGAGAGGCCAGGTCTGCGACGTCCTGATTTTCTTCATGCGGCGCCCCCGGAAGCCCCGACCCGTTCCCCGGGACCGGCTCCGCCTCCCGAGTCGCTCTTTGACGGCCTCGGGGCCCGGCGAGGGCTCCCAGAGAGCTAGCGGCGAAAAGCCTCCGCCCCGGTTTTGGTTGACGACGCGACCACGTCTGGGAGGGACCCCTGTTAGCCTTAGGTCGGGCGTGTCCCCCTACAGGCGGATGTTGGACGAAAAATACCCCCAAAGAGTACCTCCCTAAAATATCCCAAAATTGTCCCAAAAATCCTCCCAAGACTTCTAAACATATAGAATTTGTTTGAATACCCCCCCTGTGGAGGGACAGGCCCGACTCAATGCTGGCCCGTTTGGCGTCTGCGCCCAGCCGGCTGCCGAGCGGGCTCCAGACCGAGCCCGCTCGGCGGCCGAGCGGGCCCCGTCCCCACGCACCTCTCGGAAGGGAGCCCGCTCGGCTGCTCCCTCGGCGGCCGGCGGCGCGCGGGCGCCGACGGGGCTCCACAGGGAACCCCGGGGCTGCGGTCCCAGACACGCTCGCGCCGCGAGAAATTCGGGACGGAGATTTTCCATCGTTTTCGGCCCCCGGGGGGCCCTCGCCGGGCCTCGGGGCCGTCAAGAAAGGATTGAGGACAGAAACCGGTCCTGGGGAAGGGTCGGGACTTCCAGGGACGCCGTCCTGAAAAAATCAGGACGTCGTATGTCTGGGGTGGGGGCGTTGGTTAAGGAATGTGCCCAGGAGGCTTCAGACCCTGGGGGATTCCTTATCTGATGAGGGCGGCAATGGTACCCATGGCCAATCCACGATCGGAGCTCCACCGGCTTCCAGACCCTGGCTTCCTTATCCAATAATTCCTTATCCAATGCCCTCGCCGTATGCTCACGCAGTTAGAGTGAAGCCGGGCATGTCCCTCTACAGGGGGGATCGTCAAACATAGTAAAACAATAACCCGGGGCTATTTGTTGATTATTGTTGGTTAGTGCTTTGGCATATTCGTTGGGTATTTTCAAGTTGTCTTCCGATATCCACCTGTAGGAGGACATGCCCGACCTAATTTTAGAGGAACAGACAGCAGCATAACCACAAACTTGTGCGGAGCTCCTTGCGGATTCCTCGGACCTGCGCTGGGGCACCCTGGCGGCGCCTCCAGCGCCTCCGCGCGCCAGGCGGGGAGGACCCAAGAAATCCGCGAGGAGCTCCGAACAAGCTTACGCTTCTGCCGTGCATTACCCTCCGTTGATGCTGCGCGCGTGCGCGCGCACCTCTTGAACGCCTCGTCGAACCCTATCCTCTGCTCGAACATCAGGTACCTCCGCCGTTCTCCGGGCGCCCGCCGGGGGCCCCCCGCGGAGGTGCCCCGCCCGCGCGGGCACCGCTCCCACGGGGGCCGCATGGGGGGCCGCAGGGAGGCCTCAAGAGAAGCCCCGGAACATCCCCGGACGGCACGGCCTCCGGACCTCGAAGCGCCGATGGCGCGAGATCATACTTGCGAGGGTACGAATGAGGGGATCAAAATGAAGGGGCGCCAGGACACACAAATAAATACACGCAAATAAAAAGATTCCCCATATTTTCATATATTTTCTGGGTGTTTGTCTTCCCCACCACTTCCCATATTTTCCTATATTTTCTGGGGGATCGACGATTAATTGTGTCTGTGTGTTCTTTTCCCTCCTGACAAAAAGTGGCATAAACAGAAAAACTCGGAGGTCCGCGCGGATTTCTCGGATCGGCGCCGGAGGCGCCGCCGGGGGGCCCCAGCGCCGATCCGAGAAATTCGCGCGGACCTCCGAGTTTTCATGTCTATGCCACTTGTTGTTCCCCTATGAACGACCCCAAGGGGTATAACAATTTTCGTTTACAAACATCCTCGGGGGTGTTCACACCCTCGGTTCTCTGTTAATGCCCTCGGGCTGTTGTTTTATCCTCGCAGTTCTGCCCAGCCGCTGCCCTGCCCGCGCGCTGCGCAGCCTGCACGCGGGAGCTCCGCGGCCGCTTCTGGCCAAGAAGAGGACCCAGAGTCCGAAACCAGTCGCCAACAAATAGTGTTAGGTCGGGCCTGTCCCCCCCTACAGGGGGATTTTGGGCGAAAAATTAAAAGATAATCAGAAAAATATGCAAAACATGCTGAACAATGTTAAGATAATCCCCCGACCATTTTTCCCTACCTAGGCTCTGCCTAGAAGGGTTCTTGCTTTAGAGCTTAAAGGGGCCGGGCAGTGCTACCCGCCCCGGGCGGTTCCCCCGGCATCCGCCCCGCGGTTCCCCCAGTTACGCCCCCTGGGTTCACCCAGCTTAGCTTAGCTAAGCTTAGCTGGGCTTAGCTTAGCTTAGCTCATCTCATCTCATCGTAGCTTAGTTTAGCTTAGCTTATCTTAGCTTAGCTTAGCCTAGCCTAGCCTAGCCTAGCTTAGCTTACCTTAGCTTAACTTAGCGCAGCATAGCGCAGCGACGCATTAGCACAGCATAGCATAGCATAGCATAGCCAAGCATAGCATATCATAGCATAGTATAGCATAGCATAGCGCAGCATAGCATAGCACAGCATATAATAGCATAGCATAGCATAGCATAGCATAGCATAGCATAGCATAACATAGCATATCATAGCATAGCATTGCTTAGCATAGCACAGCGCAGCATAGCATAGCACAGCACAGCACAGCATAGCATAGCGCAGCATAGCATAGTATAGCGTGTAATGTAGATGTTGCTTTCCTAAATGCTCCAACTCCTAGGTAGGGTCGCACTGGGATAATTTGACTATTTTTGAAGATTCCCGCTGTAGAGGGACAGGCCCGACTTAAAGATAGTGGCTGAGATCGGGAATGCACTCCATGGCACGAGATCGTGATGCTGGATGCTGGGTGCTGGAGCTCCAGGAGACGAGACGCCCACAAACAGGAACCCAAACACGCGGACCCTGGAAACGAAACTCGAGCCTCGATGCCACGAGGCCACGACGCCTGCGCTTCGAGGGAAGGGCGGCCAAGAACGCACAAAAAACGCCCGGCATCCTCGAGGCACCGGGGGCAGGAGCGCACGAGGCCGGAGCTCCGAGGGACGGGACGCCACGGGCACACAACGGAAGGCACAGTCCTTTCGAACCGTGAGGCCTCGACGGCACTCGAGACCACGACCTCTGGAGGTCCAGAAGAAGAAGAAGAACGGCCAACCATGCTCGTACCCGGAATCTGCGATCCTCGAACCTCGAGGCCCCGATGCACAAAAGGCGCCGCGGCCGGCATCCTTCAGCCCGCCGCCTCGCAGAGATGGACGGCAGAGGCCCAGATGAGAGGTGCCCAACTCGACCGATCGGATGCTCGGAGCCGTCTCGAGAATGCGGGGGGGGGGAGGGAGTTCGTGCACGACGTCGGCAGCATGGCACGAGATCACGATGCTGGAGCTCCGCGAGATGCCCTTGGCGCAGTACACGAAGGCGCGGCCATTCTTGGCCCGCGCGCCGGCGAGGAAGGACAGGGCGCCGGGCAGCACCTCCAGTATGTTCGCCGACGGCTCGTCGATGATCGGCACCCGCCCGTACTTGAAGAGCTTGGCGTGCTGCTCCTCGGAGCAGGAGGGCCCCCTCGCGCCTTACAAAAAAAACACGGCGGACGGCTGGTCCTTCTAAGTTTCTGCCTCCAGGGGCACTCACCGGGCCTCAGGGCCGTCAGACAACGGCTCAGGATGAAACACCGGTCCCCTGGAAGTGGTCCAGGCCTCCGCGGGTCACGTCATGGATGCATCATGACGTTGGAGGTCTGGGGAGGAAGACGTGTCCGAACGTTTCGCACCCCGCGCTTTTTCCTCGGTCTTGGTCTCTGGCAGGCCTGGCCTGGATCGCATAGCGAAAACCGATTGGCTCGGAAACGAAACGGATCACCCGCCAACAAATCGACCCGCAGCGAAACGAACTCGGATCGCCACGCTTGGCTCTGGCTGGCCCCGGCACATGCTGGTGAATTGAGCGGGCTCGAGTCGCAATCGCAAGCCCAGCTGGCGAATCGGCTGCGGCTCCCCGGAGGAGGAGGAGGAGGAGGCGGAGGAGGAGGAGGAGGACGAGGAGGAGGAGAAGGAGGAGGAGGAGGAGGAGGAGGATACGATCAGATATCTTGCTCTCCGAACTCCTAAGGCGCATTCTTCGGCGGCCTCTGCGAGTCCTCTGGTGCCCCAAGGCTCCTGTGGGTCCCTGGGGCCGTCGGGGGATACTGACTGTCCGTTGGAGACCTTTCGGCAGCCCGATTTCTCATCCACTCTGAGGGGGGACGAGGAGGAGGAAGAGGAGGAGGAGGAGGAGGAGGAGGAGGAGGAG
>CAUYUJ010011432.1:0-22965 GCA_963575745.1 Prorocentrum cordatum | reverse complement strand
CTACTACTACTACGACGACTACTACTACTACTGCGACTACTACTACTACTACTACTACTACTACTACTACTGCTACTACTACTACTCTACTTCTACTTTTTTTACTACTTCTACTACGACTACTACTTCTACTTCTACTACTACTACTACTACTACTACTACAACTACGACTACTACTACTACTACTACTACTACTACGACTACCACTACTACGACGACTACTACTACTACTACGACTACTACTACTACTACTACTACTACTACTCATAGTACTACGAATACTACGACTACTAAAATTATGACAGAGATTACGACTACTACTACTTCTTCTACTACTAGTACTCCGACGACTACGACTACTACTACGACTACTACTGATACGACTACTGCGACTAGTACGACTACTATTACTACTACGACTACTACTACTACTACTACTACTACTACTACTACTACGGCTACTACTACTACTACTACTACTACTACTACTACTTCTACTACCTGCCTTACCCCTCTGACCTTCACCTACGACTACGCGACGGACTACGAACTTACTACGACTACGACTACTACCTACTACTACTACGACTACTACTACTAACTACTACTCCACTACTACAAACTACTACTACGACTACTACTACTACTACTACTACGACTACTACGACTACTACTACTACTACTACTACTACTACTACTACTACTAGTACTACTACTACTACGTCTACTTGGCTGGTACCACGACTACTACTACTGTTGCTGTTGCGACGACTGCTACTACTACTACTACTACTACTACAACTACTACAACTACTACTACTACTGCTACGACGACGACTACTACTACTACTACTACCACTACTACTACTAGTACTACGACTACGACGACGACTACGAGTACGACTACGACGACGCCTACTCAACCTTTTACGACGAATACTACCTACGACGGCTGCGCCTACCCGTACTACGACTACGGATCATATTTCATACTACATACTGCTACTACTACTATTACTACTACTGCTACTAATACTACTACTACTACGACTACCACTACAAATACTACTACTGCTACTACTACTACTACCGCTTGCACTACTAGGGTAACATCTGACTTATTGCCGGTGAGGTTTGGGTTTGGGTTTGGGTTTGGGTTTGGGTTTGGGTTTGGGTTTGGGATTGGGTTTGGGTTTGGGTTTGGGCTTCTTTGTTTTCGATTGGAAACCGATGGTTTGGCTTCGTTTTCTATTGGAAACCAATGGTTTGGCTTCGTTTCCGATTGAACACTTATGGTTTTAATTAAATCTCAATCGGGAACCAACGTTTATTGGGAACCAATGGTTTTTATGCGTTTCCTAATGGGAACCAATGGTTTTTTATTCGCTCTTTATTGGAAACCCAATGATTTAATTTGTTTTCTATTGGAAACCAATGGTTTTTTCATTAGTTTTCTATTGGGAGGCAATGGTTTCAATTAGTGTTCTGTTCGACACCAATGGTTTTAATTAGTTCTCTGTTGGTAACAAATTGTTTGCATTAGTTTTCTATTGGGAACCAATTGTTTGCATTCGTTTTCCATTGGGAACAAATACTTTTTATTAGTTTTCTATTGGGAACCAATGGTTCTATTAGTGTTCGATTGGAAAGCTATGTTTTTTTTCTTAGTTGTCGAATAGGAACCAACGGTTTTAAGTAGCTGCCGATTGGAAACCAATGGTACAAAAATAATTTTCCGAAACCAATGGTGTGTATTTGCTTTCGATTGGGAACCAATGTTTTGAATTAGTTGTCCATTGGAAACCAATGGCTCTTTTGTTTATCAGTTTCCCATTGGAAACCAAGTGTTTTCCTTAGTTTTCTATTGGAAGCCAATAGTTTGCATTAGTGTCGTAGTGGGAACCAATGGTTTTCATGAGTTTAAATGTTGGAACCAACGGTTTTGATTCGGGAAACCAATGGTTTTTCATTAGTTTCTCACTGGGGGGGGGGCAATGGTTTTAATTAGTTTCCCATTCGGAACCAATGGTTGTCAATATTTCTATTGGGAAACAAATGGCTTTAATTGGGGAACCGATAATTTTAATTAGTCCCCCACTGGAAAGCAATGGTTTTAATTAGCTGTCTATTGAAAATCAATGGTGTGGCTTCATCTTCTATTGGAAACCAATGGCTCTGTCTATTGAAAACCAATAGTTTGAATGAGTTTCCCATTGGGAACCAATTGTTTTCATTAGTTTTCTATTGACAACCAATGGTTTGAATTAGCGTTCCGTTGAAAACCAATGGTTCAAATTAGCTTTCTGCGGAAGACAAATGGATTAACTTGGTTTCCCAGTAAAAACAAATTGTTTCACCTTGTTTTCTATTGGGAACCACATGTTCTCATTAGTTTTACCTTTGAAAACACATGGTTAAAATGCGCGTTCTCCTGAAAACCATGGTTTTGAATAGTTTCTGTCCATGGGCATTTCTGTCCCGCGCCACCGTGGCCACCGCAGTTGGTGCTGCGATCTCCTCTCTTGCGGAGCTACCTCAAATCCACGCGCACACTCAGTCTCGAGAATTCCTCCGGGCTCCTCGAGACTTCCTTAAGAATCTTCGGGGTAAGTCCTTAAGATTCACCGAGGAAACCTTAGGATTCACCGAGACTTCCTTAGGATTCCTCGAGCAGCCCATGGGATTCCACGAGAATCCCTTAGGATTCCTGTAGACTTCCTTCGGGTTCCTTGAGACTTCCTTACGACTCCTGGAGACTTCTTTAAGATTCTTGGAAACTGCCTTAGGATTCTTCCAAAATTCGGAAGGAATTCTTTAGGATTCCTCGAGAATTCCTATGGGATCTCAAGGATTCCTTCGGATTCGTCGGAGTCCTTCGGATTCCTGGAGGCTTCCTAAGAATTCCTAGTGAATTCGTATGATTCCTCCGAGATTCCTTCGGATTCCTCAGAGATTCCTTCGGAATCCTCCGAAATTCCTTCGGATTCCTGCTGAATTCCGTGGATTCCTGAAGAATTCCTCCGGATGCCTCTGGCATTCCTTAGTATTCCTGATAATTCCTTGGGATTCCTGCTGACTTCCTGACGATTCCCAAAAATGCATTAGGTTTCCTAGATGCTTCCTTGGGATTCCGCAAGGATTCCTAAGGATTCGAAAGGATTCCCTCTAGATTCCTTCAGGATTCCCTAGGATTCCTTCGGGTTCCTGGAAGCTTGATGAAAAAACCGTAAGTTTCCTGCAGGCTTCCTCGGGATTCCTGAAGAATTCCTTAGGATGCCAGGAGATTGCTTTAGGATTCCTTGAGAATCCCTCAGGACTCCTCAGGGATTCGTTAGGATTCCTGATGAATTCCTCAGGATTCCTCAGGAATTCCTTTGGATTCCTCGAGAATTCCTTAGGATTCATGGAGGATTCCTTCGGCTTCCTGAAGAAATCCTAAGGATGCCATCAGAATTCCTTAGGACTCCTCACAGCGTGCCGGCCATAAGTCAAGGGTGAAGAACGCGTAATTTATATAGGGTTTTCGTACACCTGTATAGACACCCAACCAAACTACCGGCCATAAATAGGCCGGCCATAGACGACGGGTGGCCCTACTACTCCAACTACTACGGCTACTATGACTACTACTACTACTACTACTACTACTACTACTACTACCACTACTACTACTACTACTACTACTACTACTACTACTGCTGCTACGACTACGACTACTACGACTAAAACAACGATTACTACTACCACCACTACTACTACGACTACTACTACTACTACCACTACTACTACTACTACTACTACTACTACTACTACGACTACTACTACTACGACGACTACTACTACTACTACTACTAGTAGTACTACTACTACTACTGCGACTACCACTACTACTACTACTACTACTACTACGACGACGACGACTACTACTACTACGACGACTACTACTAGTACGACTACGAATACTATGGCTACTACAACTAATACGACCACCACCACACACTACTACTACTACTGCTACTACTACTACTACTACGACTACTACGACTGCTACTTCTACTTACTACTACTACTACTACTACTACTACTACTACGACTACTACTACGACTACTACTATTACTGCTACTACGATCACTACTACTACTACTACTACTACTACTACTACTACTACTACTACTACTACTACTTCTCCTCCTACTACTACTACTACTACTACTACTACGACTACTACTACTACTACTACTACGACTACTACTACTACTACTCTAACCCCGTCTACGACTACGACTACTTCTACTGCTAATACTACGATCACGACCTCCACGATTATTACTACTGCTCCTACTACTACCACGACTACTTGTACTACTAGCATTACTACTACTACTACTACTACTACTACTACTACTACTACTACTACTACTACTACTACTACGACTGCTGCTACTACAACTACTTCTACTACGACGTCGTTGTCATCGCCGTCGCGCTGCTGCTACTACGCGCTCATCGTCGTCGTCGTCGTCGTCGCCGTCGTCGCCGTCGCCGTCGCCGTCGTCGCCGCCGTCGCCGTCGCCGTCGCCGTCGTCGTCGTGGTCGTCGCCGACGTCGTCGTCGTCGTTGTCGTCGTCGTCGTCGCGGTCGTGATCGTTGTCCTCAACATCGTTGTCGTCGTCGTCGACGTCGTCGTCATCGACGTCGACGTCGTCGGCGTCATCGTCATCGTCGTTCAGGGTCGGCAGTACTGGCCGTAAGGCCCCTCCTATATACACATATATCTACATATGCCAACGCATGTATGCACGAGCCCTTGACTATAACACACTCTATATGGGATCAATTGTGCGTGTTTCGCGTTCTGGCGTGTGTTTTTGTTTGGGGGGGGGTCAGTGCTGAGTGGGCTTGCCAACTTGGTGATTCGTCCATACCTTCCCGTGTGTCCGTTCCTCGCTCTGAATCCGCAGCGCCGCGCGTCTCCGACCTCCTCCTCCCCCTCCTCCGCTCTGAGCCTTCTCATCAACATCGTCTTTCTTCATCGCATGTCGGCACACCTCTCACACTTGGACGCCCGAATTATCCGGGGTAAGTCGGGTCCGGGGTAAGTCGGGTTCGGAATCCCGAAAAACCAACCCGAGCTAGCCCTGAACCGAGTTACCCCTGATGATTCGGGGCTCTGGACGCCCGAATTATCCGGGGTAACTCGGGTCCGGGGTAACTCGGGTTCGGATTCCCGAAAAACGAACCCGAGTTAACCCTGACCCGAGTTACCCCTGATGATTCGGGGCTCTGACACACGTGTCGTGAACCCATGAGGAGCTCCACCGAAGGCCACAGTGGTTGCCTCTGCGCCTGCGGCCCCGCGCAACTCCCGCGGACCCTTCACGCTCGGGAGCCCCACCGGAGGCCCCGGCGAAGGCCCCAGAAGGAGCCCCCAACCGAAGCCGCAGTGGCCGCATCCGCATGCGGCCCCGCCCCGTCCCGGGAGGCCCCCACACACGCTTCTCAATGGGCCCTGGGACACGCAAATGAATACACACAAATAGCAGGATTCCCTCTACTTTCCCATATGTTCTGGATTCTTGTCTTCCCCCCACTTCCCATATGTTCCCATATTTTCTGGGGAATGGTCGATGAATTGTGCCTGCGTGTTTTTGTTCCTCCTGAGCTTCGTGAACCCATAGGGGTCTCCAACCGCAGGCCGCAGCGGCCGCGCCCGCGCGCGGCCCTGCCCCCATGCCAGTGGACCCCCTGCACGCCTGGCGTGCCCCACCACGGCCACCGCAGGGCTGCGGCCCGCACGCCGCCCTCGCGCCCACCTCGGCAGACCCCCCCCCCCTCGGCGCGCGCCCCGCGGACCCCCGAGGGAGGTCCACCACAGACCCCAGCTGGCTGCCTCCGCAGGCGGCCCCGCCCCACTCTTCGGCAGCGCCCCCTCCCCCCATCCTCCCACACTGAAAAGGCCCCAGGACACACCAATAAATACACACAAGTAAAAAGATTCCCTATGTTTCCCCATCTTTTCTGGGTTGTTGCCTTCCCCCCCACTTCCCATAGTTTCCCATATTTTCCAGGGACTCGACGATTACTTGTGTCTGTGTGTGTTTTTCCCTCCTGACACACGGGTCGCGGACCCCTGGGGAGCCCCACCGAGTGACCCAGCTGGCCGCCTCCGCCGGACGCCCTGCCCCATTTCGGCTGACCCCTCACACGCGGCTGACGACCTACCAGACCACCCCAACCCAACCCGAAGACCCGAATTTCGGGGGGTGGGGGGTAAGGGTCCACATGTGTCTTCTCGACGTTCCCCGCCCCCCCCACCACTGGAAAGGGAGGGGACATCTGAGCCTTCGGGTTGGGTTGGGGTGGTTTGGTGGGTGGTGAGCTGCGTGGCCCCACGAGGAGCCCACCCCCCGGCCACGGCGGCGGCTGCCGCCAGCGGCTCCCCGCCCCGCGTCGGAACACCCGCTCGCGCGCGGCGTGGTCCCCGGCGGCCGGCGCTGGCGCCCACGGGCCAGGCGCGGAGCGGTGCAGCTTATGGCCGCCACAAGGCGTACACCTCCTCCTCCTCCTCCTCCTCCTCCTCCTCCTCATCCTCCTCCTCCTCCGCCTCCTCCTCCTCCTCCTCCTCCTCCTCCTCCTCCTCCTCCCCCTCCTCCTCCCCCTCCTCCTCCCTCCTCCCCCTCCTCCTCCTCCTCCTCCCCCTCGGTGGGGTCGAGTGGGTCACCAGGCGGTGCGTTTCTCGGGGGGGGGGGGCGGTCAGTGTGTGGCTTTGGCCTGCAAGCCCGGTGACGGTGTTGTTCGGGGTGGTCAGTGCTGCCTGGTTCTTGTAGGCGTGATGATTGTATGGGGGGTCAACGTTGCTTGGTTTGTTAGTTGGGAGTTGCTGGGATTTGCCTACGTAAAGAGAGAGAGAGAGAGAGAGAGAGATAGAGAGAGGGTAGAGATAAAAACAAAAAAGACTGAGAAGGAGAGAGAGAGGGAGAAAACACAAAAAAACATAAAACACAACGAGAGGGAGAGAGAGAGAGAGAACAGCAAAAGAAAGCACAGAGGTCGAGAGGGACCGATATACGATATATAACATATATGATATATATATATATATATATATATATATATGTGTGCGACATGATATGTAAGGTACTGAATCCAAGATAGACGAGACAAGATGTTAGGCGATAAGCGACAGGCAATGGATGATGGACGATGTGCGGTAAACGATGGAAAGATACAGAGAGAGGGAGAGAGAGAGAGAGAGAGAGCGAGAGAGAGAGATGGGCTCAAGAGGGCCGCGATCAAGAAGACCGAATGGATCGACAGATGGTGACAGAAGGGATGACGATGGCGGAGGAAACAGAGAGAGGATGGAACAGGAAGAGAATGAGGATGCTGCGACAGATGATGAGTTTGCTGAATCCTTCGATTCTCCACATTATGATAATTCATACTTTCACCTTTTGTGCCATGGCCATGGCTCTTCGTCCCCAGGACGTGTCAGTGATTCATTGCAGCCATGGCTTCTTGAGGGCCGCGGAGCTGCGATCCTTTGAGGCTGGCTGCATCGCTGCCCCGGCGCCATCTGCAACTGCCATGACGGTCACTAGCTTTTCGAATCATCCCGCATCAGCCTCTCCTTCGTCCATGGCCAGACCGATCGCTGCCACGAATGCATGAGAGTTATCCTGGGTCTTGGCCGCGAGCCCTGTGACGGTTCCCCAGACAGGGTTTGCAATTAGGGGCTCTCGCCTCTCAACTGGAGAACCGGGCCCGCCTGCCGCTTTGGCGGCGAAAATGCCGCCGTCGCCGCCCCATCGCCGCCTCGCCACCGCCCGTCGTCTGAGCCTGTCTGCCAGTCTGGCGGCCACGTTGCTGCCGCCGCCGCCCCATCGCCGCCGTCTCGCTGCAGACAGCAGGTTCTCTTTTTCTCATATTAACAACGTAGGATCTATCCCCCACCTTGGTGTGTCGCTTCCCCCTGGGGTACTACAATTTGCACATGGTTCTGCCCCATCGCCCGTTGTTTCTATCTCTCTCTCTCTCTCTCTCTTTCGCGCTCTCGCTCCCTCTCTCTCTTTCCCACCCCCCTCCCCTGGAGTCGAAAAAGAGGGGGTGAGTGAGAGAGAAACGGAGAGAGAAAGAGAGAGGAAAAAAAGAGCAAGGAAGAGAGAGAGAGAGAGAGAAACCAAAAGAGAGACAAAGAGATGAGAGAGGAAAGATGTGATAGAGATGACACGCAGGGAGATGAGAGGAGACATATAGGAGAGATGAGAGATGATAATGATGAGAGATGAGAGATGAGAGGGCAAACGTGATGGTCATCTGGGGCATGCGTGGCAAAACCTATTGATTCGTCGGGGGGAGGTCAGCTTTGCTTCGTTTTGTAAAAGTCATGCTGTTTGCTGGGGGGAGTTTGCCCATGGCCTTGCAAATTTGATGATTTGTGGTCGGAGTTCGCATGTGTGGTTCTATGATGGTGAGTTTGGGGGGCCAGTGGTGCGTGATTGATGAGGTTGGAGGATTAGTGTTGCTTGAGGTCGCGTTCTGTGGTGTTGTTTTGGAGGCAAGACCATCAAGCTTGCGAAAGCGCTGTTCTACAGAAGCGCCCTTCTGTGTGTGATAGACAAGGCCTAACGCATACAACATAAATGGATATGAGATTATAGATGCGTGTATGACTCCACTGACGGCTTCGCGTTTCAGCGAGGGAGAGATCACTGGCGCTTGAAGGCGTTGCAGTTGAGACATGTCGATGCAGACCACCTTCGGAACAATGCAGCAAACTCTTCGTAACACGACAACCTCTGTTCACATCAAGCCGCAGGACATGCGCTCGAATGATAATAGATACATCTACATGTGTATATGATATGTGGAATTCTCCTCCCTCCCTCCCGGCCCGCTCCTTGTTTGGGATCCATCACCACCCCCTCCTCCTCCTCCTCCTGCTCCACCTCCTCCTCCTCCTCCTCCTCCTCCTCCTCCTCCTACTCCTGTTCCCCCTCCTGTCTTCCGCACCCTCCTCCCCCTCCTCATCCTCATCCTCCTTCAATAACCCTCCCCATGCCCATCCTCTCCATCCTCATTTTACTGCTCCTCCCCTCTCTCCTCATCCTCGTCCTCCTCGCTTTATTTTCCCCTTCTCCCTGCACCTGTAGCTCTGCTCCTCCCTTCGTCGCCTACCATATCATCACCCTTCCCTCCGATGTCCTCCCTCCTCTGTCGTTTTCCTCTCCCTTCCTCCCCCTGCTCCCCACGCTTCCTTCCGGGGGCAGCCACACTCCCCCGTGGGCGTTGCAAATGATTATGCTCCTCTTGCCCCGCCTTTTTTTCTTCTCCTCCTCCTCGCCCTCCCCCTCTGAAGGGGAACTGGGACACACAAATAAATAGACACAAATAAACGGATGTCCCATATTTTCCCAGATGTTCTGGGTTTCTGTCTTCCCCCCTACTTCCCATGTTTGCCCATATTTTCTGGGGAATCGACGATTAATTGTGTCTGTGTGTTTTCCCCTCCTGACCCCCGTCCGCCCCCCGGCCGTGGCCACCGACCTCCCGCCAGGCTCCCAGCCCGTCGTCGTCGACGCCGCTCTCCTCGCCCACGCTCAGCGGGTCGAAGTTCGTGGTCTCCAGCCTGAGGGAAGGAATGAAGGGGCCCTGGGACACACACACACACACACACACATAATTATACACAAATAAAAATATGCTTTATAGTTTCCGATATTGTCGGGGCGTTTGTCTTCCCCCCCCCACTTCCCACATTTTCCCATATGTTCTGGGAAATGGGGGATTAATTGTGTCTGTGTGTTTCTTTCCCTCCTGAAGGAAGGGGGGCAGGAAGAGGAGGTTGGGCTTCAACAGCGCGAGGAGGCGTCATGCCCACGCTCGCGGAGGAGCACTGCGAGGTACCCTCCGCCCGCCAGGTCGATGCCTGTCCAGGCTGCTCCGACGGGAAAAGAGAAAGGCAGGAGCAGGGCTCCTTCGGGAAGACGTAAGACTCGGGATCGGGGGGCTCGGGGTGGCCTGAGCGTCGGCAAACCCGAGGTCCAGCGGACGCACTCGAGTCTCACCTATCACCTCTCGAGTGGGCAAATACCCACCCGGACCCATGCCAGGCCGAGGGGAGGCAGAGCAAGCCATCGCTCCAGCCGGCGGCGGGCGAGCTCTGCCCCGGCGGGACAGCACGCCCGCCAACGGCCCTCTGTGCCTTCCCAGGGTAGAGGGCGACAGAATGCCCTGTCGGACCTAGGCATCCACGACCACCACCACCACGGCCGCCACGGCGACAGCTGCCACGCCTCGGGTGCTGCTCGAAGTGCAAAGGGCCCGAGGTGCCCCCAGGATTCAAGCGGATACGCCAATTTTCATGTTAAAAAAAAAAATGAAAAAAATCTAGTCAAATGTAACACGTTATGTGTGTATATATATATATATATATGAACAAAAAATCGTCCCCTGACCATTTTGTTGGCTATGTTTGGACACTCCTCCTGTAGAGGGACAGGCCCAGCTGAACCCCAGGCTCCCCAGGGAGGCCCCCGTTCTGCCACGAGCGCACGCCCCCCCCCCCACGAGGCCGCGGGCCCCCGGGGGGGGGGGGTCAAAACGGAGCGAGAGAAGCTGGGGGCGCCTTGGGCCGAGGGCACTTGTGTTATGTCGGGCGTGTCCCCCTGCAGGTGGATTTTCGACGAAAAATACAAAAAGACACCAAACAATACACCGAAAGGTGAAAAAATACTCCAAAAAGAATCTCCACTATATTGTTGGACTATGTTTGGTTATTTTGGAAGTATGTTTAATTTTCCATCGAAAATCCCCCTGCGGGAGTATGTTTTCATTTTCCGACTTAAGGCAACCCCCGAGCGACCACATCGGACATCGGACATCGGAGCATCGTTTGACCGATCCCCATCCCCAGCGGCGTGGCTTGGGCCCCACTGGCCGGTTTGGCCCCCCAGATGGGGATACAGGCCGTTCTCTCCGGTCTCCGAAGGGTGTCTCCCCAACTGGGGTGGTAACTTGGTGGGGGTCTCGAAGGGGATGAGTTAAGTTGGGCCTGTCCCCCTACGGGGGGATTTTCGATGAAAAATACAAAATACCACCAAAATGCTAAAATTAGCCTAGCGAAGGACCCAACCATGTGCAGTTGTGAATGCCGCAATTGTGAATACCATCTTCGCCCGCGCTCCCTATGTGGCCACGGCTTCCCGCCGGAGCCCGACATGCTCAGAAACACGTTCGTGGCCGACGACAAGGACGGCGTCCCTCTCACCGAGGAGCAGGAGCAGGAGAGGGCCTTGAGAGCCATGAGGGAGGAGGTGGCGTTGCACGTCGACAAGGCGGAGTACGACGCCCAGGCGCGGTTGTTGAAGCAGCACAACTATGGGGCCACGATCCTCGTGAGGGATGTGCCGCAGTGGCCCGGGGCCGCCATGCGAACCCTGCCACTGGCGCCTTCGGTGGAGCTCCCTATGGGGCCACGATCCTTGTGAGGGGTGTGCCGAGATGGTCCGAGGCCGCCATGCGAACCCTGCCACTGGGGGCCTTCGGTGGAGCTCCCTATGGGGCCACGATCCTCGTGAGGGGTGTGCCGAAATGGCCCGAGGCCGCCATGCGAACGCTGCCACTGGCGCCTTCGGTGGAGCTCCCTATGGGGCCACGATCCTCGTGAGAGGTGTGCCGAAATGGCCCGAGGCCGCCATGCGAACGCTGCCACTGGCGCCTTCGGTGGAGCTCCCTATGGGACCACGATCCTCGTGAGGGGTGTGCCGAAATGGCCCGAGGCCGCCATGCGAACGCTGCCACTGGGGCCTTCGGTGGAGCCCCTATGGGGCCACGAAGCGCTGTACTGGGTGGGTGAAACGCAGGGAGGAGGGGGGAGGAGGGGGAGGAGGAGAGGAGAAGAGGAGGAGGAGGAAGAGGAGGAGGAGGAGGAGGAGGAACGCGGGGCGACGTCTCTTCAAAACGAGGACCCAACACCACAGGATGGTTGGGAAAAAAGAATCCAAAAATAGTCTCGGGGCCTATTTGGGAGTGTTGCTTGACCATTTTGGAATATTTGTGGTGCATGTTTGGCGTATGTTTCGTTTTTCCTCGAAAACCCCCCTGTATGGGGGACAGGCCCGACTTAAGAGGGATGAGGATGAGGATGGGGGTCCGTTGAAAAATGCTGAACATCGGACCTGCAGCCGTCGCCGGCTCGGGGCGTCGCAAGGAGGGCGCCGCAGCGCCAGGCACGCGGAGCGCGCGGGGCACCAGAGGACAGGCCCCTCTGTGCATCTAGCTGTCTGGAAGCGCTCGTAGACATATAAGCACATATCTACATGTATACATGTATACATATATATATATGTGTATACATACAGGGCAGGGCGCATAGGATGTTTAATCGGATTTAAAAAAAACAAAAAAAAACATGATCAGTGTATGAATACATGTATGCAGGAACTCATCCTTGATTTGAATATTAAGTCCCTGCATGTTTAATACATGATCCGCACGCGGAGCATGTATTAAAAACGGCACTGTACATGTGCGCATGTGAACGTTTATTGCATACATCCTTGCCTGTGTACAACTACATGTGTGTGTGTGTGTCAGCATGTCGGCTTCTGGAAACAAAAACAGCTAGCTACAGCTAGCTGAGCCTAACAGGATGCACATACACAGCTACACATGCAACCCTGTCATAATCTCTGGCACCACCTCTCTACCAACTCACGGTTCCCAATTCGCGGCTCCCTTCTCGATTCCTGGCTCCCGGTTCCCAATTCCTGGTTCCCGGTTCTCGGTTCCCGCTTCCCGCTTCCCGGTTCCTGGTTTCTGGTTCCTGGTTCTGGGTGTGGTTCCCAGTTCTCGGTTCCCTTCTCGGTTCCCAGCTCCCAATCCCCACTTCCTGGTTCCCGGCGGGCTCCCACTTCCCGCTTCCGGGTTCCCAGTTCCTGGTTCCTTGATCCCGGTTCCCAATTCCCGCTTCCTGATTCTTGGTTGGTTCCTGGCTACGTGTTCCCGGTTCCCGGTTCCCGGTCCTCAGTTCCCGGTTCAGGGCTCCCGCTTCCTGGTTCTCGATTCCCAAATTCTGGTGAACCAAAAACCCGTTCCTGGTTCCCGTTTCCTGGTTCTCGGCTCCGGGTTCCCGATTCCCGGTTCCCAGTTCCGGGTTCCCGCTTCCCAGTTCCCAATGCCCGGTTCCTGGTAACGTGTTCCCGGTTCCCGGTTCCCCGTTCCCTTCACTTCTATTCCTCCACAGTGACCCTGGAGGGTGTCATGGCCTCAGCTATGATATCCCCCCCCTACTCATCACCCTCCTCTTGGCTCCCCCCCGCCCTCCCCGCCATCCTGCCCCCAGGGCGCTGCGCGGAAAGCCTGTGGAGGTCCACCTCCATCCAGTTCCGGCTGCCTGGAGCGGCAGCAGCGGGAGCCCGAGGAGGGGGAGGATCGGGAGATCGCGGAATGAGTGACTGGACAACTCAGGGACCCAGACATGCGACGCCCTGACTTTTTCAGGACGGCGTCCCTGGAAAGCCAAACCCTTCCCCCCGGGGCAAGTTTTTCATCCTGAGTCGTTCCTTGACGGTCCCGGGGACCGGCGAGGGCCCCCATGCAAGGGCCAAAAATCATGAAAAAACTCCGTCCTGATATTTGTCACGACGCGATCGTGTCTGGGGAGCCCTGATCCCATCTCTGCCAGACACCCGAGCTCGACGAGGCAGCATCTCTTTCCGAGAGGGCGAGCTCCGAGTCGTCGCGAGCCTCTGCACGCCCCCAGACATCGCGAGGGGAGCAGCCAGCGCCCTCTCCACAGAGCGGAGGAGGAGGGTCGAGGGCGGAGCTCCCCGAGAAGAGGGGGAGACGAGGAGGAGGAGGAGGAGGAGGAGGAGGAGGAGGAGGAGGAGGAGGGGGGGAGGAGGAGGAGGAGGAGGAGGAGGAAGAGGAGGAGGAGGAGGAGGAGGAGACGGAGACGGAGACGGAGGAGGAGAAGGAGAAGGAGGGGGAGGAGGAGGAGGAGGAGGAGGAGGAGGAGGAGGAGGAGGAGGAGGAGGAGGAGGAGGAGGAGGAGGAGACGGAGACGGAGGAGGAGGAGGAGGAGGAGGAGGAGGAGGACACGTCTGGGGAGCCTCCTTGGGCCTCGTTGGGCGGCCTCTCGTGGCCAAGGCTGGACGTGCCAGGACCCCCGGGAGAAGCACTGAGGTCGAGGAGGAGGAGGAGGAGGAGGAGGAGGAGGAGGAGACGGAGACAGAGGAGGAGGAGGAGGCCCGCCGAGGGCGAGGCATGCGCCGAGGGGGAGGCCCTCTCCGGAGTGCCCCAGAGAGGGCCTTCGCGTCGCGCAGCGCCCGTGCGGCGCGTGCCCCGCCTGGCGGCGAGCAAGCCGAGGCGCGCGCAGCGGCTGGCGCGTCGGGCGCCCTTCTGGCCCCCGCTCTGGGTGCAGTCAGGCTGCTGCCACAGGGGAGCCCGAAAACAGATAAGAAGCGAAGCCCCTTCTGTCCCCCCCACCCCCCCCCAAAAAAAAATCAAGGGGCCCAAGGACACACGAAAAAATACACACAAAAAACAGGATTCCCCATATTTTCTCAGATGTTCTGAGGTTTTGTCTTCCCCCCCACTTCCCATAGTTTCCCATATCTTCTGGGGGATCAACGATTAATTGCGTCTCTGTGTTGTTTCCCTCCTGGAAAAAAAAACGCCTGGGTGCACGAGGGGCGCCGGAGGAGCGGGCATGGAAGGGCAGGAGGAACGGCGAGCCCCTTCCCGGCCCAACGTGGCTGTACTTCTGCTGCTCTCCCTCCTCTCCTCCTCGACGGTCCTCAGAACACGTGCTGGCGCCAACGCGCGCTTGTCCCCCTCAACAGGACGCAAGCGGTGCAATGAGAACCGCCACGGGCTGTGCGCTGCTGGTGGAGCTCAACGGGGCGAGCAGCCATTGGGCTAACACACGTCCTGAGGATCCTCGGCATTCTCCGAAGCGGTCTGCATCGGGTCGGGACGTGCATCGATTCGGGCCAAATTGGCACGGAATCGAAAATCGAATCGAATCGGCCACGCCAAGATACTCTACAGCATAGCTGGCGCTACAAATATTCCATCACATGGCTTGCGCACCATTGAATATACAATGTAAACTGCACCACAACATAGGAAGCATGATGTATAATGTATCGAATAGATCGCTTGCACAGTACAGCTTGCATCACACAGCTTACATTGTTTGAACAGCTCCGGGGATGCTACTACTTGTTGCAGATCAGTTGGACACGTCCCTGGGTAATTCGCTAGCGTCGCGCACTATGACGAAACACTGGTTGGGAACCCTCGACGCATTGAACCCAACATTCGCTTGCTTGCTGGGTCCCACCGCACTGTGCCATCCAAGCAGGGGGCCCCGATAGCAGAGAAAACGCGTTTCACGGGCGTTTGTCTGGGGAACAGTCGGCGGCGCGTTTCGAACTGGGGGGCCCCCCTCCCCCCCAACACCCGGCGCCGTCGATCAAAACCAGGAGGACTCCCCTCCCCCCCAACCCCCCCCCCGAACCCCGCGACCGGGTGTTAGTGTGGCCCGTTGGGTGTTAGTGTGGCCCGTTGGGTGTTAGTGTGGCCCGTCGCGCGGCGGGATGGGAGTTACTGTGGCCCGCGCAGGCCGCTCAATGAAAAGTAGTATGTAAAGGTATCTCATGTTAGATCTGGAGAGATTCGCAACCCTCAAGGGAATGCACTCCCGCGTAGGCAAAAGTGGCAACAGTAACTCCCATCTGGAACCAACGTGGTAGTAGTGTTGTGTTAGTGGTGTGGTGGTCGCTGTGCTATGTTAGTGGTGTGGTGTTGGTAATGTTGTGTGAGTGGTGTGGTGTTGGTAGTGGCGGGTTGTGCTGTATTCTGTGTCAGTGGTATGGTCTTGGTAGTGGTGTGCTGTGTTAGTGGTGTGGTGTTGGTAGTGTTGTGTAAGTGGTGTGGTGTTGGTAGTGTTGTTCAGTTACTAGTAGGTAGTAGTGTTGTGGTAGTGGCAATGGTGCTGTGGTAGTGGTGTTGCGGTAGCGGTGTTGTGGTTGTGGTATTGTGGTAGCGGTGTTCTGGTGTTGTGGTAGCGGTGTTGTGGTGTTGTGGTACTGGTATTGTGGTAGTGGTGCTGTAGTGTGGTAGTACTATGTTGCTGTAGTGCTGGTGCAATATCATTCATAGGGAGTACTATCCTACGGAGTACTAGCCGCAGGGAGTGCTCGCCCCAGGGAGTACTCGTAGTAGTAGTAGTAGTAATAGTAGCAGTAGTAGTAGTAGTAGTAGTAGTAGTAGTAGTAGTAATAGAAGTAGTAGAAGTAGTAGAAGTAGTAGAAGTAGTAGTAGTAGTCGTCGTCGTCGTCGTCGTCGTCGTCGTCGTCGTCGTCGTCGTCGTCGTCGAAGTAGTAGTAGTAGTAGTAGTAGTAGTAGTAGTAGTAGTAGTAGTAACCATAGTAGTAGTAGTAGTAGTAGTAGTAGTAGTAGTAGTAATAGTAGTAGTAGTAGTAGTAGTAGTAGTAGTAGTATTCCTCGTCGTCGTCGTCATCGTCGTAGTCGTAGTAGTAGTAGTCGTAGTAGTAGTAGTAGTAGTAGTAGTAGTAGTAGTAGTAGTAGTAGTAGTAGTAGTAGTAGTAAGGGTAGTTGTTGTAGTAGTAATCATAGTAGAAGTAGTAGTAGTAGTAGTAGTAGTAGTAGTAGTAGTAGTAGTAGTAGTAGTAGTAGTAGTAGTAGTAGTAGTAGTAGTAGTAAGGGTAGTTGTTGTAGTAGTAGTAGTAGTAGTAGTAGTAGTAGTAGTAGTAGTAGTAGTAGTAGTAGTAGTAGTAGTAGTACGGTCAGGTATCTATGTATAGCGTGTATCGCTTTCTGGGGCAGAGTTTCGACGCTAGGTTCCACGCTAAGTGAAAGCTGAAACAAATCTTGAAAACGGGAGGCGGGGTCCCCCAACTGATTGTACACATAAGCGTTCCATGAAATTCTCATCAAGCCTAGCGCTATTACGAATAGTACGAGTACGAGAACGACTACGACTACGACGACGACAACGACGAATACGACGACGACGATGGCTACTACGACGACGACCTACTACTACTACTACTACTACTACTACTACTACTACTACTACTACTACTACTACTACTACTACTACTAAGATATGTCAGGATGTCTCACGCGATGTGGGCAATTCTACAAAGAAACGTGAGGATGTCTTCGGCGATTTGGCCAACTCTTTAAGAAATACAAGGGTGTCTCAAGCGATTTGGCCAATTCTGCAAAGACATGTCAGGACGTCTCAAGCGATTTGGCCGATTCTATAAAGACACGTCAGGTTGTCTCAGGCGATTTAATCAATTCTATAAAAAATACGAGGATGTCTCAAGCGATTTTGTCAATTATATATATATATATAAACGTAAAGATGTCTGAGCTTTTGGGCAAATTCTATAAAGAAATGTGAGGATGTCTCAGGCGATTTCGCAAATTCTACTCAGAAATGTGAGCAGTCTCAGGCGATCTGGTCAATTCTATAAGAAATGTAAGGATGTCTGAAGCTATTTGGTCAATTCTATAAGAAACGTAAGGATGTCTCACGCGATTTGGGCAATTCTACAAAGAAATGTGAGGATGTCTTAGGCGATGTGGCTAACTCTTTGAAGAAATTTGAGGGTGTCTCAAGCGATTTGGCCAATTCTCCTCCTCGGGCGCGGGGAATGTAATCGTTTCGCCGAATGGGGGGGATTCTTAAGTGCTTCCTCGAGTTACACGAAATATTCCGTGCGAAAAATGAAAAATTTAAAAACACCTTCCACAATGATTAAAAGAAATGGTGGCAACAGCGTCCCCTGACCATTGCTTTACTGTCCCGACGTAATCGTCGGCGCAACAATGAAGCGCGAAGGAAGAAAACAGTACAGGTCAATTCTCTTGGCCCTGTTCCCGGGAGGAGGGGGGAGGAGGGGTGCCAAGAGAACTGGACAGGTCAGGGGGGGAGGGGCAAACGGTACAAGTCACCTCTCTTGACCCTCCTCCCAAAGGGAGAAACACAGCGAAGGTCAGTTCTCCCCGCCCTCGAGAAAAATCAGGGAAAGAGGGGGGAGAAGAAACGCTCCTGCTAAACGCTCCTGCTACTACTACTTACTACTACTACTACTACTACTACTACTACTACTACTACTACTACTACTACTACTACTACTACTACTACTACTACTACTACTACTACTACGACTACTACTACTACTACTACTACTACTGTACTACTACTACTACTACTACTACTACTACTACTACTACTACTACTACTACTACTACTACTACTACTGCACCCGCCCTAGCAAGCCCCCAATCCATCGCAAACGCAACTTGGCGCCTGGGCGGCTGCTCCTGCGACTCCACTAGCGGAACTTCCAGAGGGGGCTCGAATCGTTGATTCTCGCGCGATGGCCGCGAGGCGTCAAACTGCGCCCGGGCCATGCAAAAAAAAGAAGCGGCTGCGCCGCTTCTCTCTCTCTCTCTCTCTCTCTCTCTTTTTGTTGGGGGGTGTGGTCTTCATGGTGGGGGGGGGGCGGCTGCGCCGCTTCTCTCTCGGTCTTTTATTATTATTTATTTTCATGGCGGGGGTTAAGGGGGAGGCACTGTTTTTGACGATGGTTGCGGTCAGGGGCCGCGCTCCGAAAAACGAACTTGGCAGGAAACCACTGCAGCCCAAAAAAAGTCATGCCGACCTTGATTCAGCTCGAAATTCCTGCTATCAAACGCTTTTGGGGCGCATGCAGCGCGCGCGCAGGAAGCAGTGGCCAAATTGGGACCTTGGCACGGCCGAACTCAAACGAATTGCGCCGCAATCGGAGAAGATCAGAATCGCTGCCGCGCTAGCACTGCGACCAAGTGCACTCGCACGGAGGCCCAGATTGATCAGCGACAAACGTCACGCTACAGGGGGCGCAGCTCCAAATTTCAGGACCCCCCACTAGCGCCACCACCACCGCCACCACCACCACCACCCCCGCCCGCCCCGCCCCGCCACCGCCACCCCGCCCAGCCCACCCACCCACCCACCACCACCACCGCCACCACCACCGACGCCAACACCCACCACGCCACGCACGCACGCGCACGCACGCCCGCACGCCCGCACGCACGCAAACACGCACGCGCACCAAAAACATATCCGCCACGAACGCCACTTCCATCGCGCTTAGCGTGTACAGGGATGGCGCCTGGGCGGCGGCTCCAGGGCCCCACGAGCGGAGCCCCGCGCGGGGCTCCAATGGCGGGTCCTCGCGCGACGGCGGCGGCGACGCGCCGAACTGTTATGAGCCCCTGCCGTGACTACAAGAAAGGCGGCTGCGCCGCTTCTCCGTCTCTCCGTCTCTGTCTGTCTGTCTGTCTGTCTGTCTTGGTCTTGGTCTTGGTCTTGGTCTTGGTCTTGGTCTTTGTCTTTGTCTTTGTCTGTCTGTCTGTCTGTCTGTCTTTCTGTCTGTCTGTCTGTCTGTCTGTCTGTCTGTCTGTCTGTCTGTCTGTCTGTCTGTCTCTTTCTCTCTCTCTCTCTCTCTCTCTCTCTCTCTCGCGTGCAAGCCCAACTTGGTCGTCGACGAGCGCCGTGCTGCAGGGGGCGCAACTCACTGACCCAGTTCCCCATCCCACGTATTCCACCGCGCAACGAACGCCACATCCACCGCGCTTAGCGCGTACAGGGATGGCTCCTGGGTGGCTGCTCATGGGACCCCACTAGCGGAGCCCCACTAGGGACTCAATTTGTGGACCATCGTTCGATGACCGCGAACTGTGAACTGCTACGCCCCATTTAAGAAAAAACTGCGCCGCTTGTGTGTTTTGTTTGTTGGCGTCGCGTTCATGCCGGGCGCGATTGAGCGCGTTGAAATGCGCGCGCGTACACCGCGGGCGCAGGAAGCACGCGCCCAATTGTGGCATCGTTCAACGCGAAATCCACCCGGGAGCGGCCGAACTCGCACCAAATTGCGCCGCGCTTGGAAATTCTCAAGAATCGCAGACGCGCGAGCACTGCGACCGCGCCGCACCCTCACGCAAACCAACATTGATCATCGACGAATACCATGCTGCAGGGGAAGCAGCTCAACAATTCGACACCGAATTCCTCTCTCCCCCGCCCACCAGCCCAAGCAAGCCCCCAATCCATCGCAAACGCAACTTGGCGCCTGGGCGGCTGCTCCTGCGACTCCACTAGCGGAACTTCCAGAGGGGGCTCGAATCGTTGATTCTCGCGCGATGGCCGCGAGGCGTCAAACTGCGCCCGGGCCATGAAAAAAGAGAAGCGGCCGCGCCGCTTCCCTTTTTTTTGCGTGGTCTTCATGGTGGAGGGAAGGGGCGGCTGCGCCGCTTCTCTTTTCTTTTTTTTCCTCATGGTGGGGGTTAAAGGGGGAGGCACTGTTTTTGATGATGGTTGCGGTCTGGGGCCGCGCTCCGAAAAACGAACTTGGCAGGAAACCACTGCAGCCCAAAAAAAGTCATGCCGACCTTGATTCAGCTCGAAATTCCTGCTATCAAACGCTTTTGGGGCGCATGCAGCGCGCGCGCAGGAAGCAGTGGCCAAATTGGGGCCTTGGCACGGCCGAACTCGAACGAATTGCGCCGCAATCGGAGAAGATCAGAATCGCTGCCGCGCTAGCACTGCGACCAAGTGCACTCGCACGAAGGCCCAGATTGATCAGCGACAAACGCCACGCTTCAGGGGGCGCAGCTCCAAATTTCAGGACCCCCCACTAGCGCCACCACCACCGCTACCACCACCACCACCCCCGCCCGCCCCGCCCCGCCACCGCCACCCCGCCCAGCCCACCCACCCACCACCACCGCCACCGACGCCAACACCCACCACGCCACGCACGCACGCGAGCGCACGCACGTACGCACGCACACACGCGCACGCACGCGCACCAAAAACAGATCCGCCACAAACGCCACTTCCACCGCGCTTAGCGTGTACAGGGATGGCGCCTGGGCGGCGGCTCCAGGGCCCCACTAGCGGAGCCCCGCACGGGGCTTGTCTGTCTGTCTGTCTGTCTGTCACTCTGTCATTCTCTCTCTCTCTCTCTGTCTCTATCTCTGTCTCTCTCTCTCTCTCTCTCTCTCTCTCGCGCGCGTGCATGCCCAACTTGGTCGTCGACGAGCGCCGTGCTGCAGGGGGCGCGCAACTCACTGACCCAGTTCCCTATCCTATTCCACGAAACAACGAACGCCACTTCCACCGCGCTTAGCGCGTACAGGGATGGCGCCTGCGCGGCTGCTCATGGGACTTCACTAGCGGAGCCCCACTAGGGACTCAATTTGTGGACCACCGTTCGATGACCGCGAACTGTGAACTGCTACGCGCCTGGCCCATTCAAGAAAAAACTGTGCCGCTTGTTTGTTTCGTTTGTTGGCGTCGCGTGCATGGCGGGCGCAATTGAGCGCGTTGGAGTGCGCGCGCGCGTACACCGCGGGCGCAGGAAGCACGCGCCCAATTGCGGCATCGTCCAACGCGAAATTCGCCTGGGAGCGGCCGAACTCGCACCAAATTGCGCCGCGCTTGGAAATTATCAGAATCGCAGACGCGCGAGCACTGCGACCGCGCGCGCCCCCACGGAAACCAACATTGGTCATCGACAAATACCATGCTGCAGGGGAAGCAGCTCAACAATTCGACACCGAATTCTTCCCCACACACACACACACACACACACACACACACACACACCACCCCACCCCACGCACACACACACCACCCAAGCAAGCCCCCAGCCCCTCGCAAGCACAACTTGGCGCCTGGGCGGCTGCTCCTGCGAATCCACTAGCGGAGCATCCAACGGGGGCTCGAATTGTTGATTCTCGCGCGATGGCCGCGAGCCGTCAAACTGCGCCCGTGCACTTAAAAAAAAAGGAAGCGGCCTGGTTTTTGACGAGGGTTGCGGTCAGGGGCCGGGGGCGCGCTCCGAAAAACGAAACTTGGCAGGAAAACCACTGCAGCCCCCAACACGTCAGTGCCGACTTGCTCAGCTCCCGCAATTTCCTGCTATCAGCGCTTTTGGGGGCGCATGCACCGCATGCGCAAGAAGCAGTGGCCAAATTTGGGGCTTGGCACGGCCGAACTCAACGAATTGCGCCGCTACAATCGGAGAAGATCCAGAATCGCTGCCGAGCTAGCACTGCGACCAAGGCACACTTCGCCAAGAAGGCCCAAATGCTCAGCGACAAACGGCCACGCTTACAGGGGGCCGCCAGATCCAAATTTCAGGAACCCCCCACTAGCGCCCACACCACCGCTAACACCACCACCACCCGCCCGCCTGCCCCGCCACCGCCACCCGCCCAGCACACCCGCCACCCACCACCGCCACCGACGCAACACCACACGCCACGCACGCACGCGCACGCTCGCACGCACGCACGCACGCGCGCGCACGCACGCGCGCCAAACACAGGTCCGCTACGAACGCTACTTCCACCGCGCTCAGCGTGTACAGGGATGGCGCCTGGGCGGCGGCTCCCAGGGCCCCACTAGCGGAGCCCCGCGCGGGGCTTGTATGTCGGTCTGTCTGTTCTGGTCACTCTGTCAATTCTCTCTCTCTCTCTCTCTCTCTGTCTGTCTCTCTCTCTCTCTCTCTCGCGCGCGGCGTGCATTGCCCAACTGGTCGTTCGGGAAGCGCCGTGCTGCAGGAGGCGCGCAACTCACTGACCCAGTTCCCTATCCTATTCCACGAAACAACGAACGCCACTTCCACCGCGCTTAGCGCGTACAGGGATGGCGCCTGCGCGGCTGCTCATGGGACTTCACTAGCGGAGCCCCACTAGGGACTCAATGTGTGGACCATCGTTCGATGACCGCGAACTGTGAACTGCTACGCGCCTGGCCCACTCAAGAAAAAACTGTGCCGCTTGTTTGTTTCGTTTGTTGGCGTCGCGTTCATGGCGGGCGCAATTGAGCGCGTTGGAATGCGCGCGCGTACACCGCGGGCGCA
>CAUYUJ010011431.1:0-22972 GCA_963575745.1 Prorocentrum cordatum | reverse complement strand
CCCCGCCACCTGTTTCGGCACACCCCGCACACGTTTTGTGGCCCCATCGGAGCTCCACCGAATTTCCCAGTGGCGGTGCCCACATGTGTCCCCGCCACCATTTCGGCACACCCTTCACACGTTTTGTGGCCCCAAAGGAGCTCCGCCGAAGGTGCCAGTTGCGCAGCCCGCATGCGTCCCCGCCGTTCATTCCGGCACAACCTTTACCCGCTTCGTGGCCCCCACAGGAGTTCTACCGAGTGTCCCAGTGGCGCAGCCCGCTTGCGTCCCCGCCGCCACCCATTTCGGCACACCGTGGCCCCATCGGGAGCTCCACCGAATGTCCCAGAGGTGCAGCCCGCATGCGTCCTCGCCACCCGTTTCGGCACACCCCTCACACGTGTTGTGGCCCCATAGGGAGCTCCACCGAAAGTTCAAGTGGCGCAGCCCGCATGCGTCCGCGCCACACATGTCGGCACCCCCGCACACGTTTCGTGGCCCCATATGGAACTCCACCGAAGACCCCAGCGGCGGTGCCCACATGCGTCCCCGCCACCCGTTTCGGCACACCCCGCACACGTTTCGTGGCCCCCAGAGGAGCTCAACCGAGGGTCCCAGTGGCGCAGCCCGCATGTGTCCCCGCCACCCATTTCGGCACAACCTTTACACGTTTCGTGGCCCCATAGGAGCTCCACCAAAGGTCCCAGTGGCGCAGCCCGCATGTGTCCCCGCCACCCATGTCGGCAAACCTCTCACACTTTTCGTGGCCCCACAGGAGCTCCACCAAAGGTCGCCGTGGCGCAGCCCGCATGCATCCGCGCCACCCTTTTCGGCTCACCCATCACACGTTTCGTGGCCCCATATGGAGCCCCATCGAAGGCCTCAGTGGCGGTGCCCACATGCGTCCCCGCCACCCAGTTCGACACGCCCCTCACACGCTTCATGGCCCCATATGAGGTCCTGGCGGCTCTGGCAGCTGCCCTCGCAGGCGTCGTGCCCCCGAAGCCGCGCCACGAGGCGAGGCAGGAGTCGCCCTGGTGCTGGGGCAGGGCTCCGCGCAACGGTCGAGGGGTCGTGCCGCAAGCTGCCTTGGGGGCGCTAGGCGCCAAGCGCAGGGGGGCTCCTTGAGACGCCTTGTCTCTGCGTTCGCGGTGGCCAGCCATGCCTCGGATGGCCGCCGTTGCCGGCTCAGCCGCCATTCCTTCCGCTGGAGCGGCCGTTGCAGAAGGAAACCCGCGAGCCCATCCGTTGGCCAAAGGCGCCAAGCACCCTGCTTCGTCTGCTCGCCTGTTCTTGCCAGCGGTTCCGCCCTGCGGCCGCCCGCTCCGTCCCTCCTCCTCGTCTTGCATGCTTGCCAATTCGCTACAACGGTGCCCCCGTTTAGGTAGCTCCTTCCGCCAGCGCAGACGACCCCTGCCTAGCCGCCGACGCAAAAGTTATTGCCAGCGAGCCGTTCAGCCATTGCCGTGGACTCGTCCACGTAGGCTTAGGTCTTGACCGAAACATCATGCTGGTGGCTGCCTGGTGGAGCCCCCGTTGCAAGCGCTCGACGTTTGATTTTGCCATTCTCGTCAAGTTCGAAACCAGATGCGTCGACCAGAAGGCAGTCGAGCGTCGATAGAGCCTTGATGAGCTCAGGTGTTGGACCTGCATCAGGCCCAACCGATGTGAGGCGCTTGACCAAGTCGTGGTACTCCAGCTCGCACATGTCCAATCGGGACAGAGGTTCGGCGACGTAGTCCCACTGGTTCAGAGTCGAAGTTGTTGAGCGTCCGTGCCAGGCTCTACCGCACATTCGAGCTTATCGTGGGCCGCCGTGACTTGCTGGGCAGTGGGTGGGACGCTGGCGGCAGCGGCCTCTTTCCCCGCTGGCTCGGCAGAGGCGCCGTGGTGTTGCTGAGCAGGCGTGGCACCCCCTGCCCTGACCAGCATGTCACTCAGGTCGCGTGGCCCCTTGGCGCCCTGGGCGCTGGCACTTCTGCTCAACTGCTCGTCCTGTTAGGCCTGGAGCCGGGGCCTGCTCGCAAGGCGAGGAGGGCCGCCTCTGCCTCCCTCCGCCATGGAGCAACCACGACGGGGAGCGGGTGCGGTCGCTGTCAGCCTCTGGAGGGCCTCTCGCGGGGCCCTGGCACCGTCCCAGACGACTCCAGGAGGAAGGGCCAGTCCCAGACGACTTCGGGCGGTGCTAGGACGAGGAGAAATCCACAGAAATCCGAGCTTCCCAGAACGCTCTGAGAAGGCCGCAGCGCCCGAGAAGGCCTGCTCCTCCTCCTTCTCCTCCTCCTCCTCCTCCTCCTCATCACCCCTGGTTATGAAGGGTTGACCCGATAAGTGCATTCGAGCCAGTCCAGTCGTCAACGGGGGGGGTGTTAATGGTGGAGCGCTTCCGCCGTTATTCATCGTTCCAGGGGGGTCAATTTCGATCGGACACCCGTCATTTCTCCCAAGTGGGGGGTCTGCCTGCGCGCGAGGTGTTAGTTGTCGGCTTCTGTTGCTGCTGCTGCTGCTGCTGCTGCTGCTGCTGCTGCTGCTGCTGCATGCTGCTGCTGCTCCATGTTGCTGCTGCTCGTACGGTTCCAAGCGGCCCCCAGAGGCCCCCAAAGGCCCCCAAGAGGTCCCCAAGAGCGCCCCAAGACGCCCCCAAGAGGCCCCCAAGAGAGCCCCCAGATGTTTTGTTTTTTCTTTGACCCCTCTGGGAGCTTTGGCCCCGAAGAGACCCCCAAGGCTCCCAAGAGGCCCCCAAGAGGCCCTCAAGGGCCCCCAAGAGGCCCCCAAGAGGCTTCCAAGAGCGGCCCAAGAGGCCCCCAAGAGGCCCCCAAGAGAGCCCAAGAGGCCCCCAGGAGGCCCCAAAAATTATTCCAGAAAAAGTAACGGAAATCACAATTTTCTAAGATTTCGGGGGACCAGCCGCTTTCGCCCCCTGTTTTGAACACTTTTTGGTGCGTCGCCGCGGCTTGTTTTTATTGGCCTGCACACGAAAAAGCCACCCCCGGCCCGCCCGGAGGGACGTCCAGAAAATTTGCTTTTTGGGGGTTCCACTATTCAGGGGACATTCGAAAAACCCACAGTTTCGGCAGGCCCCATGAATGGTGGAAGCGGGGGCCGGGGGGGCCCAAGACGGCCAGAAAAGGACACCAAAATCGTCAAAGTGCGGCCTTGGAGGCCCCATGATGGCCCCAAGGGGCCGCGAAATTCACCCAAAAAGCGCCATATGGCAAGCCAGAGTGATTTGCTCATAAGATGATTTTGCAATACGTCAAAAGCTTTATTCATCGCCGAAGTGGGGTGTTGTGTTTGAAGTTGGGTTGTTTTTGTTCGAGAAACCCCACTCGTGTGGCGCCATTGGAATCGATATTTATCGTTCCAGGGGTGTGAGTTAGTGTTAGTCAGGCTTTTCATTCGTCACGGCTGAGGGAAGGTTGAATGTTTCGCGAATTATTTTTATGATTCAAGCTTGCTGCGACCAGGGTCCAGCGTTGTATTGCCAGGGGTATCCTCCTCCTCCTCCACTCCTCCTCCGCTCCGGCTCCTCCTCCTCCTCCTCCTCTCCTACTCCTCCTTGATCCTCCCTCCTCCTCCTCCCCTCCTCCCATCCTGCTCCTACAGTCCTCCTCCTCCCCCTCTCTTCTCCTCTTTCTCCTCCTCCTCCTCCTCTTCCTCCTCCTCATCCTCCTCCTCCCTTCTCCCTCCCTCCCTCCCTCCCTCACCCTCCCTCCCTCCCTCCCTCCTCCCTCCCTCCCTCTGTCCTCCCTCTCCCTTCTACCGACCCTCCCCTCCCTCCCTCCTCCCTCCCTCCCTCCCTCCCCTCCCTCCCTCCCTCCCTCCTCACCCTCCTCCTCGCCTCCTTCCTCCTCCTCCCTCTCCTCCTCCTCTCCTCCTCTTTCCTCCTCCTCCTCCTCCTCCTCCTCCTCCTCCTCCTCCTCCTCCTCTCCTCCTCTCCTCCTCCTCTCCTCCTCCTCCCCTTCCCGCAGGTACTCTTTCTGCATCGGCTGCGGGCGCGGCGGCTTCAAGCGGCTCGGCCAGCTGGCGCCCTGCGGCCGCTGCCGCGCCCGCTTCCACCCCGCCTGCGCCGCGGGGGCCGCGCCGGGGACGTGCCCGGCTTGCGCCGGGTGCGCGGGCCAGCGGCCCATCGTCCTCACGCGGTGGTCGGTGGAGCTGCTGCTGCAGGAGCGGACGGCGAGGGGAGAAGGAGGGAGGGAGGAGGAGGGGAGGAGGAGGTGGGAGGAGAGAGGAGGGAGGAGGAGGAGTAGGAGGAGGGGGTAAAGAGGAAGCGGAAGAGGAGGAGGAAGAGGAGGCAGGCGAGCGGAGGAGGAGATGATTGATGATGATGATGAGAGGAGGAGGAGGAGGAGGAGGGGCGAGGCAGAAAGATGGTTACGAGGAGGGAGGTGCGAGAGGAATGGGAGGACGGTGCCGAGGGGAAGAAGCGAGGAGGAGGAGGTGGTGGGGGAGGAAGGAGGAGGAGGAGGAGGAGCGGAGGGGAGGTGCGACGAGAAGGAGGAGGAGAGGAGGAGGAGGAGGAGGAGGGGAGGAGGAGGAGGGGGAGGAGGGGAGGAGGAGGGAGGAGGATGAGGAGGATGAGGAGGAGGAGGGGGTGCGAGGAGAGAGGTTGTCGATGAGGGAGGGAAGGGGGAGGAGAGGGGAGGGAGGAGGAGAAGGGAGCGGACGGGGAGAACAGAAGGCGAGAGGAGGAGGAGAGGGGAGGGGAGGAGGAGAGGATTGAGGCGGAAGAGGAGGAAGAGGAGGAAGAGGAGAAGAGAGGAGGAGGAGGGGAGGAGGAGGAGGAGGGAGGAGGAGGAAGAGGAGGAGGGGGAGGAAGGGGGGTAGGAGGGGGAGGAAGAGGAAGAGGAGGAGGAGAGGAGCAGGAGCAGGAGCAGGAGGAGGGAGCTAGCAGTGGCGGCAACCCCTGGCCGTGTGCCGACACCCCACGTGCAGAGGGGAGGAGGGAGGAGGAGGGGGGCCTGGCGTACATAGTCGTCTCGGCGCACTGCATCTTGCTCCCGCTGCTCGCGTCGTGCAGAGGGTGCGTCAGTGCGTGCGTGGCGTGTGTGTATGGTTGTGTGCTGTGTGTGGCAAACCATCTTTGCAAGTAGTGATTGATGCTTTTTTCACTAAGCTTTGGACTGCGTATACTCGATCGCACTTCTCACCTCCATCTGCTGCTCGCGCTTGTGGACCCTCTGCGCCGCTGACTTAAACGTGTGTGTGTGTGTGTGTGTGTGTTGTGTGTTGTGTGATGTGTGTGTGTGTGTGTGTTGTATTGTGTTGTGTGTGTGTGTGTGTTGTGTGGTTGTTGTGCTTGTGTGTTGTGCGTGGCGTGTTGCGTGTTGTGTGTTGTGTGTGTTGTGTGTGTGCGTCTTGTGTGTTGCGTGCTATGTGTGCGTTGTGTGTGTGTTGTGTGTGTTGGTTGTAATGCTTGATGTGTGTGTGTGTGTGTGTGTGCGTGTGTGTGTGTGTGTGTGCGTGTGTGCGTGCGTGGCGTGCGTGCGTGTGTGTGGGTGCGTGCGTGCGTGCGTGCGTGCGTGCATGCGTGGGTGGGTGTTGTGTGTGCGTCCGCCAGGACGCGCTTGCCCCTGGCGCAGTGCAGGCGAGGCCGCCGCGGTCCAGGCGCTGAAGTCTGGGCCCGCTTTGGGTTCCCGAGGGGCTGTTTTTTTGGGCCGCTACTGAGGTCCAGGTCGGGGAACCGATTCGGTGCCGAGGCTCGCCGTGACCAGGTCAGCCTTTTGTCGCTCCGTCTTCCGCCTGTCTGATGGTCGCGCAGTGACTGTAGGGGGATGTGGCTGGCCTGAGGGCGGAGAGCTTTGATGGGGAGGAGGAGGAGGAGGAGGAGGAGGAGGAGGAGGAGGAGGCGGAGCCGGAGGAGGAGGAGGAGGAGGAGGAGGAGGAGGAGGGCGGAGGCGGAGGCGGAGGAGGAGGAGGAGGAGGAGGGGGCGGAGGCGGAGGAGGAGGAGGAGGCGGAGAAGGAGGAGGAGAATTCGGAGAATTCTTCTACGACAATGTCGAGTTTCGCCACTGGGGTGGGTGCCGTTTTGCACCACCACGTGGAACAATGATCCATGGTATGTGAGGCGTGCACAGCTCTATTTCCAATCTGGATGTTCCTTAGAGGCTTTTGGCCCCTCGGAGTCTTTGAGCCTCAGGGGTCCTAGCTTTACACGCGTCTGCAGGCCGCTTACCGCTCAGGCGATCTGCAGCCCGAGCTTCTTGGCCTGCACCATCTGAATGGCCTTCTCGCAAAGCTGTGTGACGTGCTGGGACTTGACGCCCATGATGCCGACGCCCCACCTGTAGCGGACATCCGTGTTGTCGTTGAACTGGCCCTTGACGTTTCCCGCCAGGGTCACCAGCTCCTTATTGTCCTCGTTGTTGACCGTCGTCAGCGCCACGCACGCGGCGGACTGCTTGTGCACGAGCTGCCCCAGCCTGTTCTTGCCCTTGACGATGCAGTACGGCACCTCCTTCTTGCGGCACAGCACGGGGAGCCACACGACCATCTCGATAGGATCCACGTCGTGCGCGATCGCGACCAACTTGGCCTGCACCTCCTTCTGCTGGGCCATCTCCATCAGCCTGGCCTTCTTCTCCTCGGCAGTCTCGGGCATGTACTTCTTCATCAGCTTGAAGAGCTGCGCTGCCTGGTTCTTGTCTATGGCCATGTTTAACTGATTGATGGCAGGCGGCTCCCTGAGACGCATGAGCATGACGCGCTTCATGCGCTGCAGGCGGACAAACTTGGGCCACCTCACGAAGCGGTTGAGGTCCCGCTTCGGCTGGATGTCGCCGCCCAGCCTGAAGTTACGCGGCGCCTTCTCGAAGAGCAGGTTCTTGGCGGCCTTCTAATTCTTCTCACCGAGGGGCGCGTTGGGGAGTTTCGTCTTGGCGCCGGCCTTCGCTGCCGCAGCCGCCGATCGGGCCCAGGGGGAGGCTGAGGCCAGGAGTGCCTCACCCCCAGGGCTCCGCGCGGCTCGCGTGAGCCTGACCTCTTGGACGGCCTGATCGCCGGCGATCGCGCCGAGAGATCGAGCGACACCCCCGACGCGACCAAGGTCCGGCCCCCTCCCAGCTGAGGCCAGATGGGCTTAGGAGGAGGAGGAGGAGGAGGAAGAGGAGGAGGAGGAGGAGGAGGAGAAGGAGGAGGAGGAGGAGGCGGAGGAGCGGGAGGAGGGGCAGCTGCAGATGAGGAGGGGAGGAGTGGAGAAGGAGGAGTGGGAGCGAGAGGAGGACAGGGATGGAGGGCGGAGGCGCGGCCATGTAACGCGGCGCGCTCCAGAGGACGGAGGCCGCATGGTGCCCATCGTCAAGGGCAAGCGGCGCGACGAGGAGTGTTGAACGGGGTTCGAAAGCTGGTGGAGGGGCGAGAGGAGGAATGTCCTTGGTCGCTCGCTCGCCGTGTCCTTCCACGTGGAGTATTGCAGACGTCTTGCCGGGGCTGCAGTTTCGATCGTGGGCCGTAGTTGACTAACTCTGATGGTATGTGTGATCGTGATGGTGTCTCTCACCTGGTCCGCACAAGTGGCACTGTTCATGCACATCGCTGGTTCAACCGAGTCAAATAAGATGGGGTATGCGTGTCCTGGGATGCCGACACCCGCTGGCGTCGGAAGTCACCGCGACGGCGAGCCAAGGGCGACGGGCGAATGCCAGCCGCTGCTGGCATCCTGCCTCCTGCGACGAGCGAACCTCAGCCGCTCGAGACATCAAGAAGCGCGCAGAAGGCGCCTGTATGCTGCCGGAGCGTCTCTCCAAGGCCACCCTGGGTCTGGGCTTGGGGCGCTTGACCCGCCCGCCTCAGAATTCCAGAGGATTCCTCAGCATTCCTCAAGACCCCTAAAGATTCTTCAGCACTCCTCAGGATTTCTCAGGACCGTTCGAGATTCCGCAGGATTCCTGTGGATTCCTTTTCGTAAATCCGCAGGACCTGACAGGATTCCTCTGGTGCGGTCGTCGCCCAGAATTCCTCCGAATTTTTGAAGAAAGCCTTCCAGATTCCTCGGGACCCCTCAGGGTCCCTGAGGACCCTTGCGGTCCCTCAGGGCCCCTCAGGGTCCCTGAGGATCCCTCAGGGCGCCGCAGGACCCTTCAGGATCCCGCAGGATCCCTCAGGATCCCGCAGGCAGATCCCTCAAGACCCTGAGGGACCCCTGTGGATCCCTCAGGGTCCCTCTGGGCCCTTCCCCCCCCTTCTGTCCAAGGGGGGAGGAGGGGGATTCGAGCCTGTGGGAGTTGCAGGGAGGGGGAGTGTTCGAACTAGGGGGGCCCCCCTTCCCCTGAGTTGCCAGGAGGGGTGGGCGCTTCGAATCGGAAGGGCCCCCCCCCCCTTGCAACAGCGCCGGCGTCAGTCCTGGCACAGCTGGGCAGCGACGACGAGGGGGCCCCCCCGGAGCGCCGGCGCCAGCGCCAGCGCCAGCGCCGTCGGACAGCGACGACGACCACGACGCCGACGCCGACGACGACAACGACGACGACGACGACGACGCCAGCTCCAGTGCCTGCGCCGTCGGGCAGCGACGACGCTGACGACGACGACGACGACGACGACGACGACGACGACGACGACGACGGCGACGGCCACGGTGACGGCGGCGGCGGCGGCGACGGTGACGACGACGACGCCCACGACGACGACGACGGCGACGATGATGACGACCGACGACGACGACGCCGACGCCGACGACGACGACGGCGACGATGGCGACGATGACGACGATGGCGACGTCGGCGACGGCGACGGCGACCGTGTGCGCCGGCGTCACGAGCCGTCGGCAGCGGACTGGCGACGACTGACGACGATAACGACGACGGGATCGACGACGACGACGACCGAACGACGACAACGACGCGACGACGGACGACGGACGACGTCGGCGACGACGTCTAGCTGCGACGGCCGCCGACGCGACGCCGACGCCGTACGCCGTACGCCGTATGCCCGACGCAGACGTACGACGCGACGCCATGACGCCGAGACGCCGACGCCGACGCCGGACGCCGACGACGACGACGGACGACCGATGACGGACGACGACGACGACGACGCGACGACTGACGACGACGACGACGACGACGGCGGGCGGCGGGCGCGACGGTGACGACGACGACGGCGACGACCGGACGTACTGCGACGACGCGACGGACGACTGCGGACGACGGTACGACGACGGCGATGATGATGACGACACAACGACGACTTGACGACGCCGACCGCCGACGCTCGCGACGACACGACGAAGAGGGACGCCGGCGGACGATGGCAACGATGGCGCTTTCGAGGGCGACGGTCGGCGTACGGCGACGGCGATCCGGGCGCTGTGGCGTCGGGCAGGCGACGCGGCGGCGACGGACGACGGGACGACTACGACGGCCGATACGAGACTGACGACGTCGGCGCCGAGGTCGGCGACGACGACGGCGTCGTCGCGACGTCGGAGACGATCGCCGAACCCACGAACGCCCAGACGCGGACGCTGACGCCGGACGCCGCCGCGACGACTGACGTACGACGACGACGACGACGACGACGACGACGACGACGACGACGACGACGACGACGACGACGACGACGGCCGCGGCGTCGGTGGCGGCGGCGGCGGCGGCGGCGACGGCGACGGCGACGGCGACGGCGGCGGCAACGACAACGCGCACTGGGGGGGGGAGGGAAGGAGGGCCCAGTTCGAACCCCCCCCCCCTTGCAACACAAGGGGGAGGGCCCCCTCAGTTCGAACCCCCATCCTTGCCCCCTCCTTTGGACGGGGGGGCCCCCCCCCCCCGGTTCGAACCCCCCCCTTGCAACTAAGGAGGGGGCCCTCCCCCTGGTTCGAACCCCCCCCCACTGGACAGGGACAGGAGAGGATGGAGCTCCCCTGCCAGTTCGAACCTCCCTCCCAATTGGCGGGGGGGAATGGGACCCCCCCTCCCCTGTGAGGGAGGCCGGTGTCCCGGGGGGGGTGGGGCCCTCCGGTTCTCATGCTTCTTTTTTGGCGGGGGGGGGGGGGCGCTAAGTATTTTTCCCGGAAAGGGCCTGAGCGTGGTCTCTTTTAGTGGTTCCCCCCGGTTGCCGCTGGCTTGTTAGGGCGGAGGTGTAGTGTTTCTTTTGTCTGATTAAATAACGATGTGTTCGCGATGGGCCGGAATACTAAAATTGAGGATGTTCGAGCCCCCCCCCCTGAAAACGCTCTTTGTTTTTTTGCTTTATTTTTTTTTTTTTTTTTTTCTTTTTTTTTCTTTTCTTTTTTCTGTTGTTTTTGTGTTTCAGAATTGTTGAGGATTCTCGAGCGAAACGCTGGTTTGTGTTAGCGTTAAACGATTGTTCTCTCTACTGGTGGACCTGAATTCTGAGCTCTCCAAGTGGATTGCTGTTTCACGTCCCAGGTCTTGAGGATGTCTCGAGCGAGACGCTCGGTTTCACGCCTCAAGGTGGCCCAGACAGATGTCTAGCATGAGGATTTGTTGAGGATGTCTCGAACCAGAGGCTTGTTTTCACGTGTCCAGGTCGCCCAGGCGGATGTCTTGCATGAGCATTTGTTGAGGATGTCTCGAGCGAGACGCTTGTTTGCACGTGTCCAGGTTGCCCAGGCGGATGTCTAGCATGAGGATGTGCTGACAACGTCTTGAGCGAAACGCGTGTTTTCACGTGTCCAGGTCGCCCAGGCACAGCACAGCCCTCGGCACGGTACATCAATATCGATACCCGTAGCATTGCAGCCTGGCATGTTGCCTGGCACGTTCCGCGGAGCGTCCCGTGGCGAGTCCCCCTGGCACGTCGCGCGGTGCACGTCCATTGGCACGTTCCGTAGCGCGTCCCCTTGGCACGTCCCGCGGTGCGTGCCCATGGCACGTCCCCTGGCACGTCGCCTGGCGCGTCCCTTGGGACGTTCCGCGGCGCGTCCTCCTGGCATGTTCCCTCTGTCGATTAGTTCTGGGGCAGCTACCATCTGCTCAGGCAGCTCGAGCTTACGCTCCAGATCAGTTCGGTGAGGACTCGGATGCCAGGGAGGACTCGATCCACAACGCCATATAGAGCACAATCGCGGCATGGCACATCGCAGTTCAGCACGGCGTAGCACAGCACAGCCGTCGGCACGGTACATCAAGATCGATACACTCAACTATGCACCTTGGCACGTTCCTTGGCGCGTTCCGTGGCGAGTCTACCTGGCACGTCGCGCGGCGCGTCCCCTGGCACGTCCCTCGGCACGTCCATTGGCACGTTCCGTAGCGCGTCCCCTTGGCACGTCCCGCGGTGCGTGCCCATGGCACGTCCCCTGGCACGTCGCCTGGCGCGTCCCTTGGGACGTTCCGCGGCGCGTCCTCCTGGCATGTTCCCTCTGTCGATTAGTTCTGGGGCAGCTACCATCTGCTCAGGCAGCTCGAGCTTACGCTCCAGATCAGTTCGGTGAGGACTCGGATGCCAGGGAGGACTCGATCCACAACGCTATAGATGGAGCACAATCGCGGCATGGCACATCGCAGTTCAGCACGGCGTAGCACAGCACAGCCCTCGGCACAGTACATCATCATCGATGCATTCAGCATTGCGTGTGCCCGTCGCCCAATCAGGTGTCTTTGAAATGTTGCAATGCCTTACATTTCTATATTCCTTTCCGGGTTCGTGGGTCGATCATGTTTTGGGGGTGGGGTGGGCGCTCCAACGCGCCAAGGTTGTTTTCGAGGCTGCTCCACGACACACGGGGGCGACACTCTGGGAGGGGGCACGTTGGGGCGAGGCTTTGGCGCGGCGCCTGGGGGCGACACCCGGGGGCGACGCACGTGGGCGACGCTGGGGGGCGCGGCGCGCGCGGGCGAAGCCGCCCCCCCGCTCTTGCCCGCTTCCTTTGGGGGGGGGGCGTGTTAGGGGGGGGGGGCCGTGTTAGGGGATGTTAGGGGGCCACATGCGAACCCTACTCCTACCCCAGATTCTGAGGGGGAGGCGTGGGGTTCACTTCGTCGGAGTCCCCCCGACGACTGTGAACCTACACCCCTCCCCCTCAGAAATCGTGTGGGGGGTAGGGGTAGGGTTCGCATGTGGCCCCCTACGTGTTCCGCCAAGAAGGTGTCGAGGTCGTTTTCCGAGGCAGGCGTCCACGGAGCGCACTCTCTGACGCGTGCCCCGCGCCTCGTGTGGGGTCGGTCGCGGGAGTGTCGTCGACGTGGGGGTCCAGGGCCGGGGGCACTGGTGCCGGCTCTGCGAGCAGCCTCGACGTCGCTCAAGGGGCTGAGCGCACCACGCAGTGGGAGCCACGGTCCGCGAGGTGCGCCGCCAGTGCGTGCGCCCCTCCTGGCCGGAGCGTGCCGTGGCCGAAGGCCGCGCGTGGCCCCGGGTGGCCCTGGCAGCCTCCGACATCGGACGTCCGCGGGCTGCGGGCGGATGCTGCCTGCATGCCGTGCATCGCCTCTGGCGCCAGCATGTGCCAGCTGAGGCGCGCGGGAGAGGGCCTCGCCCGCGAGGCATCGGAGGGTTGGCGCTCTTCCTCGGCGGCAGGGCGGCGGAAGCCGGCCGAGCTGAAGCGAGGCCACGTCCGCCGGCGGGAGCTCGGGCGACAGCTGGCGGACGTACAGGAGGTGATTTCCACGGACGTCGGCGACTTTGGGAACCACCGTTTCCAGAACCCACCAGCCCGAAGAGGGGCATCGGCGACAGGGGTACACCGACGCAGGATCTCCTCACCGGAGGGACGAAAAAACACACACACACACACAGACACAGGTAATCGTCGATTCCCAAGAAAAGATTGGAAAATATGGGAAGGGGGGAAGACAACAGCCCAGAAACTATGGGAAAAGATTTGGAGTCCTGTTATTTGTGTGTATTTACCTAACAGCGTAGACTGATAGGTTTCTAGTCGGATCAAAAGAGGGCAGCAGCTTACTCCACAGGGGGGTCTGGGCGGATGTCGGCGAGCTGCCGGGCGGACGCCGGGCGGACGAACCGGGTTCGTTTTTCGCAAACAGTCACACACTTCGTGCTCTTCGACCTCCCAGAACTCCATTCCCGGGCCACATTTTGAATGACCGGACGCAACAGTCACACACTTCGTGCTCTTCGAGTTCCCAGAACACCATTCCCGGGCCACATTTTGAATGCCCGGAGCCAACTTTAGGCCACTTCGTGCTCTTCGATTTCCCAGAACGCCATTCCCGGGCCACATTTTGAATGCCCAGAGCCAACTGTAGGCCATTTCGTGCTCTTCGATTTCCCAGAACACCATTCCCGGGCCACATTCTGAATGCCCGGAGCCAACTGTAGGTCACTTCGTGCTCTTCGACTGCCCCGAACGCTATCGCCGAATGCCACTCCTGCCACTCCTGGCGCACATTTTGGATGCCCGGAGCCAACTGCACGCCACTTCCTGCTCTTCCACCTCCCAGAATTCCATTCCCGGGACGCATTGTGGAGAACACGCCATTGTAGTCGTAGTAGTACTCGTACGCCTCTCCTCCTCCTTCTATTCGCTCCTCCTTTTTCTTCTCTCCTCGACGTCAGAACCCTTGCCTCCTATGACGTCCTCCGCTGGCCTGGGTGGTCTACTCAGGTCGCGGAGGGGGATAGGAGGGGGGTCGTTGCCATGGCTGGTTCCTTCGAATTGACGACGGGGAAGGGGGGTGCACCGTTCCCTCGGATGGGCACATCCCCCCCTCCAAGGGTATCCGAGCCCTCCCTCTCCGTCCTTTCCCTTCTCCCTTCTACTCGTAGAGTAGTAGTAGTAGTAGTAGTAGTAGTAGTAGTAGTAGTAGTAGTAGTAGTAGTAGTAGTAGTAGTAGTGGTAGTAGTAGTCGTAGTCGTAGTAGTAGTAGTTTAGTAGTAGTAGTAGTAGTAGTAGTAGTAGTAGTAGTAGTAGTAGTAGTAGTAGTAGTAGTAGTAGTAGTAGCAGTGGTAGTAGTAGTGGTAGTAGTAGTAGTAGTAGTAGTAGTAGTAGTAGTAGTCGTTGTCGTAGTCGTATTAGTAGTAGTAGTTTGTAGTAGTAGTAGTTAGAGTAGTAGTTCCTCGGATGGGCACATTCCCCCTCCAAGGGTCTCCGAAGCCCTTCCCTCTCCGTCATTTCCTTCTTCCCTTCTACTCGTTAGAGTAAGTAAGTAGTAGTAGTAGTTTTGTAGTAGTTGTAGTGTTGTAGGGTAGTAGTATAAGTAGTAGTAGTAGTAGTAGTAGTTTGTGTGTGTAGTAGTGGTAGTAGTAGTAGTTGTAGTAGAAGTGAGCAGTAGCAGTAGTAGTAGTAGTCGTAGTCGGTAGTTCGTAGTCGTTGGTCGTTGTAGTTAGTAGTCGTAGTAGTAGGGAGTTAGTTGTAGTAGGTAGTAGTAGTAGTAGTAGTTAGTAGTGTACTGATTTTTTTAGTTGTTGTGTAGTTAATTGATTAGTAGTAGTAGTGGTAGTAGTAGTATTAGTGTTGTTGTTAGTAGTAGTAGTAGTAGTAGTAGTAGTAGTAGTAGTAGTAGTAGTAGTAGTAGTAGTAGTAGTAGTAGTAGTAGAAGTAGTAGTAGTAGTATTACTAGTAGTAGTAGTAGTAGTAGTAGTAGTAGTAGTAGTAGTAGTAGTAGTAGTAGTAGTAGTAGTAGTAGTAGTAGTAGTAGTAGTAGTAGTAGTAGTAGTAGTAGTAGTAGTAGTAGTAGTAGTAGTAGTAGTAGTAGTCACGCCTCTCCTCCTCCTTTTTCTTTTCTCATCGACGTCAGAACCCTTGCCTCCTATGACGTCCTCCGCTGGCCTGGGTGGTCTACTCAGGTCGCGGAGGGGGATAGGAGGGGGTTGCCATGGCTGGTTCCCTCGAATCGACGACGGGGAGGGGGGGGGTGCACCGTTCCCTCGGATGGGCACATCCCCCCCTCCAAGGGTCTCCGAGCCCTTCCTCTCCGTCCTTTCCCTTCTCCCTTCTACTCGTAGAGTAGTAGTAGTAGTAGCAGTAGTAGTAGTAGTAGTAGTAGTAGTAGTAGTAGTAGTAGTAGTAGTAGTAGTAGTATAGTAGTAGTAGTAGTAGTAAATAGTAGTAGTAGTAGTAGTAGTAGCTAGTAGTGGTAGTAGTAGGGTAGTAGTAGTAGTAGTAGTAGTAGTAGTTGTAGTAGTAATAGTAGTAGTAGTAGTAGTAGTAGTAGTAGTAGTAGTAGTAGTAGTAGTAGTAGTAGTAGTAGTAGTAGTAGTAGTAGTAGTAGTAGTAGTAGTGGTAGTAGTAGTAGTAGTAGTAGTAGTAGTAGTAGTAGTAGTAGTAGTAGTCGTAGTAGTAGTAGTAGTAGTAGTAGTAGTAGTAGTAGTAGTAGTAGTAGTAGTAGTAGACCGAACAGCTTTTGCTGATAGCTTTCTAGTGGGATCAGAAGATAGCATATGGACTCCTCATGTTCCTTTTTGCTTTTGATAGCTGTCTTTGGCTTACAGAGTTTTTGCCACGGTACTCTTCTGTGGTGAAAAGGCGCCAGTCTCGCGATGGCATCTTCAGCGTCAGCTTCTCGTGGTGCTTCTCAGCCTGCGAACGAAAGCCGACAGGAGCCCGCGGTCGCCACTGGTCGCTGTGCTTCTCAGCCTGCGTCTTTCACGATCGCCTCCTTCAACTTCGGATTCGATCAGAATATGATGACTGGGAAAAGGGCTGGCACTCACTTCTCCAACTTTGCCCGCGTGTGCGCCACAATCGTCCAGGACGGTGATGCTGATATGTTGTTTGCTTGCGAAGTCGGTGCGTCTCGGCAAGGCCTCAGCAAAGCGATGGCTGACGCGGCAGACATCCTGACGAAACCGTTTGGCGACAATGTCTGTTTCTCCGAGGTTGACAACTACCTATGCCTGTGGGGATTCGGCGGTGCTTCTCAGCCCGTCGATGTTTCCCTGCAGGGAGACGAGCATATCCATCACATCCCAACCGGGAGACATGTGGACGCGGCGATCACACGGTTCGATGTGCAAATGGAAGGCCATGGTAGAATTCATTTGATTACTGCCAACTTGCACATCGTTTGCGGAGCGAAGCCGCCGTCGGTGCTGACCAAACAACGTGCGGTCAGGCTCCTCCGACTCCACCTGGACAGCCTTCCAGGTCCGCAAGTGGGCGCACCAGTTGTCCGCGTCATTGTCGGCGACAACAACCTGACGTCCACGCAGACCCGCGTTGCTCTGCAGCGCCACACCGATGACGAGCAGTTGCGGGATGTGTTTGCGCATCCAGGTGATCGCCAAGGTGACAGCGTGGCGGTCCCTGGGGCCACTGCGCAGTTCAAGCCCATCGCTGTTGGCGCATCGTACCAGGACCGTGGCATGCGCAACGATTCCCACGATGCTGTTGCAATCACCATTGCTCTCCCTGGTGCTTATCAGCCTAAGGAGACAAGGAAGCGGAAGATTGCCTTAGGAGATTTCGTCGTCTCCGATACTGCTTCAGACAAAGCCGAAACTGAAGTCGACTGGGAACCCTTGCCAAGCCGTTCTCCTTCGCCAGAATGGCAACCCATGCCAAGCCGCTCGCCTTCGCCGCAGCGCAACGAGCTCGACGTTGAAGTTCATCCGCGCGCGCAGGAAGTGCATCGTGAGATGAGGGAGTACTGGGAGCAGATGTACGAGGAGAGCTACGATCCCAAACTTCCCCATCAGCTCAGCCTTCTGCTTTTCATGAAGAGGGCAGACGCTGGTGCTCCTCAGCCTGGCGATGACTGCGACGCAGCCTATGCGTCGCAGGAAGAGACTGCTCGGGCCATTCAGGCTGTTCTGCGGATCCGCCACGACTTCCTCCGAAGCAAGAACATTACGAACATGCGCCATGTCCTTACTGAGGAGGAGCGCGGGGAACTTGTCAAACGTGCTCGAGAAGAGTACGAAAGTTCTGCCTTCCAGGTTCAGCTGCAGAACCGAGATGCCGAGAAAGGGAAAGCGAAGGGAAAAACGTCAGCACAGCAGGAACGCGGTGCTGATCAGCCTGCGAGCAATGGCAAGGGAAAAGGCAATGGCAAGGAACAAGGCATTGGCAGCCTCCGTAAGTTCATCAGAGAGCAAAAGCGCAAGCGATGGTGTCGGCATCTGCAACGCGTTTCCGGGACGAAGCAGATCTGGGAGGTCCTCGCCTTTTCCGGCCGCTTCGACGTTGACATGCTCAAGCGAGCCTTGCACGTCGAGCCCAGTGATGCACCCGCAGAGCTCGCCGATCGCAACCAGGTCTCTCAGGAATAGCGCCGCCGCCTCCATCGTGACAAGGCGGAGGCCATTGCGCGCTACAACGAAGGCGAGCGGCTCTATCGCCATCGGCAAGAGGTGCAGCGTCGCGGTGCTAGTCAGCCTGCAGACGATGCCACTTTCACTCGCAGGCAATGGGATGCACTGCAGAAGTGGGAGAGCGGCGAGTTGCTCAAGAACCGCAATGCGGCGATTGTGGCGCTGGGACATGGTCGTCTGCGCACGAAAGAGGGTGATTACCTTGACATCGGCGGCAGCGCCGGAGGTGGACCCCGGCGCATCATCGATTCTTGGCAGCCTCCAGATTGGCGCGATTTCCTGGAAGACGAGCGCGAGAGGTGATGGATCCAGGCCTGCTTGCCCGCGGTGCTTCTGAGCCTGCGGCGTTGGAATGCTACTTGCAAAAGTGATTCCCTGCACGGCCGCGCGCAGCTTCTCTGCTGAGGAAGACGAGGAAGAGGAGGAAGCGAGGGGAGAGGGCGCGCAGGAGGAAGAGGAGGAGGACGGGCAAGAGGAGGGCGGAGGCCGACGAGGATGAGGTGGAGAGGGGGGGGGCTCTGTCTGCCAGTCTCTGTGGTGCTTCTAAGCCTGCAGGCTTGCCTCGCTTTCCTCTTTTGTTCGTCGCCAGACTGGCGCGATCTAGTTCCAAAAGTGCTGCGCTGCACGGCCGCCTTCAGCCTCTGTGCTGACAGGGCGAGGAGGAGGAGGAAGACAAGGGAGATGACGAGCAGGAGGAGGAGGAGGAGGAGGGGCAAGAGGAGGGCGGAGGCGAAGGAGGATGAGGTGGAAGAGGAGGGGGGACTCTGTCTGCCAGTCTGTGCGGTGCTTCTAAGCCTGCAGGTTTGCTTCGTTTTCCGCTTCTGTTCGCCGCTGGACCGGCGTGATCTAGTTCCAAAAGTGATGCGCTGCACGACCGCGCTCAGCTTCTCTGCTGAAGAGGACGAGGAGGGGGAGGAAGAGAAGGGAGAGGACGAGCAGGAGGAGAAGGAGGAAAAGGAAGAGGAGGGCGGAGGTGGAGGAATATGAGGTGGAAGAGGAGGTGGGGCTCTGTCTCTGAGTCTCCGTGGTGCTTTTAAGCCGGCAGGGTTGCCACGCTTGTTCGCTTGTGATCGCCGCCAGACTGGCGCGATCTTCGAGAAGACGAACAGGAGAGGTGATGGATCCAACTCTCCATGCCCGCTGTGCTTGTCAGCCTGCAGTATTGGAAGACTACTTCCAAAGGTAATGATCTGCTCGGCCGCGTCGGCACGGCGCCTGCGAGTGTCTGCGATGCTTCTTAGCTTGCAGCTTTTGCCCGTTTTCTCGCTCCGTACGCTGCACTCATTTGTGCTCCTCGTGCGTGTCCGAAAAAACACGCCGAAAGAACGCAGCCATCAAACGCAGCATTCATTGATACATAAGCTCTACTTTAAACAATCATGGTCATCATCACATCATCCACTTCAAACGCTTCCGCGAGCACGCAGTGAACGTAGATGCCAGAGTCTCATTTGAAACTGCATTCGTCGATACCGAGTGCTTGTTTAAACTCACATCCGTCGATTGCAGACTTTGATGCAAAAGTCTACAATGAGAGTCCGAGTTGAATATTAATGAAATCGCCATCTGAATCTAAATGATGGTGCGCACATATATGCTTTTACACGTCGCTGTTAGGTTGCTTTTCTGGGATAATTATTATTAATCGCTTCGCTCATTCCGCCGGCCCATATTGTCGCACCGTTGTGGGCTAGCCGAGTTTTGGGGCCTCTTGGGGGCCGTTTTGGGGCCTCTTGGGGCCTCTTTTGGGCCTCTTGGGCGCCTCTTGGGGCGTCTTGGGGGCCTCTTGGGGGCCTCTTGGGGCTTTTTTGGGGCCTCCTGGGCGCCTTCTGGGGCGGAGGGCTCGATTTTTCAGTTCTCGGTTCCCCTCTTGAGCCCCTCTTGGGCCCGTCTTGGGGCCTCTTGGTCCGTCTTGGGCGGCACTTGGGCCGTCTTGGGGGCCCTCCTGGGCCGTTCCGGGGCCGTCTTGGGAGCCTCGTGGGCCGTCTTGGAGCGGTCTTGGGAGCCTCTTGGGCCGTCTTGGAGCGTCCGGAAGCCGAAAAAGCCAGAACGCAAAAAACATCGAAAAAAAACAATGAAAATCAACGATTTTGGCTTCTTGGGGCCCTCTTCGGAGGCCTCTTGGAAGGCCCTTGGGGCGTCTTGGAGGCCTCTTGGGCTGTCTTGGGGCCCTGTTGGGCGTCTTCGGGCGATCTTTGGCCGTCTCGGGGCCCTCTTGGACCGTCTTGGAGGCTTCTTGGGGACCTCTTGGCCCGTCCTGGGGCCCTGTAACAGGGCTCCGGCATCTCTGGCCCGACCTTGCCGGGACCTTGCCGGGGTACTTTTCGTCCGGGGACCCCCAGGGGCCGCCCCGCGCGCGCGAACTCGAAATACTGTTAACCAGGCACCGGAGATCTTAGCACGCCCTGGCCCGTTGGGCCGGCGAATTTAATCGCTTCGCTCATTCCACCGGCCCTGGAGCCCTCTTTAGGGCCTCTTGGGGGCTTCTTGGGGACCTCGTGGGAGTCTCTTGGGGCTCCTTGGTGGCGTCTTGGTGGCCCCCAGGGCCTCTTGGGGAGCTTTTGGGGGCCTCTTGGGGCGGGAGGGGGGGCAGTCGATTGCGGCTCCCCATCAGAGGCCACGATCCTCGTGAGGGGTGTCGGAAAATGGCCCCCCCCTGGAGTGCTCTGGCTTGCCGGGGTACTTTTCGTCCGGGGGCCCCCAGGGACCGCGCCGCGCGCGCGAACTAGAAATATTGTTAACCAGTTACCGGAGATCTTAGCACGCCTCTGGCCCGTTGGGCCGGCGAATTTGTGCGTCCTGGGGCCCCTTCCATCGGCGGGAGGGGTACGCCGACGCCGCGCAGGATCTCCTTACAGGAGGGACAAAAACGCACAGAGACACGAGCAATCGTCGATTCCCAGGAAGATATGGCAAGTATGGGAAGGGAGGGGGGGGGGGGAAGACGACCGCCCAGAAGACAGGTACTCCAGATGTCGTAATAAAAGGGAGGGGGTCTGGACCTTCCAAGACAAGCCATTTCAGACCTCCCCCGTGGGAGAACCCTCCAAAACATCGTCCCCAGACCCCCCCAGGCCCTCCAAGATAGCCCGGAAGAGACCCCCCCCGAAATGAGACCCCCCTCCCTTTATTACGAAATCTGGAGTAAAAATCTGGGGGCTCCTGCCAACTGTGTGTGTATGTGTGTGTGTGTGTGTGTGTGTGTGTGTGTGTGTGTGTGTGTGTGTGTGTTGTGTGTTGAATGTGTGGTGTGTGTGTGTGTGTGTGTTGTGTGTTGTGTGTGTGTGTGTGTGTGTGTGTGTGTGTGTGTGTGTGTGTGTGTGTGTGTGTGTGTGTGTGTGTGTGTGTGTGTGTGTGTGTGTGTGTGTGTGTCGGCGGGAGGCGCACGCCGGCGGCGCGCCAGGAGCTCCCTCGCCGCCTCGGGGCGCTGCCGCGAGCGGTTCCCGTCTCGAGCGCGCCGCCGCGCGCTCTGTGGCTCGAGTCGAGCCGCGGAGGGCACGCGCCAGCCCCTGCCAGCTGGACGTCGGCGGCGCGCCGTTGGGGGGGAGGGCAGAAGTCAGGAGGGGAAAACACACAACACACACGCACAACACACACACACACACAACACACACAACACACAACACACACACAACACACAACACACAACACACAACAAACAACACACACAACACACACACACAGGAAGATCCCCAGGAAGATAGGGGAAAAGGTTGGAAGTGTGGGGGTGGGGGAGACAGAAAACCCCAGAAACCATGGGAAGACATGGGGGAGTCCCGTCATTTGTCCATACATGTGTGTATTGTGTGTGTTGTGTTGTGTTGTGTTGTGTTGTGTGTTGTTGTGTCGTGTCGTGTCGTGTCGTGTCGTGTCGTGTCGTGTCGTGTCGTGTCGTGTCGTGTCGTGTTGTGTTGTGTTGTGTTGTGTTGTGTTGTGTTGTGTTGTGTTGTGTTGTGTTGTGTTGTGTTGTGTTGTGTTGTGTTGTGTTGTGTTGTGTTGTGTTGTGTTGTGTTGTGTTGTGTTGTGTTGTTTTGTATTGTATTGTGTTGTGTTGTGTTGTGTTGTGTTGTGTTGTGTTGTGTTGTGTTGTGTTGTGTTGTGTTGTGTTGTGTTGTGTTGTGTTGTGTTGTGTTGTGTTGTGTTGTGTGTGTGTTGTGTTGTGTTGTGTTGTGTTGTGTTGTGTTGTGTGTTGTTGTGGTGTGTTGTGTTGTGTGTGTGTGTGCGTGTGTGTCCCAGGGCCCCTTCAAGAAGGAGCGGGGGCCGCCTCGGAGGGCTCGGAAGGCTCGGAAGGCTCGTCAGAAGCTTTTTGGGCCTTGTCTTAAGTCGGGCACGTCCCTCTACAGGAGGAACACTCAGAACAGTCAAACAATAATCAGGGGACGAGCTTTTGACCGTTTTGAGTATTTGTTTGGATATGTTTAGACTACTTGTACTCTTTCGCCCCAAACCCGCCTGTAGGTGGACATGCCCGACCTAAGCCTCGTCCGAAGCCCAGGGAGGGCCGCCCAGAAGGTGGGAGGCCTTCTGGGAAGCCCCGCCGCCTTCCGAGGAGGCCTGCCCCCGCTCGCCTCCAGGCCCTCCTCCTCCTCCTCCTCGTCCTCCTCCTCCTCCTCCTCCTCCTCCTCCTCCTCCTCCTCCTCCTCCTCCTCCTCAACAATTATTCAATAATAATATGCTCTCCCTCTTACCCTGATGGCGTCCGGGTGATGGCCGCGCACCCTCCGCGTACTGTTTTTTTACACAGGATGCCCGGGAAATCCCGGGAAACGACTCTCGCTGAGGCGCCGGCGTCATTTTTTCCTAATATGCTGCTCTCGTTGAGGCGCCGGCCTCATTTCTGCTCCCGAATCGTTCCGAATCGTGCTCCCGCTGCAGCGTGGGCCTCATTTTCGGATCGGTGTTTGGCCTCCGTCGTTCAGGATGGCGTTTTCTCCCCAGCGCGGGCCTTTTTCTCGCGCGCCCATCCGCCCGCCACCACCGCGCCGCACCGCCACCACCACCACCACCACCACCACCACCACCACCACCACCACCACCACCACAACCACCACCAGCACCAGCACCAGTACCACCACCACCACCACCAGCACCACCACCACCACCAGCACCACCACCACCACCATCACCACCACCACCACCACCACCACCACTACCACCACCACCACCACCACCACGACAACCACGCACACACGCAAGCACGCACGCACGTGCACCACCACCCACTACGCACGCGCGCGCGGAGCACAGGTCCGCTACGACACGCGTCCGCGGATAGAGAAAAAATCAGCGCCATGTAAGGGATGGGAGGGATGGGGAGGACCGTTCAGATATGACGCGAGGCGCACCTAGCTTGTCCTCCTCCCCCTCCTACTCCTCCTCCTCCTCCCCCTCCTCCTCCTCCTCCTCCTCCTCCTCCTCCTCCTCCTCCTCCTCCTCCTCTCGCCCCCAGGCCCCCGGCATCAGGACTTTTGCGCAGATGTCGGCCTCCAGAGGTGGTGACCCACTCTCCAGGATCGGCGTTTCGTCCTGGCCCGTTTCCGTCGCGGTCCCGGGGCCTGGCGAGGGGCCCCAGGCGCCAAGAACGGCCACAAGCCTCCCGCCGTGCTTTTTTTTTCGAGCAGGGGATCGACTGCAGTATTGAGCTACCCCAGAATTCACTGTTCCGCCGAATCTGCGGAAGATACGTAGAATGTTCCGCGGATCTACGGAGCGTTTCTGCGCAATTTTTGCAGACTCGACGGAAAAATCGAGCTTGGGGTGAATCAAGTCTGTAGTCGATCCCCATGCTCGATTTGTTTGTTCCAAGACGCGAGGCTG
>CAUYUJ010011430.1:0-22985 GCA_963575745.1 Prorocentrum cordatum | reverse complement strand
TCAGGGGGGCGTAAGACCCGGGTACAGGGGACTCGGAAATCCCCGACGAGGTCGTCAAAAAATGACGAGGCCGAGCCTGCATTTTGACGAGGCCTCCCGCTGCAGACATCCCACGAAACTACTCCTCGTCAAAATCCGAGCCGCGGTCGTCAAAAAACGAAGGCGAACCCGAGTCCTGGCAAACCCGGGTCTTACGCTCCCCGACCAAAGGTCTGGAACCCCTTCCCTGGGACCGGCTTTTTTTAATCCCCGAGTCGTTTTTTTTGACGGGCCCGAGGGCCCGGGTTGGTAAGGGCCCCCCTGAGGCTCCGCCCCGACGAACACAGCGAAACCCCTCCCGTCGTGATGTCTCGCAGCGCGAGGGGGTCCGGAGACACGCTGTGCCCCACGAGCGAACAGCGTGCCGCTCCGCTCCCCCCGGGCGGGAGGCCGGGAGGACGAGGAGGAGGAGGAGGAGGAGGAGAAGGAGGAGGAGGAGGAGGAGGAGGAGAGGAGGAGGAGAAGGAGGAGGAGGAGGAGGAGAAGGAGGAGGAGGAGAGGAGGAGGAGAAGGAGGAGGAGAAGGAGGAGGAGGAGGAGGGACGTTGACGCTTTGGGGGACTCGGACGTGGATGGCGCGTCGCACCGAGCCGTGGTGGGTCTCAGAACTGCCGGCGCAACTCGCCAAGCCAGACTTCCTGACCGTACAGTCGGGGCGTTGACCTAAGGAACCCGAAATAAGGAACGAGGCCCCTTTTTTCCATAAGTTAAACTTCGACTTCCTATCGAAAACATAAGGAAAACCTGAGGCAAGCTGTGAAACACTTAAGGAACGCGGAGCCCCTCCCCAACCAAAAGGGTTCCTTCTTCAGGGCCCCGGCTGTACTCCGCGGCATCCCGAGGCAAAAGGGCAGTCGACCCAGACATGATCGGCTCCACGCAAGAGTGACCCTGCGTAAGAGTGACCTTTGGTGCGCGGCTTTTGGGGGGCCGCGGGGGGTACCAAACTCAGGCGCGCAAGACGCTACTATCGCATCGCAATCGGTGATCGGGGGACCCCATTGTGCCCACACCAAAAGTCACTCCGGCGAAAGGTCACTCTTACGTGTAAGTAGTCGACATGACCGCGTCGTTAAATACTCAGAACGGAAGTTTTCGGCCGTTTTCGGCCTCGGGGGGGCCCTCGCCGGGCCTCGGGTCCTGACTCGAAGCACCGGTCCCGGGGAAAGGGTCGGGACTTCCAGGGACCCCGTAGCGTTAGTCCTGGCGAGCCTCATCGGGCGGGTTGGGGTAAGCAGGGACTGGCCGGGAGTGGACGGCAACGCAGTGCAAAGAAGAGCGGCCCCAAGCCGTGCAACGCAAAGCAGCTCTGAGCATCGCAGGGCAAGGCCACCCTGCAGTGACCAAGTCGCAAGAGCAACCTCGATTCAGTGCGAAATGGCCCATCGCACGATTCAGTGCAAAATCGATTCGAGGCAAAATCGCATCGGGGTTCAATGCGGCGTAGCACATCGAACGCAACGCAGCGCCGAGCGCAGCGCAGAAGAGCGCGCTGCGAACACCGCGCGCGCTGCAGCAGGCGAGGCGGCGCAGGGCAGAGCCGAGGAGCCGCGGGCCCTCCCTCCTCCTCCTCCTCCTCCTCCTCCTCCTCCTACCGCCTCCTCTACCTCCCTCCTCTACCTCTTCGCCTCCTCTCCTCATCCTCCCCCTCCTCCTCCTCCTCCTCCTCCTCCTCCTCCTCCTCCTCCTCCTCCTCCTCCTCCTCCTCCTCCTCCTCCTCCTCCTCCTCCTCTCCCTCCCTGCGCGAACATAACTTTTGGAGGCCCGCGTCGACTTGCGTCTGGGACTCGATGAGATAGCGCGCTTATCTAATGTCGGCCAGCGCCGATCAGCGTCGATGTGGCGTCGATTAACTGGCGTCGAGTTAGCGTCGACTCGCAGGAGTCGACACGACGGTACCGGAGGCCCCCATGAGTTGTCACCCAGTGTTCCTGACATCGCGTGGATCGTTCGACCCTGAACTGGGCCACGCGCAAGAGAGGCCCGGCGCGGACGTCTTGGATCTGCGCTGGACCCACGTCCCTGGCGCGCGGAGCGCGCCAGGGGCGGCGCCCGAGGCGCCGCCAGGGGGGGGGGGGCCCAGCGCAGACCCAAGAAAGCCGCACGGAGCGTCGATAAATCACGTGTACGCAGTTCTTCCTTCATCGAGGGGCGGAGCAGAGCAGATCTGAGGAATGCTGTGGCAACTCATGGGAGCCTCCCACACCATCTTGTCGGCTCTTGCGGGTCGACGCTGGTCAGCGCTAAGTCGACGCTGACCGACGCCTCGTTGACGCTAATCGACGCTGACCGACGCTAAATCGGCGCTATCTCATCGACTCCTTGACGCTCATCTGCGCTAGTCGAAGTTGAAGACGGAATGGAATTCTTCCAGGAGGAGTCCTCCAGATTAGGACACTTAACCCGGAGAAGCAATTAAGGAACCCCCCCGCGTTATCATTAGCACCGCGCCGTAATTAAATAATTATTTTTGGGGGGGTTCGCCGAGCGATATTATTAGCACCGCGCAAATGGAAGGAAAATAAATAATTCCAGCGCCCCGCCTCGGGTGGCATCCCAATTAGAATTGTAATGAGAATAAGAATACGAATACGAATAAGGAAAAGCTGAGAAAAGCTAAGGAAAAGCTTAGAAAAGCTAAGAAAAAGCTGAGAAAGCTGAGGAAAGCTAAGGAAAGCTAAGGCGATCTGGTGTACCCCCTCCTGGTGCCAGGATAACGCTTCCGGGTGCCGGGTGCGTTATCCTTTCACCGGAGAGGGGGGGGGGTCCTTAATCGCTTACGCGGGTTAGCTCCCTGTCGGACACTTAACATTGCTTCCTGTCTTTCGGTTCATAGCTCGGCTAGCTACCTCTCCTGAAAAGGGCTAATCGACGCTGACCGACGCTAAATCGGCGCTAAAAGAGTATACCAGGCTCCCATGGTTTGCTACTGAAGGGGAACTAGGGGCCCAGCCGAGGCACCAGGGGGAGCAATCTCCAGACGAAGCGCCGGGCGCCCGGAGGGACCCGCAAAAGGGGCCCGGGAGCCTGGCCGCACGGGCGCCACTGGCTGCACAGCAGAAGTAGGCACGGAAGGTTCGTGGCATGACGGCAGGCTTCGGTAACAAATCATGGGAGCCTGGTATACCCATTTAATTCTGTCTTTAGCGTCGACTAGCGTCAATTTGCGTCTGGAGGACGATAAGATAGCGCGCTTACCTAACGTCGGCCAGCGTCGCTTCGCGTCGATGTGGCGTCAATTAGCGTCGATTTAACGCCGACTCGCAAGAGCCGACAAGATGGTACCAGAGGCTCCCATGATTTGTCACCGAATGTTCCTGACACCACGTGGATCGTTCAACCTTGAACTCGGCTACTCGCAAGAGTTACCCGCGCGGACTTCTTGGATGTGCGCTGGACCCACGCCCCTGGCGCGCGGAGCGCGCCAGGGGCGGCGCCCGAGGCGCCGCGAGGAGGGCCCAACGTAGATCCAGGAACTCGGCGCGGAGGGCCAACAGTTTATGTGCATGTCGTTTTGTCTTCTTCGACGCGCGGGTCGTTCACCCCTGAGAGCTCGGCTGCGCGCAAGAGTGGCCCTGGGCAGGAGTGACCCTTGGTGCGCGGCCCAAGGGGGGGTGCCCTCTCGGGGGCCCCGCCAGGCGCACACGCCGCTGCCCTCAGAGGCACCTCGAGCCTCCTCCTCCTCCTCCTCCTCCTCTCTCCTCCTCCTCCTCCTCCTCCTCCTCCTCCTCCTCTTCCCCTCCTCTTCCTCCTCCTCCTCCTCCTCCTCCTCCTCCTCCTTCTCCTCCTCGCATCGCGTTCTGCCATCGGCCTTGGCCCGCACCAGAGGTCACTCCAGCGAGAGGTCCTTCGCACGTGTAGGTCGAGGAACGGTCGCGGCTTTCTGTAGACAGGCGCGTTCCACTACTCGCAACGTAACTGCTCGCAAAGGCCTGGATCTGCCATGGGGGATAGCAATACGGACATTCGCGAGTAGCTTTTGCAGACGTTGGCGAGGAGGCACTTTTGAAGGGGCCCCAGGGCACACAAATAAATACACACAAATACAAGGATTCTCCATCTTTCCCCATATTTTCTGCGTTTTTGTCTTCCCCCCAACTTTCCATATTTTCCAATATTTTCTGGGGAATCGACGATTAATTGTGTCTGTGTGTGTGTGTTTTTTTTTCCCTCTTGAACTTTGCGAGTAGTGGACCCCGCTCGGTGATTCTGATAGGTCCGTCGCGGTCGACGCCGGCCGACTCTGGGCCAGTGGCAGCGCTCCACCTTGAACGCCCGCGCCGGGGCGTCGCTGCCGCGCCGGCGGGACACAAACCTGGTACACCCCGTGGGATGGAGCCTACAGGGCAGTTTTTAATACGTAGGATTTCAAAACATATAGGATTTTAACACATGCTTAATTCACGAATGAATCAGTGCATAAATGCATCATTGTTTTCATACTAAATCCCTTGTATTTTAATACATGATCCGCACGCGGAGCATGTATTAAAAACGGCACTCTAAGTGGGAACGAGGGCGGTGGCAGACATGGAACTGGACAGACCTGCCCCACCCTCGCCGCCCCACGAACATCTCATCGGGCCGGCCGTTCTGGCCGACACCGGGCGGCGTTCCCGCGCCGTCCGTGGGCGAACGGAACACTGGCGCCGCCAGGCTGGCCCACACTGGAATCCCCAAGGGGCCCGCCCTGGCCATCGCTCGGACGTCCATTCCCTGTGTTTTTCTCGGTCTCGTGCGTGGCTTTTTTCGCCAAATGATCGAGGATGCTCCTCGATGGCCCCCGCCGAGGAAAAAAACGCACACGTCCGAGCGATGCCAGGGGGAGGCAGTGGGTGGGTTACAAGCCGAAGCGCAGCCGAGAGGCGCTCTTGGTCAGGGGGGAGGAGGAGGAGGAGGAGGAGGAGGAGGAGGAGGAGGAGGAGGAGGAGGAGGAGGAGGAGGAGGAGGAGGAGGAGGAGGAGGAGGAGGAGGAGGAGGAGGAGGAGTCAGGGAGGGGGTGGGTGACAGGCCGAAGCCGGCACTCCGCCCGCGAAGCCCTGCGCAGCCGAGAGGCCAGTCCACGAAGCAGCCGAGCCCACGGGTGCCACGGCTTTTGGCCCTCTCGGGGGCGCCGCCGCCTCGGCGGCCGCCGGAAGCCACCAACCTTTGCCAACCAGCCGAGCGAGCGACGGCAACCAGCAGCGCGGCCAACCATCCAGAGCGCCAGGGCACCCGTGGTACAGGGAGGCCGCCAATCCACCACCAACACAGCCGAGCAGCCGAGCAGCGAGGACGGAGGAAGAGGACCGCCTGCCATCCAGCAGCGACCAGGCCGTGAGGATTCCCCTGTCTTTGCGCAGAAGCGGAGAGGGGCGAAAGCCAAGAGGCCCACAAGGGCCTGCCCCGAGATTTACCGTTTACCTGCCCCACGAACCGCTCCGCGGTTTGCGGGCTATGAAATTTGCATGAAAAGGTTAACGTGAGCAGAAGAATTGGAACAAGACAGACCTGCCTCACCATCATGGCCCCACGAAATTCTCAGGAACAGTTGACGTGACCAAAAGCATCTGAAGCCCATCCAGCCGCCACGGGAGAAAAAGCAAACGCTGGAGCACGGAATTCAAAGCTCCTGCGGCCAGCCATGACTGAGGAGCTCGGTACGGCTCCCACCCTCCCCCCATCGCACCCTTCCCTGTCTTCTTTTTGTTTGTTGCTCTCTGTCTCTGTCTCTGTCTCTGTCTCTCTCTCTCTCTCTCTCTCTCTCTCCGTCTCTTCGCTTCGTACACGAGCAGTTCGGGGTGCGCGCGTGGGGGAAAGCACGCACAACACGCCATGAACAAAAAGACAAGTGCGAACGTCTATCACTGCCATCCGTGAGAACAGCGGCCTCCGTCGCGCCAGAATGCCCCTTGCTCACAACAGGAGGGGAGAGGAGGAGGAGGAGGAGGAGGAGGAGGAGGAGGAGCAGGAGGCGGAGGAGTGCGGATGAGGAGGAGGAGGAGGAGGAGGAGGAGATGATGAGAGGAGAGGAGGAGGAGAGGAGGAGGATGGGGGGGGGAAGGAGGATGAGGAGGAGGGGAGGAGGAGGAGGAGGAGGAGGAGGAGGAGGAGGAGGAGGAGGAGGAGGAGGAGGAGGATGAGGAGGAGGAGGAGGAGGAGGAGGAGGAGGGGGAAGAAGAAGAGGCCCCACGCGCCTCCCTGGTCAGTGGGCCCTCCCGACGGGGCAGCCAGACCAGAGAGTCTGCATGGTGCGGCCTCGGCCCCTCCTGGCGCGTTCCACGCGCAGCTCTGGCTTCCTCCCCAGACCCCCGGCGTCATGCTTTTTTCATGACGCGACCCCCAGAGGCCCGGACCCATTCCCCGGGACCGGTTCTTCGTTCCGAGTCGTTTCGTGACGGCCCCGAGGCCCGGCAAGGGCTCCCAGAGGCCGAAACTAGAAGAAACCCTCCCGTCCAAATCTCTTCCGTTGCCCGAGGGGGTCTGGGCCTCTCCCTCCCCCCATCCTTCTCTGCCCCGTCCCTGGCGTCGCCAAGCCAATCGAACAGGCCTCCGGCGTCAGGGAGGGAGGGAGGGAGGGAGGGAGGAGGAGGAGGAGGAGGAGAAAGAGGAAGACGAGGGAGAGAGTAGAGGAGGAGGAGGAGGAGGAGGAGGAGAAGAGGAGGAGGAGGAGGAGGAGGAGGTGCGTCGGGGACGCCTGGCCCGCCGTGGTGCGAGGGGGGCCGGCGCGGGAGGCCTCCGCGGATCTTCGGGCCGACGATGCCGAGCTCGGCCTCCCCCCTCACCGATCCCAGACATGCGACGTCCTGATTTCTTCAATGCAGTCCTCCTCCTCCTCAGGGTCCTCTTCCTCCTCCTCCTCCTCCTCCTCCTCCTCCTCCCCCTCCTCCCCCCTTCACCCCTCCTCCCCCCCCCCATCCTCCCCCTCCTCCTCCTCCTCCTCCTCCTCCTCCTCCTCCTCCTCCTCCTCCTCCCTCCTCCCTTCTCCTCCCTCCTCCCTCCTCCCTCCTCCCCCTTCGAGGCAGGGTCCCTGTAAGTCCCGACCCTTTCCCCGGACCGGTTTTTCCTCCTGAATAATTGTCTAACGATCTCGAGACCCGGCGAGGGCTCCCAGGGGCCGAAGAAGGAAGACCTCCTCGTCCTGATCTTTGTGACGACGCGATCATGTCTGGGCTCTGCTATCCTCGCGAGATGGGGAACAGTAAGGGCGCGAGGGCGAGGAGGCCGAAGGAACCCGCACCCACACACTTCCACGTCTTTGGGTGCACTTCGTCGGTGTCGAACACTTGTGATAGCCGAGATTTGTCTTTAATGCGCCCCCGCCCCAATAATGGAAACAAACTGTATTCGGCGACCTTGTTGACGGACAGGGACCCCACCAATAATGGCAAATAATCATTCACCCGCGGCATCCGCCGCGCAACAACGACGACGATTACAACTACGCTTGCGACCACAACTACGACAACGCCTACTACTCCTGCTTCAAGAGCGCTCCCACGGAAAATCTGAGTTCAGAAACTCAGGATTCGTTCGCGATCGTACAGGAGGAGGAGTAGGAGGAGGAGGAGGAGGAGGTGGAGGAGGAGGAGCAGGAGCAGGAGGAGGAGGAGAAGGAGCAGGAGCAGGAGCAGGAGGAGGAGGAGCAGGAGCAGGAGGAGGAGGAGGAGGAGGAGGAGGAGAAGGAGGAGGAGAAGGAGGAGGAGGAGGAGCGGCGGAGTTGATTCCCCGCCGAGAGAACCAGAGGGGGGGGAACCAAAACTACAGACCGATCACGGTGACTCTGGGCCGCAGGGCACCAAAGCTGAGGGTGAGGCCTTCTTCTCCTCCCCATCCTCCTCACCCTCCTCCTCTTCCTCCTCCTCCTCTTCTTCGCATTCTGCTTCTTATTCTTCGTCCTCCTCCTCCTCCGCCTCCTCCTTCGCCTCCTCCTCCCTCCTCCTCCTCCTCCTCCTCCTCCTCCTCCTCCTCCTCTCTTGGCCGTGTGGCCCACCCCCGACCAACTCCACAAGGTGGTGGTCACTCTGCGCACCGCGTGCTCCCAGGGCCATGGGGGCAGACCCGCGAGCTCGCCGGGCGCGGGGCCCCAGCCGTGCGCTGTCGCAGTCTCGACGTGGACCCGAAGTGCGGCACAGCCGAACTTTCGGCAGCGCCCGCGCGTGCCCACCAGCAACGCGCACGCGCACAGCCCACCCACCACTCCGCCCGTTGCTTTGCAGCACTCGACTGGCCGGCGATGACGACGCCGACGATGGCGATGTTGATGACGACGGTGGGGACGATGTCGACGACGGCAAGGTCTGTGGTGGGGATGCCGACTGTGATGCTAATAACGGTGGCAAGGCTGACATTGGCGATGGTGATGGCGATGGTGCTGGTGAGGATGAAGAGGAGGTACGCGCGCGCAGAAAATCGACGAGGGTGACGGCACCGACCATGACGACGATGACGGCGGTCGTGATAATGACGACGACGATTTTGTTGATGATGATGATGGTGATGACAACGGCAGTGGTGACGCTGGCACTGGTGATAACGATTGTGCTGATGACGCGCTCTCAGAAATTCGGGATGCCTGACATCTTCTTGATGTGCTTCCTTGAGCACGTCTGTGCCGACTTCCACGGCTCCCGCTTGCGGGGGGTGAGAAGGCGTGTGGGATGACAGGCTGCCCCCCCCCCGTTGCCTCCTCCGCTGGGGCCAAACATCGTATTAAAGGGGGGGCGACGAGGGGAGGTGTGCGGGGAAAAAGCACACACACACACACACACAAAACACACACGTGGGGAAAAACACACACACAAACACACAAAACACACACGTGAAAAAAACATGGGAAAACAAACACGCACACACACGCACACGCGCACGCACGCTCACGCACACGCACACGCACACGCACACGCGCACACACGCACACACGCACACACGCACACACGCACACACGCACACACGCACACACGCACACACGCACACACGCACACACGCACACACCCACACACGCACACACGCACACACGCACACACGCACACACGCACACACGCACACACGCACACACGCACACACGCACACACGCACCACACACGCACCACACACGCACCACACACGCACAGACACACGCACAGACACACGCACAGACACACGCACAGACACACGCACAGACACACGCACAGCACACACGCACACTAGCACACACGCACACACGCACACACGCACACACGCACACACGAACGCACACACGCACACACGCACACACGCACACACGCACACACGCACACACGCACACACGCACACACGCACACACGCACACACGCACACGCACACACGCACACTCGCACACACGCACACACGCACACACGCACACACGCACACACGCACACACGCACACACGCACACACGCACACACGCACGCACGCACACACGCACACACGCATACACGCACACACGCACACACGCACACACGCACACACGCACACACGCACACACGCACACACGCACACACGCACGCACGCACGCACGCACACACGCACACACGCACACACGCACACACGCACACACGCACACACGCACACACGCACACACGCTCACACGCACACACGCACACACGCTCACACGCGCACACGCGCACACGCGCACACGCGCACACGCGCACACGCGCACACGCGCACACGCGCACACGCGCACACGCGCACACGCGCACACGCGCACACGCGCACACGCGCACACGCGCACACGCGCACACGCGCACACGCTCACACACGCACACACGCACACACGCACACACGCACACACGCACACACGCACACACGCACACACGCACACTCGCACACGCGCACGCACGCACACACGCACACACGCACACACGCACACACGCACACACGCACACACGCACACACGCACACACGCACACACGCACACGAGGGAAAAAAAAAAAACACAAACACACACACACACACGTGGTTTGTGTTACATTTGTGTGCTTTGTGTGTGTGTGCTTGTGTGTGCTTTGTGTGTGCCTTTGGTAGTGTGTGGTTTTGTTGCTACTCCACTGGGCCAAACAATCGTATGAAGGGGGGGCGACTGAGGGTAGGGGTGCGGGCGGGGGGGGGCAGGCGGGGACGAGCTCCGAGCCTTCCGGAGAAGGCCCTACGTGGTAGACGGCCCAAATGAGCGCCGAGGCACGCCATAGAGTGCGTCAAGACGGCCACGAGTAAACTCGTCGGCCCTCCTCCTCCTCCTCCTTCCTCCCCTCTCCTCTCCTCCGCTCCTCCTCCGCCTCTGCCTCTTGCCTCCTCCTACTCCTCCTACCTCCTCTCCTCCTCCTCCTCCTCCTCCCCCTCCTCCCCCTCCTCCTCCTTCTCCTCCTCCCTCCTAACTCCGAGAAGGTCCACGATGGCTTCAAGGCGGCCTGCGAGGCCCCCTGAACGGCCCAAGAGTGCGGCCGCCGAGGGGCCCAAAAGGCAAGAATCCCTTCCTCGCTTTCGAAGAACGTGCGCGTTCGACACACACTTTTGATCTGCGGGGCGAGAGCGAACCTCTTCCGCTAAAAGCTAGGCGGGCTACGCACAGCTTTAATTAGGGAGACAGGGCTCAGGAAGGCGGGGCCTCAGGCGGCTGGAGCGGGCGGGGCCCGGGGAACAGGCGGTGCCGAAGTGGATGTGCAGGAAAAGGTACGGCGTTCGACACACACGCTGTGGTCGTTTTGACGACGTCCACTACGGCCCAAGGAGCCCCAACGATCGTCCCAAGACGGCCCATGAGGCCCCCAAGAGGGCCCCGAGACGGCCCAGTAAAGCCCAAAGGTGGCCCACGAGGGCCCCAAGAGAGTCCCAGGGGCCCCTGAGGCGGCCCAGGAAGGCCCCAACAGTGGCCCAAGAGGAGCAATACGAACTGACATCTCCAGTCTCTCCCGTCGCGCTGGCTCCAAGAGCCCCCAAGACCCCCCAAGGACCCCGAGGCGCCCCCAAGAGGCCCCAAGTGAGGTCCAAGAGGCACCCAGGAAGCCCCCTAAGAGGACCCCGAAAGCCAATCAGATGCCCCCTCCAAGAGCCCCCTGCGAGGCATTCCACAAGACCCCTTTATATGCATCCCCAAGGCTCCTGACCCACAAGCCAGGCACGGTGGCACGACTCTTGACGAATTCACTGTTGTTGGGGCCAGCGGAATGGCGTAAGCGTCTTGAGTAATTGCTATGTGTGACGAACGCACAACACGCACTCCCATACCCGTAGGCGGGGTCGTTTTGTGTGGGTATTGTCGGACACCGGGGGTGCTCCCGTTCGAGCGGGGACCCTCATTCGACAAAACGCGCCCATAGCCCTCTCCGACCCCCCCCTATGGGTACAGTCGAGGTACTATCAGAAGGACCGCGAAATAATGAACGAAGCCCCTTCTTGGCCCCAGAAACGCCTAGGTGCACGAGGAGTGATGGAGGAGGAGCCATGCAAGAGCTCCAGGAACAGCGAGCCCCTTCCGCACCCGAGACGTTCCTTATTTCAGCGTTTTGGCTGTATGGATGTGTGTGTATGTGTGTGTATGTATGTGTGTGTGTGTATGTGTATGTGTATGTGTATGTGTATGTGTATGTGTATGTGTATGTGTATGTGTATGTGTATGTGTATGTGTATGTGTATGTGTATGTGTATGTGTATGTGTATGTGTATGTGTATGTGTATGTGTCAGTGTCTGTGTCTGTGTCGGTGTCGGTGTCGGTGTCGGTGTCGGTGTCGGTGTCTGTGTCTGTGTCTGTGTCTGCGTCTGCGTCTGCGTCTGCGTCTGCGTCTGCGTCTGCGTCTGTGTCTGTTGTCCTGTGTCTGGGTCTGTGTCTGTGTCTGTGTCTGTGTCTGTTCTGTGTCTGTGTTTCTGTGTCTGTGTCTGTTGTCTGTGTCTGTGTCTGTGTCTGTGTCTGTGTCTGTGTCTGTGTCTGTGGCTGTGTTGTGTCTGTGTCGTGTCTGTGTCTGTGTCTGTGTCTGTGTCTGTGTCTGTGTCTGTGTCTGTGTCTGTGTACTGTGTGTGTGTGTGTGCGTGCGTGCTAGTGCTGTGCGTGCGTGCTGTGCGTGCTAGTGCGTGCGTGCGTGCGTGCTGTGCGTGCGTGGGTGTGTGTGGTGGGGTGTGGGTGTGGGTGTGGGTGTGGGTGCTGGGTGTGGGTGTGGGTGGTGGGTGTGTGGGTGTGTGTGTGTGTGTGTTGTCTACGCTTGGTTTCTTTTATATATCGTGTGTGTGTGTGTGTGTGTTGTGCGCTCGTCCCCCGGGCCCCGCCCGCTCCGGCCGCCTGAGGCCCCGCCTTCCTGTGCCCTGCCTCCCTGATTGAAGCTGTGCGTAGCCCGCCTAGCTTTTAGCGGAAGAGGTTCGCTCTCGCCCCGCAGATCAAAAGTGTGTGTCGAACGCGCACGTTCTTCGAAAGCGAGGAAGGGATTCTTGCCTTTTGGGCCCCTCGGCGGCCGCACTCTCGGGCCGTTCAGGGGGCCTCGCAGGCCGCCTTGAAGCCATCGTGGACCTTCTCGGAGTTAGGAGGGAGTTAGGAGGGAGGAGGAGGAGGAGGAGGAGGAGGAGGAGGCGGAGGAGGAGGCGGAGGAGGAGGAGGGAGGAGGAGCAGGAGGAGGCGGGTAGGAGGAGGAGGAGGAGGCGGAGGAGGAGGAGGAGGAGGAGGAGGAAGTGTGTCGTGCGCTCGTTCAGTGTCAGCCTCTGCTCACAGCGTGAGGCCCCCCGCCCACCCCACCGCGCCTGGCACGCTGCGCCCACCTCGCCCTCGCGCTGCCGGGCTCGGTCGGCGGGCGCTCGGAGGTGCCACAGGCCTCTCCCAGCCTCGGCGGCGCAGAGGCCACGAGAGACAGGAGCAGGAGGAGGAGGAGGAGGAGGAGGAGGAGGAGGTGGTCCTTCTCCTCCCCCCCTTTCCCCCCTTCTTCTTACTTCTCCCCTGGGAAGAAGGCGCTGGGGCGGGTAAGCAACGAGGACAGCGGAAGAGAGGGCCGTGAGAAAGATGAGTGAGGATGAGGGAGAAGGATGGCGCCGCTGGGCGGCGCCGTGGTGTACTCCGTGACCCTAGGGTCACACGCGGTGCATTGCGGATTTCACCGCCTTTGACGAATCTGTCATGCTCTGCTGTGATTGCGGAAGCTACACGACCGATGGTCGGCCTGTACACTTACAGGTGCCGTGTGGCGTAAAATGTCCATCCAACGATCCGAAAGCCACTTGGCACTGCGTGGGCACATGCGAGCACCAGTCTCGTAAGTCCGCGTCGGCCAAGGTGCCGGAGCCCGCCTTGGCGTTGGATAGGCGCCGCGCGTGAGGTAGGACAGGGTGGCGTGGGAGTGCGCTGGGGTACCGTCCCTCTCCTTCGTGGGTTCGGGCCTCGCACCTGCACTCTCACGCTGGCTTGTTTCGTCTCTGCCGCCCGAAGTGTCCAGCTCATTTCATCTCATATCCCTCTCCTTCTGCCCAATCCGCGCCCTCCCTCATCTCCGTACCGGGGGAGGGAGCAGGAGGAGCAGGACTAGGAGCAGCAGGAGAATCCGCGCCCTCCCTCATCTCCGTACCAGGGGAGGGAGCAGGAGGAGCAGGACTAGGAGCAGCAGGAGAAAGGAGGGATAGTTTTGACCCGGCAAGGGACCAGCCGCAGGCGCACTGGCCAGAAGGTTGAACATCTCAGATCACCTCCACCAGCTGGCAGCCGCAGAGGACGAGCGATACCGACCGCTCACCGATGAAGGCCTCCCCGTGCTTCCCGACGTCCGCGAGGCCCCAGTCGACGATCCGAGAGCACCGAAGGAGCCGTGCGAACCGCTCCGGCTCTCGGGGCACAGGGGATGAGAAGAGCCGACAGCCGCCTCGCCGCCGTCAAGGACCGCCGAAGGCGGAGGCCTCGCGGCCTCCTCGCCATTGAGCTGCGCCTTCCTCTGTAAATGAAAGCCTCCTCCAGGCCCCATCCACCCACCGAGAATGCAGGGGTTGTGGCCCCAACTAGCGTAGGAGTCGACGTCGAAACCGCTCCCGAACTCCGTGCTGGGCGATCCCAGCGCACCACCGCCTCGCCCTCCAGGAACAAGCCCTGCCGAGACGGGGCCCTCCACGACCAGCTGCACGCCCGGCGCCTCGCAGACCCCGAACGCCTCGACCAGAGGCTCAGGATGTGCCACCTCGCGCGCAGCATGTCAGGCCCGCGGGTGGTCGAGAGGCGACGCGTGAAAAAAAAACAACCTGATCAAACAAATCAGATCGCCCGTGTACAAGTGACGTGGCGTTTGGCTCTTGTTTAACCTGGCCAGGCAAGCGCAACGCGCTGCAATGCAATAGCGCCAACGCGGACGTCGCTGGCTGCATGAGCCAACGCGCCGCAGTATAATTTTTCATTCGGAAGAAATAAAATTGAAAAATGAGCGTCGAGGAATCACATGGATATCACTCTGGAGATGCGCTGACGTGAAGCATGCTCGACCAGATGGGCACGATGAGCCGCCGCAGGAGCGCCACCCGCACCCTGAACTCCGCCGCCCCGCGCGGAAAGAGCAACCCACACAGAGCACGGAGCTCGCCCGAAGAGCGCCGAGGCCGCTGCGGAGGCCGCCCTCCGCCGCGGGCGAGAGGCCCTCGCCCCCGGAGCCCCGCGGAGCTGCAGACGACGCCGCCGCGGGTGCACCACACCCCTTCGGGCGGACGCACCGAGGCACTCCTGCCTGGCTGCTCGGTCGTCGACCGCCAGCCCAACCTCGGGGGCGCGCAGGCATGGATTCGCGATCCATGGAGTTGGCGTGCGGTCGCCAAATCCATGGATCGGGGGAGGTGCCCTCCCCCAAATGCGGTCGGCGCCGCCTCGTCCGGCGGCAGAAGCCCGCGACTTCCCATGGAAACGGGACCCGTCGCTAATCCACGCCCCCTTGATCCATGTCTGCGATCGCCTGACAACCTGGGACCAACAGCAGCCCAGGCGATGCCGCCGACAGAAGCCGAAGCGAAACCCCCGAGCGGCACCCCCTTGGAGTGCCAGGCGGTGCTGCGGCGTCGGCTCCTGCCCCCAGGGCCGCGCCGCCCGCAGGCCAGCCGCCGAAGCGAAGGCCGAGAGGCGAGGTCGCGATCATGCCAGGAGCCAGGACAGCCGCCCGCGTCGGCGGAGCGCACCGCAGCCTCCGCCGCCGCGCAGAACGGCGCGCCGCTGCCGGGCCGATGGAATCGACGCGTCTGCTCGACGCGGAGCCGCATGCCACCGCGCTTTCGGGCCGCCCCCCGCCGCCATCTCCACCTCAGCGCCCCGCCCGCCGTCGCACCGCCAGGGCATGCCGACCGAGCCGGCTTGAGCGGTAGGGGTGTCGCCCGCTGGCGAACGGCTCGAGCAGCCACAATGGCAAACTGGCTACGACGGAGGAAGGGAGGGGGAAGAGAACATGAGGAGGAGGAGGAGGAGGAGGAGGAGGAAGAGGAGGAGGAGGAGGAGGAGGAGGAGGAGGAGCAGAGTGCGAGGAGGAGGAAGAGGATGAGGAGGAGGAGGAGGAGGAGGAGGAGGAGATGAACGAGTGGGGGAGGGGGCGAGGATCTCGCCAGCCCCCAGCCTTCGGTCATATCTCGGCTCTCCAACGGCCGTTCGGAGCGATCCGGGCACACCCCGAACGCTCACGGCGAGGCGCAGCCGCTGGAGAACACCCCAAGGCTGGAAAACGCTTGAAAAAACCAAACATCGAACCTCGAACGTTGCCCTTGACTCTTCCTCCCTGTCCCTGACGCTTCCGCGCCCCCCCGCCCCGTCCCACCTCCGCCTGAAAGGGAGGAGCAGGAGGAGCAGGAGCAAGAGGAGGGAGGGACCAGGAGGGAGATGAGCAGGAGGAACAGGAGGAGGAGGCGGAGGAGGCGGAGGATGAGGAGGAGGAGAAGGAGGAGGAGGAGAGGACGAGGAGGAGAAGGAGGAGGAAGAGGAGGAGGAGGAAGAAGAGAAGGAGGAGGAAGAGGAGAAGGAGGAGGAGGAGGATGAGGAGGAGGAGGAGGAGGAGAAAGATGAGGAAGAAGGAGGAGGAGGAGGAGGAGGAGGAGGAGGAAGACGTAAGAGGGGAGGAGGAGTAGGACGAGGTGGAGGAAGGAGGAGAAGGAGGAGCAGGAGGAGTAGGAGGATGAGGAGGGAGGGAGGCGGGCAGGCAGACAGGCAGACAGGCAGACAGGCAGACAGGCAGACAGGCAGACAGGTAAGAGGAGGAGGAGGAGGAGGAGGAGGAGGAGGAGGAGGATGAGGAGGATGAGGATGAGGAGGAGGATGAGGAGGAGGAGGAGGAAGAGGAGGAGGAGGAGGAGGAGGAGGAGGAGCAAAGGAGGGGTGAGGATCTCGCGCAGCGGACCGCCAGGCCTGCGAGGCAGCAGCCCCTGCAGAAGCTGCAACAGGCGGTCACTCCCAGAAGCGAGAGGACCGTCGCGAGCAGCAGAGGAGAGACCCTGTCGCTCAAGTCCACCGCCAGCCTGAGGCAAACGGTGGGGCAGGCGACGGAAGCCACGAGAGCAGGGCACTCCACCGCCTGGGACGGCCAGGAAGACCCGAACGCTGGGGCCTCCTGGTCCGTCAAGGGCAGTGGGCGGCCAGCGAGCCGCTCGAAGAGCGCGGCTCGCAGACCCTGGTAGAGCACAGCACCGTCCGCCTCCACCAACAGCTCGACGGCGCGCTGCATCAGCGGGCCGCGGGCCGAAGGGGGGGCGGCCACTCTGCCGAAATCCCTACAGAGACCGCGGGGGTGGGGGGGTCGCAGAGAATAAGAAGGACCAGGAGGAGGAGGCGGAGGAGGAGGAGGAGGCGGAGGAGGGGGAGGCGGAGGCAGAGGAGGAGGAGGAGGAGGCAGGTGGAGGAGGAGGAGGAGGAGGAGGAGGAGGAGACGGGGGAAGAGGAGGAGGAGGGGTCGCCGCCCCCCCCACCACCCCGGCGGCGACAGGCCTGGCCAGCGCGCCGTGCGCGGCCCCCGCGGGCGGCGGCAGCGCGGCGCCGCGGTCGGCGGGGCGGGGCTCGCCGGCGAGGGCGAGCGCGGCCCGCAGCGGGCGCTCGGGAGGCGGGGCGGGGAGGCTGCCTCCATGCTCCCTGCCTCCTTCCCTCCCTCCCCTCCGCCCTCTGTCTCCTCTCTCATCCCTCCCTCATCCCTCCCTCGCTCCCTGCCTCCCTCCCTCCGCTTTCCCTCCCTCCCTCCCTCCCTCCTTCCTCTTCTCTCCTGCCTCTTCCCTTATCCCTCCCTCCCTCCGCTCCCTCCATCCTACTCCCATCCTCCCTCCATCGTCCCTCCCTCCTCCCTCCTCCCTGCTCCTGCTTCCTCCCTCCCTTCTCCGACCCCCTCGGGCAAGGACAACAAATCACGGCAGGAGGCTCTTGTCCTTATGGTCGGCCTCTGGAAGCTCTGGCCGGCCCTCGGGACCGTCCAAAACCGACTCTGGATGGAAAACCGGTCCAGGGGAATGGGTCGAGACGTCAGAGGGTCGACGTCATGAAAAAATCATGGCGTCGGAGGTCTGGGTTTTCCCTGAGATCCTGGAGTCTCAATGTTTGAGCCGGGCGTTTGCGCCTTTTTCCGGGCCCCGGGACCCTCACAGATCGATCCAGCTCTGAAAATGGCGCAGAAAAATGAGAGCCGGGGCTCCAGGCATGATTTTACGATGTTGTATTTTCGCTACGTCGGATCTAATGGTTGCTCCCTCCCTCCAAGTTCCCTCTTCTTCGTAGGCCCCTGGACGAATCTCTCTCTCTCTCTCTCTTTCTCTCTCTCTCTCTCTATATATATATGTATACCTATACGACCACCCTTTGGGTGATAAGGAGGGTCGGGGGGGGAGGAGCCAACGTCTCACTCGATCGGTCTCACTATCGATCTCACTATCGATCTCACTGTCGGTCTCGCTCGATCGATCTCACTCGATCGATATCACAATCGATCTCACTCGATCTATTTCATTCGATCGATCTCACAATCGATCTCACTATCGATTTCACAATCGATCTCACATTCGGTCTCACGATCGGTCTCATTATCGATATCACAATCGATACCACAATCAACGTCATCATCGTCATCATCACCAACATCGTGGTCATCAACGTCACCAACAACATCATCATCATCATCATCATCATCATCCTCATCATCATCATCATCATCATCATCATCATCATCATAATCATCATCATCATCATCATCGGGACACCATCATCATCACCTCATCACCATCACCATCAACATCAACATCATCATCACCATCATCATGATCATCGGGACACCAGCATCGTCACCATCATCATCAACATCATTGTCATCATCATCATCGGGTCACCATCATCAAAGTCATCATCATCATCATCATCATCATCGGAACACAACCATCATCACCATCAGCATTATCACCATGAACAACATCATCAACATCAGCATCATCGGGACACCATCATCATCATCATCAGCAGCAGCAACATCATCATCATCATCAACGTCATCATCACTATCGGGACACCATCATCATCGTCACCATTGTCATCACCACCATCACCATCATCATCATCATCATCACCGGGACACCATCATCGTCAACATCAGCATCATCACCATCATCGGGCCACCATCATCAAAGTCATCAGCATCATCATCGTCATCCTCATCATCAACATCATCATCATTATCATCATCATCATCACCGGGACACCATCATCGTCATCATCACCATCGGGACACCATCCTTATCAGCACCATCATCATCAACAGCATCATCATCAAGCTCATCATCATCATCATCGGGACACCATCTTTATCATCATCACCACCTCATCATCATCGAATCATCATCATCAGTAACATCAACATCATCATCGGGACACCATCATCATCAGCAGCTACATCATCACCATCAACATCGTCATCATCATCATTATCATCATCATCATCATCATCACCATCATCATCGGGACAACATCATCATCACCACCATCACCATCATCATCACCAACATCGTCAACATCGTCAACAGCATCATCATCATCATCATCATCATCATCATCGAGACACCATCATCATCACCACCATCACCATCATCACCATCATCACCATCACCATCAACATCATCGACATCATCATCATCATCATCATCATCATCATCATCATCATCATCATCATCATCATCAGCATCGGGACACCGACGGGACACCTGCGGGACACCGGCGGGACACCGCGCCCCACTGGCCCCAGGAAAGGAAACATTTGGTCCGGCCGCGCCTCAGCCGGAGGCGGGACACCGGCGGGACACCGCGCCCCACCGGCCCCCGGAAAGGAAACATTTGGTCCGGCCGCGCCTCAGCCGGAGGAGACTTTCTTCTCGCCCGCCCACGCAGCTTCGCCTCGCCCGCACGCACGGCACGCACGAACACGAAACCGAAACCGATTTCCCGGTAGGGGGGCTCTCCGTTCCACTTCGATCTCACCCCCTCACCTCCGATATATATATATATACATATATATATATATACATATATATATATATATGTATATACACTAGGACCACGCGCGCTTCGCGCGCGCTTAGGTTCTAGTCACACTTGCGCCCACTCTTAACATTGGCAATGCCACCACGGCTACGACTTCTTTTTGCGCCATCACCGCGTCCACGATCACTTCCGATTCCATGTCCATTCTGGGCATGACCACCTTTTCCACGACGATTGCACTTTCCGCGACCATTGTAACGGCCATGCGTTCAATCTCCGCCTATACTACCACCAATACAACGACCATTGCCACTGCCACTGCCGCGACCACCACGACCACCATCATAACCACCACGGCAAGTGCCACCGCGTCTACCATCGTAATCATCAGTAGCACCACGATCGGCGCACGAACTGCAGTCATCTCCACCTGGACCCCATCCGGGGCTGTCCTGGGTGAGGAGAGAAAGGTCGGCACGCCCGCCCCGGGGTCGGGTTGCCATCATCCTGTTTTGGTGGGCCCGGGGCCGGTTCAGGGGCACCGGTGGCCGAGAACGGCCTCAGGAAGCGAAGAGTTGCCCGGAAGCTTCGGGAGCAGCATAAGTACCCGAGGGCGCCCGGTCAGAGGGTTGTGTGGGGCCTTTTGGGGGCCTCTCGGGTGTCTATTGGAGGGTTCTTGGAAGCCTGTAGGGGCCGCTTGGGGGCCCCCTGGGGGCCTCTCGGGGCCGAGGGCCCGCAAAGTTAATTCGGATCCCCTGTCTTGGGGGCCTCTGGGGCCGTCTTGGGCGGCTCTTGGGCCGTCTTGGGGCGCCTTGGAGGCCTCCTGGGCCGTCTTGGGGCTCTCTTGGGCCGTCATGGGGCTCCCTTGGGGGCCTTTTGGGCCGCCTTGGAGCTCTCTTGGGGGCCTCGAGGGCCGTCTTGGAGCGTCGGAAAGCCAGAAAAGCGAGAAAGCAAAAAATTGTGAAAAACCAATGAGCATCAACGATTTTGGCTTCGTCGGGCCATCTCGGAACGCCTCTCAGAACTCTCTTGGAGCCGTTTGGAAGTCTATTGGGCAGCCTATTTGCCCTCTTGGGCCCATCTTTGGGCGGCTCCAAGGGCGTCTTGGAGCGTCGGAAAGCTGGAAAAGCGAGAAAGCAAAACACATCGTAAAAACCAATGAGAATCAACGATTTTGTCCTCCTCCTGCTCCTCCTCCTCCTCCTCCTCCTCCTCCTCCTCCTCCTCCTCCTCCTCCGCCTCCGCCTCCGCCTCCGCCTCCGCCTCCGCCTCCGCCTCCGCCTCCGCCTCCGCCTCCGCCTCCGCCTCCGCCTCCGCCTCCACCTCCGCCTCCGCCACCGCCTCCGCCTCCGCCTCCGCCTCCGCCTCCGCCTCCGCCTCCGCCTCCGCCTCCGCCTCCGCCTCCGCCTCCTCCTCCTCCTCCTCTTCCTCCTCCTCCTCTCTGCACTGCAACGTCATAGCCTTGCACGCACGGGTCCGCGAAGGCGTCCAGGAGCGGCCATCAGATGCTGGTTTTCCCTGCGGTCTGGGTTAGGGGCTGCGGCCCGCAGGCCAGAGGGGTTTTCAACACGATGCTTTGACACTGGGACGACCTGATGCCTGTGATCCCAGAAGAGGAGGGGAACTGCAATACGTGAAGACATTTCGGCGTGCATGGGCCGCACGCACTGAACACAGAGGCAACGCTGATGGTTGAATTGCGTACGCTCCTGACGCTGCACGTCCCAAGATCCTCCAACTTCGGATGCTCGTCCTGGCGGGGTGTTCGAGCTACCCCGGGTCTGGGCCGCGAGGACAAGCGAACTGGATTGCACTTCGATTCGGATTCGACGTGCATCGTTGCCCAGAAATTCTGCGCCAGGCCGCCTCGCGCCGGATACGGCACGCCTGCGCAGTCCCCCTGGGAGAGCACGCGGGCTTCGAGGGCCGTGGGAAGGACAGCACAATGCCAGCGGGGGAACGCGCAGGGGAGAGAAAGCAGGGAGGGCGAGAGGGGAACTGTGGGGGTTACCGGTCGGGAACGTTTGCTTAGCATGTCGCGGCGGTGGCCCTGGCGACACGCTATGCGCCCTGCCCTGCGCGCGGATGGCGTGTCGCTCCGCTCCGCGGGGCGGGAGACTGGGGAGAGCTCAGGACGATGACGCCGGGGAACTGGGGCGTGGGTGGCGCGTCGCGCCGACGCGCGGTGGGCCAGAAGCGGTGGCGTGGCACGCGAAGCAGAAGCTCCCGAGGAGGAGGAGGAGGAGGAGGAGGAGGAGGAGGAGGAGGAGGAGGAGGAGGAAGAGGACCGCATGCCGAGGGTGGATGGAGCCCTCTTTGGCCAAACATGCTCCGCTGCAGGCGGCCCAGAATGTTGGGCCACGGCGGGCGCCGGCCCGCAGGGCGATGCGGTGGCCGCAGGACCTTCTCTCGAGAATCGGGGAAGGGCAGCCGTTCGCTGATCGATGCGGCAGGGTGGTGGTTCTGCCACCCTCGAGGTTACGTGGGGTGGGGACAGGGGGAGGGGGCGAGGACAAGCTAGGTGCGCTCGCGTCATATCTGACGTCCTACCCCTCCCTCCCATCCCTTACCATGGCGCTGATTTTCTCTATCCGCGGACGCTTGTCGTAGCGGACCTGTGGCTCCGCGCGCGCGTGCGTAGTGGGTGGTGGTGCACGTGCGTGCGTGCGTGCGTGCGTGTGTGCGTGGTTGGCGGTAGGTGTTGGTGGTTGGGGTGGTGGTGGTGGTGGTGGTTTGTGTGGTTGGTGTTGGTGGTGGTGCGCTTGGTGGTGCTGTGGTGGTTGGTGGTGGTGGTGGTGGTGGTGGTGGTGGCGGTGCGGCGCGGGTGGTGAGCGGGCCGATGGGCGCGCGAGGGGTGAAAAAGGCCCGCGCGCAGGGCTGAGAAACGCCCATCTGAACGACGGGGCTAAACACGCGATTCCGAAGGAATGAGGGCCCACGACTGCAACACGTGAGCAGGATTCGGAACGATTTCGTCGACGCCAGAAATGAGGGCCGGCGCCTCAGCGAGGCTAGCTTTTGGGAACAAATGACCCCCCGCTGGCGCCTCTGCGGTAGTCGTTTCCCGGGATTTCCCGGGGATCCTGTGTGTAAAAAAACAGTACGCGGAGGGTGCGCGGCCATCACCCGGACGCCATCAGGGGAAGAGGGAGAGTATTTTCATATTGAGTAATTGTGGAGGGGCCCTGGCGTACGCCGACCTGGCCTGTCGATCCGCGGCCACCGAAGTCCCAACCACCGCTTTCCCCGGGGCAGCTTCGCGTCCCGGATCCGTTCTTGCCAGCCCCCGAGCCCGCAGGAGCGGCCCCCGAGGGCCGAAACCGCTGAACGAAAGACCGCGGGCTCGAGAGCTCCCAGCAGCCCTGCAGGGCGTAGGTGGTTTAGGGTGTGTCCTCTTCCACCCCCTTCTTCCCCCTCGGGGAGGGGTTGATCACTGTTCCCTATTAGTAAACACCCCCTCCCCCAGGCGACTGGGGGCCAACCAGGGACCATGACCACACCCCCCCACCATCCCTTGTAAATTACCCTGGCGACGTACCCAACCC
>CAUYUJ010011429.1:17500-22987 GCA_963575745.1 Prorocentrum cordatum | reverse complement strand
ACTACTACGACGACTGCTACTACTACTACTACTACTACTACTACTACTACGACTACTACTACTACTACTACTACTACTACTACTACTACTACTACTACTCCTCGGATTACTACTACTGCGACTCCAAGTACAACTACTACTACTACTACTACCACTACTACTACTACTACTACTACTACTACTACTACTACTACTACTAATACTACCACTACGACTACCACGACTGCTGCTACTACTACTCCTACAACTACTACTACTTACTACCTACTACTACTTACACTATTACTACTACCACTAATACCTATACTACTACTTACTACTTACGCTAACACCAGTACTACTAGTACTAGTACTAGTTACTACTTACTACTACTACTATACTACTACTACTACTACTCTACTTACTGCTCACACTACTACATTACTAACAACTACTACCACTACCACTACTACTACTACTATACTACTACTACTACTAAATACCTACGACTAATACTACTAATACTACTTACTACTACTACTACTACTATACTACTACTACTGTTACGTTACTACTACTATACTACTACTTACTACTACTATATGCTACGACTACTACTACCACTAATACTCTGTAATATTACTACTACTACCGACGACTACTACTACTACGACTACATACTACTACTAGTCGGATTACTACTACCTTCGGATCCTACTACTACTACTTACTTATACTACTACTACCACTACACTACCACTACTATACTACTACTACTTACTCCATCACTGCTACTTAATACTACTACTTACTACTACTACTACGACGACGACTAATACTACTACTACTACACTAGTCTCGGATTACTTACTACTTGCGACTCCTAATGCGACTACTACATACTACTAACTACTACTACTACACTACCACTACACTACTACTACTACTATCTACTACTACTACTACTACTAGTTAGAATACTATACTACTACTCACCACTACCACTACGAAATACCACGGACTTACTGCTACCACCTACTCCTACAACTAAGACTTACGATACTATAACTATACTACTTACTACTATACTTACTAATGACGATTACTACTACTACTACTACTTACTCTTACTACTACTACTACTACTACTACTACTACTATACTACTACTAGTACTACGACTACCACTAGTACTACTACTTTACTACTACTACTACTACTACTACTACTACTACTACTACTACTACCACTACTACTACTACTACTACTACTACTACTCCTACTACTACTACTACTACTACTACTGCTGCTGCTACTACTACTACTACTACTACTACTACTAGTATTACTACTACTACTACAACTACTACTACTACGACTACTGCGACTACTACGACTGGGGGGCAGGACTGTGGAACGACGGTAACGCATACCGCTCTAACGGAAGGATCCCCAAGGATGCCTGAAAGGAAGCCCGACGATTTCACGCGTGTGCCCTGGGAAGTCACAAACGCTCTCCTTTGGAATCCTGGGGAGTTCATATGGGCCCCTAGGGAATGCCTAAGACAGCCATGGATGTCGTAAGGAATCGCCAAGGAATCCTACAATGATGTCCTCTGGATTCCCACGGATGCCTCCAGGATTCCCCTCGAGAACTCCCCCCCCGGTGCGGCGCACATATTTCGCTCGCCATGCCCTCAACGAAAAGAACGCGCGAGAGCAGGCCAAATGGAGCTCTCGCACACGCACCGCGCAGATTTCCCCTGAAAGCGGCGCCCCCACTCGGCGCGGCGCACACTCTTCGCTCACCCGGTCAGCGGGGACGGGAACGCGTGCCGAGCGGGCGATCTGTCGCCCGGGCGCCAGTCTCCGCGCAGACCACGCATAAGAAGGGGTGTTCCACTGTCCTCCGAAGAGGTGTTGGCGCAATATTGTGTTTGAACACCGAAGCCCGTCGATACGACGCAGGCTGTGTTTAGGGGAACAACAAGTGACATTAACATAAAAACTCGAAGGTCCGCGCGGATTTCTCGGATCGGCGCTGGGGCTCCCCGACGGCGCCTCCGGCGCCGCCCCTGGCGCGCTCCGCGAGCCAGGGAGGGGGGTCCAGCGCCGATCAGAGAAATCCGCGCGGACGTCCGAGTTTTTATGTTTATGTCACTTTTTGTTCCCCTAGTGTTGTCAGAGGGCCTGAACGGGGTAAACAGTCGCTGGGGTAATCAGCACACGTCCTGAGGATCATCGAATGTTCCCGCGCGGGCGCGGTGCGTTCTCCTCGCGCGGCGAACCGTCGGGGAGCGTGAGAAGCACCGCGCGCGAGCGGGCGAAATGCTGTTCTCGTCCACGCGCCGCGCAGGTCTCGCGCGAGAGTGGTCGTGTGGTTTCGGGCCGGCGCGCGCTGTCTTCTTGGCTGCTCGCGTTATACATTCGGCCGAGCGCCGAGCAAAAATTGTCTGGAAGGTCCGTTCCGGCGTGTGCGCGGCCCGTGTTTTCCCCCTTCGCCAAGACGCTGGAAACGGGACCACGCGCCTGCGCCTTCCGCGCGCTGGGTGCGAGCGAGCGCCAGTCCCCAAGTGCGCCAGCATCGCAATGGCTCGCGCGTGGCGGGAGGGAGGGTGGGAGTGCACCGCGCCCACTGACTTACCTGGCCTGGCGGCTAAGTTGACTCCTTCTCCTACTGGTTTTCTTCATCGTCATACTCGCAATCCCCGTCATCATCCTGATCAGCATCGTCGTCGCCATCGCTACCACAATCATCAGAATCATCATGACTACCACCATCAACACCATGATCACCATCATCATCCCCGTCCTCATACTCATCCTCATCATCCGCATCATCAACAGCATCGTTTTCGCAATCGTCATCATCATCACCCTCCCCAAACATCCAACGTCGCGATTTATTCACGGCGTGAGACCCCAAATTGCTCGACCCGTCCCCAAGACCACTTGTTCCTGACAGTTCGACGCTTGATGGCCTCAACGAGCCCGAAAACATCTGCAGGACGCCGGAACCGCCAAAGAAAGCCCGTCCTTTCTGTTCGCCACGCCTGGAGGCTCTGGGCGAGGATTCCGCGGCACTCCCTCACGGGACAAGAGGAGCGTGCCAAGGAGATCCACCAGTGGCAGCGACAAGACAGTTCCTCCACCTGCTGCGCACGGCCGCAGAGATGCGTCGATCGCATAGCCCACTCATGAACGAGCGGGCTCACATGTAGGAAGGAGCGACCATGTCTCCAGGAGGAGGACAGAGGAGGAGGAGGAACAGGATAAGGAGGAGGAGGACGGAGGACGGAGGAGGAGGAGGAGGAGGAGGAGGACAGAGGAGGAGGAGGAGGAGGAGGAGGAGGAGGAGGAGGAGGAGGAGGAGAAGGAGGAGGACGGAGGAGGACGGAGGAGGACGGAGGAGGAGGAGGCGAACCCACCCTGCCTATTCCCCAGGCATCCTCGCGGTCGGGAGCCCAGCGCGACGCCCCTCCCCTTCCTCCGCCTGCGCCCCCTCCCCGCCGCTCCCAAATGGCGGGGGAGCCGCCCATTCTCCGGTACTTTCAGGCGCCCCCTCAGCCTCTTCGCCGCCTTCACGTGCACGACCTGCGGGGGCGCCGCAACCCCACCCACGAGCCCTACGCCCTCGTTCTGGTCCTCCTCCTCCTCCTCCTCCTCCTCCTCTCCTCCTCCTCCTGCTTATCATCCTCCAGCTCCTCCTCCTTCTCCTAATCATCCTCCTCCTCCTCCACCTCCTCCTCTTTCCCCTCCTCCTTCTCCTCCTCGTCCTGCTTCTCCTGCTCCTCTTTCCTTTCCTCCTCCTCCTCCTCTTCCTCCTCCCCCTACTCCTCCTCCTCCTCCTCGTCCTCCTCCTGTGTATCCTATTTCTCCTCCTCAACCTCCTCCTCTTCTTCTCTCCCTCTCCCTTTCGCCCTCCTCATCCTCCTCATCATCCTCCTCCGCCTCGTCATGCTCCTCGTCCTGCTCTTCCTCCAGCCACTCCTTTACTGCAGCTCCTTTGCTCCAAATCCTCCTCATCCCTCGTCGCCACGGAACGCGCCCCAGGGAAAGTCAAAGGGCCGATTCCCGGGACCATCAGAATCAAGCCGCGACTAGAAACTCGTCCCGAGAATATTTGGTCGAGAGATCGGTGGCCCATGCCGCGAAAGAGTCACGGCGTCATCGTTCGCGCTGGCGCGTGCCCTCCTGTCACACCACCCAACGGCCCGCTGTGGCACTCCCGCGCGCGCCGAACCCAACCCCCACGCGGTCCGTCCCCCCCAAAAAAAACAAAAACCTTGCGAAGGCCAGCCAACCCCCACGCGATTTACCCCCTCGCGCTCGATGACCTGGGCAACCTCGCATCCCCAGCTCCTCCACCCACCCTACCTTCCGTGTCCCCCAAACTGAGGTACGGTGACAGTATCAAAGCAATTGGACAAGGTTCAACAGAAGTCGGAGCAATGGATTCTTTGTCCAGCAACACGCTGGTTCACCCGAAAGGTACGAGTCTTGCGCCAGATTGCTGCAGTGACAGATGGATCGATAAAGCATGCAAGAGCCGTGCAGGAGAGAGCGGGAGAGGGAGAGGGAGAAGGATGCAATCACGCTGCTCCCTGCGTTGGCGCCAGAAGGACTGCGCGGTCAAACTCAGTCGTAAGGATGGAATTCAAGGATGCAAGACCCTTGGAACGCGCGAGAGCCAAGGGTTCGCGCCCGTGGAAGGGTACCCTTGGCCGGGGAGGCCGACAACGCGCCAAGGACGGCCAGAACCAAAGGATGCAAGGTGCTGTTGCGAAAAGGGCCCATCCCGAACGCTGGTTCTGACTGTACCTCTTCTTCTCCCGCTCGCATCCCCATCCCCAGGCATCCGATGTCTTGACTTTCTCGATACGGGGTCCCCGGAAGTCTCGACCCTTTCCTCCCCAGGGCCGCTTTGTCACCCCGAGTCGTTTTTTGACGGTCCTGGGGCACGAGGACCCCCAGAAGCCAAAACCGGCCAAAAGCCATGTGTCGTGATTTTGTTCACGACGCGAGCATGTATGAGCCTCCCGATCGTATCACCGTCCCCGTCCATGGTTGCGTGATGATCGAACCCTAACCGAGCAAAAAAAACATGACTGCCCACGATGGACAGAAGTTAACCACTCTCCGTCGCTTGACTTTAAGACTGAGCCGCGTCTGCATCGCAGAGCGGGGGGGAGGGCTGGCAGGGGGGCATGCCACTCCTTGACCAAAACCTTGCCCCGAGTGTTGGCCGCCGCGATCGCCGCGGCGACCTCCAAAACCGACCCGGAGACTCGGTTCGAGGCCGGACATCACGCAACGGATCCACCCCCCCTGCTTCCGTATCTTCCTCGCGCGGCCTCCAGCACCCGCACCACGTCGTCCCTCTGGAGCGTGCACAAGTTCTCCCCGGAGCCGGGCTCCCGGGCGTCCTCGACCGCCACCTTCGCCTTGACCTCGACGGGGCCACGCACCGATCGGAGAGAGCCCGGACACTCTCTCGGCGTGGTCCAA
>CAUYUJ010011429.1:0-12500 GCA_963575745.1 Prorocentrum cordatum | reverse complement strand
GTTGGCACCACATGGATTCTCCTTTCTACAGGGCAGTTTTTAATACAATGGATGTTTATATATATATATATATATATATATATATGTGATTTTCAATATATGACTAATGTAAGAATGAATTTATGCATGAACTCATCGTTGTTTTTAACACTAAATCCCTGCATTTTCCATACATGATCCGCACGCGGAGCATGTATGACAAACGGCACTGTACAAAGAGAATGGGTTCTACCACCATGCCCCCCCCCGGGGTCGAAGACCCTCCAGGAACCGCTGTAAAACACATCGGATTCTGACCCAGTGTCCATCCTACCTGTGAATTCATACTATCTCTGCCCAAACGGTATCGGCCCCCCCGCCATCCTCTGCAAAGAATACTCTGCGCGCACACTCGTTCATTCAAAAACATAAGTTGTCCAGAATATCCCTTGCAGAAAATGGGACGAAGCGCACACGCGCGCGTCGTCGCGCGCGCATGCCGAAATCCTTCAAAAACCTTCAGGATTTCAAAATCGAGTTTCCACAGAAGCATGCAAAAACACAGGGTTTCGCAACACTGATGTTCTAAAAAAGTTTACTCGCGCGCCCTTGCGAAAACTTAAGAAAACCGTTGATGTTTTCAAGAATATCAAAAAATACTACCAAACGGGCTTCGCGCGCGCATGTCGAAATCTTTCGAACGCCCTTGCGCGCGTGCCGTCGCTAGAATCCTCTGCAAAAAATGGGACGAAGTTCACGCGCGCGCGTCGTCGCGCGCGCATGCCGAAATCCTTCAAAACAATTGTTTTCGGAAGGATTTCAAAAATCGAGCGTCCAAAAAACATACAAAAACACAGGGTTTCGCAACGCGGATGTTCAACAAAAGCGTGCGCGCGCGCTCTTGCGTCATCGTCGTCGTCGTCGCCGTCCTCCCTCCTCCCTCGTCGTTGTCGTCGTAGTCGCCGTCGTCGTCCTCCCTCCTCCCTCGTCGTCGTCGTCGTCTTCGTTGGCGACGTCGTCGTCGTCGTGGTCGTCGTCGTCGTCGTCGTCGGCGTCGTCGTCAGCGTCGTCGTCGTCGGCGTCATCGTCGTCGTCGTCGGCGTCCGCGTCGTCGTCGGCGTTGTCATCGTCGTCGTCGTCGGCGTCGGCGTCGTCGTCGTCGTCGGTGTCGTCGTCGTCGTTGTCGTCGTCGTCGAAGTCGTTGGAGACGTCGTCGGTGTCGTCGTAGGCGTTGTCGGCAGCGTCGTCGTCGTCGTCGTTGTTGTCACTGTCGTCGTCGGCGTCGGTGTCGTTGCCAAGTGCCATTTGGTACCTACCGTCACGGTCTTAAGAGGTCTTGCGGCCAAGTTGCGGGTGGGAGGATGGGATTTTTGCACGAGCAGTGGAGAGGACAGCTTCAAGACAGTCAAAGTGAGTTGCACTACATAGAAAGGACCACATAGCTCTCATCTCATACATATGCGTATTATATATGTATGTATGTACATGCATGTTTGTGTGTGCGTGTGTATCTGCATTGCAGTACATTATCAAAACCGCACTGACCCTCCCCGCCCTCCGCGCATCGTCACTTCATACTCATGGTGTACAATCGCTCGTCCTAAAATTAGGATTTGAGCTTGTACCATCCCAGCCAGGCCCCTGATCGCCCCCCGCCCTATCCCAGTCAAATGGTATGATGCGGAGCACTCGCTTTGATCTCACAGGTGTATGCACAAATCTGATAGCAGAGCCACACGCTCGCGAACGTGTCAAAATAATTCAACAGTCACGGGCGGGTGCCTCAAGAGTGTTGAAAAACATCTACCAATGTGTCTGAAAAAAATCCGGACTTCTGTGCGCGTGCACTCGCCGAAATCATAAGTTCACAGGAGAGCTTTGCCGTTATCTCCCATGAGACTGCACGGCTTCCCCAGGGGCCGCAGGCGACTCGAGGAGGAGGAGGAGGAGGAGGAGGAGGAGGAGAAGAAAGAGGACGAGGGAGGAGGAGGAGGAGGGAGGAGGAGGAGGAGGAGGAGGAGGAGGAGGAGGAGGAGGAGGGAGGAGGAGGAGGAGGAGGAGGGAGGAGGAGGAGGAGGAGGAGGAGGAGGAGGGAGGAGGAGGAGGAGGAGGAGGAGGAGGAGGGAGGAGGGAGGAGGGGGGAGGGGGGGAGGGGGAGGAGAAGGAGGAGCAGGGGTCGCCTAAGCCGTTTCGAGAAACCCTCCACAGGAGGCCATGCGGGCCACACGCGAGCGCGCACGCCAAAATGATGCTAGAGTTCTAGCGCGCCCGCCGACTCTGTGAAGTCACGCCACGCGAGCCCGCGCGCGCGAGTCCCCGCGCGCGCATGCCGAAATCCTTGCAAAACCATGCTTGCTAGAGCAGCTCAAGTAGAGGGCTGAAAATCCACCCCCAGAATGATCACCCAGACACGCGATGCCGTTTAGCAAACACACCCTCAGAAAGAATCGGACAGGGCAGGGCTGTTTCGTAAACGCCCAGGGCCGTTTCGTAAACGCCAATTGTCGGGTCCGGATGGTTCTTCCTCCCTTGATCAAGATACGGGTGCTCAAAACATCTGAAGTCCAATGGCTTCCCGAGAAAGTTGTGTGTGAGCTTCTGCACGCGTGTGCACTTCCTCATCATCCTCGTCCGCAACATCGTCATCATCGTCATCACCACCATCTTCACCACCATCACCAACGTCGCCGTCAGCATCACCATCGTCGCCATCATCGCCATCATCATCGTGATCGCCGTCGCCCTCATCATCGTCGCCACCACCATCACTAGCGTCGTCATCGTCGTCGCCGTGTCATCGTCATCACCATCACTCGCCCACCAGCTTCTTGGATATGCGCGACAAAGATCCTCGCGTCACTGCGACAGTCGAATGTTGCCAAGAAGTTGCGGGCGGGCGGGTGGGATGTTTGCTCGAGCAGCGGAACTGGCGACTCCAAGTTTTCAAAATTAACAGCCTCCCAACTGTTGCACAAAATAGGCCACCTCCTAAAGATGAACAGATCCTCACCCGCACGCCGAAGCTGGAGTTTACGGTACCCCTCAACGCACGCGGGCCGTGCGCGCGCTAAAATCATAAATCCCAAATGTCCCCCGTCAACCCTGCGAAAGAATGCACTTCTGGCCGCGCGCGCGCCCCCGCGCGTTTGCCGGCACCGTGTATAAGCAGACGGTGCCTGAAGTGTTTCCGCATACAGACAGCCGCCACCATGCCGCTGGGTACAGGGCAGGTTTTAATACATTGGATTTGTTTTGAATATATGACTTTAATACATGAATAATATATGAATACATTTATGCATGAACTCATTGTTGTTTCTAATACCAAATCCCTGCATTTGTAATACATGATCCGCACGCGGTATTAAAAAACGGCGCTGCACGGAGAAGGCGTGCCATCAGGTCCTTTTCTCCAATCCCTGAAGCGCTCCTGCGGGGTCCGGGGAGGGCGAGGGGGAGGGGGAGGAGGAAGAAAAGGATGGGGAGGAGGAGGAGGAGGAGGAGGAGGAGGAGGAGGAGGAGGAGGAGGAGGAGGAGGAGGAGGAGGAGGAGGAGGAGGAGGGAGGAGGAGCTCCTCCCCGCTCCTGGGGGCTCGGACCCAGAACTGTCAGATCTCCTGGGGCGTCCCCCGTGCCCCCCCCCCCATGGGGCGTGTCGCGCCCTGTCTCGCTTGACGTGCTCGGAGCCCCAGGAGGGCTCCCGAGGCGGGCCAGGAGGGCCCCGAGGGGCCCCCCGAGACGGTCCAGGAGGGCCCCGAGTCGCCGAAGGATCGCTCCAGGACGCCCAAGACGGCCCGAAGGGCCTCCAAGATGCCGCACGAGGCCTCCAAGAGGCCTCCCAAGAGTGCCCCCAGAGGCCACATATTTTGATATTCCTCAGGTGTTTGAAAGACTTGGGCGTTCTCGCCTTTCCTGCTGTCCGACGCTCCAAGACGGCCCAAGAGGCCCCTCCCCAAGACCACCCCAAGACGGCCCAAGAGGCCTCCAAGAGGGCCCCAAGACGGCCTAAGAGCGCCCCAAGACGGCCCAAGATTCGCCCAAGACGGCCCAAGAGGGCCCCGAGACGGCCCCAAAACAGACCCAAGAGAGGGAACACGAACCGCAAATCCGAGCCTTCCGCCACAAGAGGCCCCCAGGCCACAAGAGGCGCCCAAAAGGCCCCAAGAGGCCCCAAGAGGCCCCAAGAGGCCCCGAAGAGACCTACAAGAGGCCCAAAAACTGCCCCCGAGAGGAATCTAAACTACCTCCAAGACGCTTACGAGAGGCCTCCCGCGAGATCCCAACGAACATCGACATCGGTCGAACTTATTTCGTTCGATGAAGTCTCAAGCGGAATCGCCGTTTCGACTCGTGACTCGGCCATCCCATTCGGCATTGAAGGTTTCAAAATCAACATCGAAAGTGTGGTGTTCGCTTGGAATTTCCACCGGAAAGCGACTTCGATATCATGTCGAAACTCGTCGGTTCGAAGTCGAAACGGCGATTCAACCCAATACTTGTTATAGAAAAGTGTTCGACCGAAGTCGGAACTCATCCGTCCGAGCTGCAAACGGCGATTTGGGTCGGGATTCACCCTTATTTAGACAGAGGTGGAACTCTCCCAGGCCAGTGGCCAAACTGTCCGAAGTCAGATGCCGCCGCAACCTCAAGCACCGCCAATCACCCTGGCAACGTTGTACTGGGGCCCCGCCACCGAGCGGGAACCGCTGCATTTTTGCCGAATTTCCGCAACTGCGAAATTGCTGGTCGATCCTGCGCCACTGGCGACGTTCGATCCTGAACGCCCTCGGCGGGGCCGCTGCTGCGTACGACACGAACCTACCGCATCAGGGCAGTTAAGAGGACGGTGACGGTCACGGTGCCCGCAAGAGCGCCCACGCGAGGGGAAGGGACTGAGCGGGGGCCCGAGAAGGACAAGTAGTCTGCTGCGACAGGCAAGGGTATGGCAGCTGGCAGGCACGCTTCTGATGCAGAAAAACATGCTCCGGCTCATTCCACGTTGGTGTTCTGGCCAAGGCGATCCACGCATCCGCCTCGGCGGCGATACCCCAAAACGGCTCCGCATGCTTGCTCGTATCCTCTGCCCTTCGTGTTTTGGGCCTCGCTTGTCTGGGAACTGGCTGCCTGGAGACAACAAGCACATTTGGACGCCCGCAATGGGCACGGAAAAATGGGCACGATGCCCAGCAGCACATGCTGTTTTGAAGCCGACCGCGGCCGCTGTTGGACAGAAGCCAATCTGGTCTCAAATGGACAACATCCACGGCGACGCCGACAGCGCATCCTGTTTGAAATGGATAAGAACCCGCTCTTGTCCATAAATCCTAGTCTTTCCTGTTTCAAATGGACAAGAACACCACCTCCTCCCACCACCTCCAGTGGAACAGCGCATCCTGTGTTCGTCTTCGTAAAGTGGAGGCCAGTCCACAAGAAACCTTCCACAAGAAACCCAACCCTGAGACCCCAGGACGTCCATTGATCTTTGGCGTAGGAGCGTCCCGCTCTCCATAGCAAAACCATCGGAACCCAGGAAACCCAGAGCACCCTGGAGGCAAGCAGGGTGTTTCCTGGCATGGCCCTCCACTGTGCACGGTTTCCCCCGGGGCCTCAGGCGACCCGAGGGGAGGAGGACGAGGAGGAGGAGGAGGAAGAGGAGGAGGAGGAGGAGGAGGAGGGGAAGGAAGAGAAAGAGGACGAGGAGAGGAGGAGGAGGAGGAGGAGGAGGGAGGAGGAGGAGGAGGAGGAGGAGGAGGAGGAGGGAGGAGGAGGAGAGGGAGGAGGAGGAGGAGGAGGGGGAGGAGGAAGAGGAGAGAGAAGGAGGAGGAGGAGGGGGAGGAGGAGCACGAGGGGGAGGAGGAGGGGGAGGAGGAGGGGGAGGAGGAGGAGGAGGAGGAGGAGGAGGAGGAGGAGGAGGGGGAGGAGGAGGAGGAGGAGGAGGAGGAGGAGGAGGAGGAGGAGGAGGAGGAGGAGGAGGAGGAGGAGAAGGAGGAGGAAGAGGAGGAGGAGGAGGAGGAGGAGGACGGGTCGCCTAAGCCCTTCGGAGAAACCCTCCAGTCTCCACTGCAGCCGTTCTTTGAGTACCAACTTCGGCCGTACCGACACGCGGGAGGCGCCAGACCACGACGTAGCGCCCCGGCTTGTACTGCTGGGCCCACTCGCTCGGGGAGCGCTTGGGCCCTCGGCCGGCGCCTGGCGGCGCCGGTGCTGGACGCCGACCGCCGAGCGCCGAGCGCCCCACGGCGCCCGACCAGCGACGGCGGTGCCCGACGACGACGAGGACGACGACAACGACGACGACGAGGACGACGACGACGACGACGACGACGACGACGACGCCGACGCCGACGCCGACGCCGACGCCGACGCCGACGGCGGCGGCGGCGGCGATGACCCAGGAAGAAGCCACCATCACGACGACGACGTCGAAGGTGACGGCGATAGCAGCGGCCGCGGGGTGGTGGCTGGAAGAAGGCAGGGTGAGAAAGAGGGGAAGGAGGAGCAGAAGGAGGAGAGGAGGAGGAGGAGGAGGAGGAGGAGGAGGAGGAGGAGGAAAACGTGCGGGAGGAGAGAGATTCCATTCGCTTCGACTCGAAAGCAACAGGATCCTTGTCTGAATTCAGCTGCTCGGCCGCTGCCTGCAAATAAAGCAGACACGCCTTCAGGGCAATTTGATCTGCAAAGATAAAGAGGAGAAGCGGGAGAAACAGAAGGAGGAGGGTGAGAAGGAGAGAGGAAGAAGGAAAGCAGGGGAAATTCCATCTGATTCGGCCTGAAAGCAACAGAGGACCTGTCGGAGGTCAGCTTCACGGCCGCTGTCTGCCAGCACGCGGCACGGTGTCTCAACAGTCTGTGCTGAACGGGAGGGGTAGCAGGAAAAAGAAGAGGAACGACGAGAACGAGGGAAAAAGGAGAGGAGCGGTGAAGCCCTGTCTGAAAAGGCCCGCGTGGGGCAGGACACAGAAGAGGAGGGGAAGAGGAGGAGAGGAGGAGAATAGGATGAAGGGGAGGAGGAGAAGAGGAGCACGGCAAGGTGGAGGAGGGACATGCCAAGAGAAAGAAGAAGAAAAAGAAAAAGAAGACGAAGACGAGGACGAAGGAGGAGGAGGAGGAGGAGAAGACGAAGACGAAGAAGCGAAAGAAGAAGAGCACGAGCAGGAGGAGCAGCAGGAAGACGAGGAGGCCCGCCCCTCCGCCGGCCCGAGGCCACGAGCCTCGGCCGCCGCTCCCCAGCCCAGGGCGCCCCCTCGAAAAAAGAAAAACTCGTGGTGGCCTTCGGCGGGGTCTCTCGGAGGCACGCGACGCCCGCCGCACGGCCTGGGCCGCCCCGAGGCGTTGCAGGAGGAGGGGGGACGAGGAGGGAGGAGGGGGACGAGGAGGGAGGAGGAGGAGGAGGAGGAGGAGGAGGAGGAGGAGGAAGAGGAGGAGGAGGGAGGAGGAGGAGGAGGAGGAGGAGGAGGAGGAGGGAGGAGGAGGAGGAGGACCGGCGCATACCCAAGACGGATCAGCGAAGCTGCCATGAACCCTCCCTCCACGTTTCCTCTTCGCAGGTCCCTGCAAGAACATATTTTCATTGCGGGGGGGGGGGCGTTGGAAGACAACCGTCTGACTGACCTGGACCGTAACAGAGCACCATTATTGGGACTTCAACGCCGCGAATCAACGTCACTGCTGCGTCCTGACGATCCTGAATCGAGCCAGAACAACACTCCTGGGACGTCAGCACTACGAATCAACGTAATTAACTGTTGCGTCCTGACGACCCTACAGCGTGCCAAAACAATAGTTCTGAGATAGCAAGCATAAAAGTCCTTGAAACTGCTGCAAGTTGTTAAAACACATGCGCGCGGCGCCTAAGGCGAGAACCACATGTCGAAAAGATACCGCCCTCCATCCGTGAAATTCTTGCATACATTTAAGACGAATGTGCGCGACGCTACGACGAGAGCACCATGTTTGAAAAGGTACTCATCCACGGAACTCTTGCATTTTAAACGAAAGCGGTCGGCGCTGAGCCGAGAGCCAGAGCTTGAAAACCACTCTGCTGCAACTCTTGCCTCTTAAGGATCAGAAATCATAAGGACGTCTCAGGCGAAACGCCCCGCTCGCGCTACGAACACGTCTCGTGGTGCGACAGGGAGGAGCTGCTTAAAAGGAAAAGGAATGGAGGAGGAGGAGGAGGAGGAGGAGGAGGACGACGACGACGACGACGATGACGAAGACGAGAGGAGAGGGAGGAGCGTGAGGAGGAGGAGGAGGGAGAGAGGGAGAGAGGAGGAGGAGCAGGAAGAAGGGGAGGAGGGGGAAAAGAACGAGGATGAGAAGGAGGAGGAGGACGACGACGACGAGGAGGACCTTACAGCTGGGCCGCGCTGCGTGATGGACACTGCCAAGGGGGGCCAGACCCGTGGATCGGCCATGTGTGCACAGAACGAGAGGGAAAGAGAGAGGGAGAGAGAGGACTGCGAATGCGGCGCCCGCCGAGTAGAAGGCGTGCCTGCGTGTAGAGCTGGCCAGACTCCACCCCCTTAAGCTGAGACTCATGTCCAACCCATGTGATCCTCTTCCCAGACATGCGATGTCTGGATTTCCTCAATGCGGGATCCCTAGAAATCCCGACCCTTTCCCCAAGGCCGGTTTTTCATCCCGAGCCGTTTTTTGACGGTTATGAGTCCGGCGAGGGCCCTCAGAGGCCGAAAACGGCCGAAAACCTTTCGTCATGTCCATGACGCGAGCATGTCTGAGTTTCCAGCTGGCGCACCTGGTCCGCACAGTGGTCGTTCGCATGCGCCGATTCGCCGGCAGCCCCGCTGCGTCCCCCCGCGCCCTCGACGACCCACTCGTCCATACGACGGCGAACGGCTTCGCTGCTGCATGACCGCCACTGGCAGCTGCTTGCTTTTAGCAGCAGCGCCAGGCTACGGCCGACCTCATCCGCCTAGCCTCACTTGCATTGCGTTCGCAGAAAGGCTCTTCCGCCTTGCTTCGGCGTGGGCCGCACTCGTTCACACCTTCCCTCTGTTTCGCCTGGCTGCAGCACGCAGCCGACTTCTCTCTCCCCACCGACCTTGTGGCCCAGCCGACTTGGCACACCAGACGGCTTAACCCCACACCCTACGCCCACAGATCGTGGCACCCGTCGTGCATCTGCGTGAGTTCCCAGGTGGGGTTAGGGTCCACCTGTGTTGACGCTGTGCCGCTGTGCTTGCGCCACGTTCCTTCAACCATGAGCGATCGGCGGCTTCTCGATCTCCAGGTCGTGCCTTACTGGCCGATTCTGGCTTGAACGCCCGTGGCGGGGCCGCCGCCGCGTCGGAATCAAGCAAAGCGAGCCTGCCGTATCTCGGAAGCTGGGCGAGGGCTGGCAAATCCGTGGCTGCTAAAATGGCCTTCTCGCCGGAAGAGCAAGGCAAAAACCCAGAATAACACTCAACGCACCAGATAGTAAACGGCCTGCTTCCCGGAAGAGAAAGGAACATCTCCCGGAGCTCCCTTTTCAGCAGCCACGGGTTTGCCAGCCTTCCCCTGGCTTCTGAGCATCCTTCTCGGAGCCTCTGGCTCATCCCACCCCCACTCGCCTTAAGTCGGGCCTGTCCCCCTACAGGGGGATTTTCAACGAAAAATAGAAAATACCCCGAAAACAATCCAAAAATAATCCAAAAATTGTCTGGGACTATTTTTTGAATATTTGTTGACCTTTTTGTGGTTTTTATTTTTCGTCGAACATCCCCCTGTAGAGGCACACGCCCGACAGAACACTCGCCTGCACTGGGGGCCCGGGCTCACCGCACGACCAGTCCTCCCTTCCCTGCCGCCCTCCCCCCTGGCGCCTCGCACGCCCCCCCTCTCTCGGCCTCTGGCCGCGCACGCGGTCGGGCTCGCGGACGCCCCTCTGCTAGACAGCACTCTCATCTGAACCAGGGGCACCGGGCCAGCTGCAGTGGCGTCTCTCTCTCTCCCTCTCTCCCTCTCCTGCTCCTCCTCCTCCTCCTCCTCCTCCTCCTCCTCCTCCTCCTCCTCCCCTCACCCTCCTCATATCATCCTCATCATCATCATCATCATCATCATCATCATCATCATCATCATCAATCATCCTTGTCTTTTTCTTCCCTCCTTCTCATCCCTCCTCCTTCCTCCTCCTTTTTTCTTCCTCCTCCTCCTCCTCCTCCTCCTCCTCCTCCTCCTCCTCCTCCTCCTCCTCTTCCTCCTCCGCCTCCTCCTCCTGAGCAGCGATCATGAAGGGGGCGGACTGGCTCGGGGGCGGGAACCATCGACCTGGAAGCGACGATCCATTAGGGTGAACCAGACCAGCTGCGACGGGACGCCCGTGTGGTTGTCCGATCTCTCTGTGTCTCTCCCTCTGCCCCCAGCGGGCAAAGTCTCCCCCTACACTCTGGATCTGACCAGCCACACACCCACTTTTTTTGGTCTGCGGGTCGGGAGCGGGCCCCTTCCGGTCAAGAGCTAAACGGGACGCGAGTAGCCCTAATTGGGGAGACAGGGCGCGGGCGGGCAGGGCCTCAGGCGGCCGGAGGGCTCAGAGTACAGGCGGTGCCGAAGAACTTGCACAGGACAAGGTACGCCATGGACTGGAGCAGGGGGAGACACACACACACACACACACACACGCACACACGCGCGTACGCGCGTGCACGCTTCTCCAGAGCGGGCCGAGGCGGTGCGGGTAACACCGGTCGGACCGGGAGCAGCGGGAAGCCAGCGAGCGAGAAGGCCTGACATCTCGGGAGCCGTGAGACGGGGGTCGATGCAAACGGGGGTCAGCCAGACCGGCGGATCTTGCAGGATCCTGCAGAGCCAGGGGAGCACTGGTCCGTGTTCTAGCGTGCAGGATCCTGGAGGATCGTGCAGGTTCTTGCAGGATGCCGCACTGCGACTGACCCCAGTTTGCATTGACCCAGGTCAGTGCGTCCCTGAGCGAGCGAGAAGGCCATGCGTGCTCCGACATGCGTTTTCCAACCCGCGGCCCCCCAAAGCTCCCGAACCCTCCCCACAGGGCCCTCTCTTCGCCCCGGACTCGCTTCTGATGGTCCGCGGGGCCCGATCACGGCCCCCCGACGGCCCCGATCGAGGAAACACCGCGGATGGAAGGCACCGTCTCGTCGGAGATTATGGGGGTGCGGCCGGCGGGCGGCAGCCAGGGGCTCCGAGCAGCAGGCAGCAGGGGCGATGAGCGAGGCAGGGCGGGTGGCAGCGGCGCGCTGCTGGTCGACGAGGGCGCGTGCGGCAAGGGCCCCCCGGGCCAGGCGCGACGGACAGGCCCGGGGCAGGTGCCGAAGATCAGGGGCAACGTTGTAGGCTTAAGTCGGGCCTGTCCCTCTACAGGAGGAGTATTCAAACATAAGTCCAAAAATGGTATGGGGACTAATTTTTGTGCACTTCTGGATTATTTTGGGGGTATGCTTTGGATCTTCTAAATTTGTCGTCCAAAATGCGCCTGTGGGAGGACATGCCCGACCTGACTACAGGGTCGACTCCACGAAGGAGTGGCCCGTTCGCCGGAGTGGCCTCGTGGTGCGGGCCCACCTGGGGTCTCCCGATCGCCGCCGGCGGTGCGGTGGTGTGGCGCCCTTGCGCGCGGGGCCCCCCGCGGCCGCCCAAAGAGCCGCGCACCACAGGTCACTCTTGCCCAGGGTCGCTCCTGCGTGCAGTCGATGGGGGGGGGGAGGGCTGGACCCACACGGTGTCTTGGTCCTCTCGTGGGGCGTCTTGTCTTTCTCGTGTTGGTTTGCCCTCGAGGCGAAGCGAAGGCAGAACAAGGAAGAACGAAAAACAAGCGATCGTTTTCTTATTCGTTGTTTTGCCGATCGGCGCGGGCCCTCGCACCCCCCCCCTTCCCCGCCCCCCCATGGAGTAGATCCTGGCTATTTTTGGCGCCTGTCTCAAGCAGGTGGCGTCTCCCCCACAGGACGCACTGCTGCTACAAACAGTCGCACTGAGCAGAGGTCGGGGCCCAGACCCCCCCACCTTCCCCCCCACCTTCCGCCCAGTGTCGAAACGCCGAATAAGAGAACATTCACCAACACGAGCATGAAGTCGGGCCTGTCCCTCTACAGAAGGAATCTGCAAAAAATGATAAAACAATAGACTGGGGACGAACTTTTGATTATCTTTGAGCATTTGGGGGGTACTTTTTGAGTATTTGGAAGTTTTCCCCCCAAATCCCCCTATAGGGGGACAGGCCCGACCTAACACGAACACGACAAATACCGTGAGGGTTCAGCCCTGGGGTGGGGGAGGAGGAGGAGGAGGAGGAGGAGGAGGAGGAGGAGGAGGAGGAGGAGGAGGAGGACGAGAGTAGCGAGGGAGGAGGAGGAAGCGAGGCAATCGAGAGTGCAGCGAGGAGGGGAGGCAGGCAGAGAAGAGGAGGAAAGGGGAGGAGGAGGCATGGCGGAGGAGGCGGCGGAGAGAGGCGGAGGAGGCGGAGGGGGCGGAGGAGGAGGGAGCGAGGAGGACGGGGACGAGGAAATCGGAGGAGGAGGAGGAGGAGGAACGAGAGAGAGAGAG
>CAUYUJ010011428.1:0-22990 GCA_963575745.1 Prorocentrum cordatum | reverse complement strand
ACCAGCTCGTGCCCAAGCTTGAGGAAAACCAGCTGCAGCACTGGCGCAATGTTCGGCCTGGCGCCAGGCCTCAACAAAACTGTATCACACGAATCCACGGAGGCCCCAGCTCGCGCGATGAAGTGAGCAACGTCCTCCACAAGAACCTGCGCGAGCTGGAACATCTCACGATCAGCAGCCGCCAGCCTGCCTTGGCTGGCCGCAAACTTCGCCCAGACGCCAGCAGAAAAAATCCCGAACCGATCGCGGCGCGAAATCCGTCCGCGCAGCACATGAGCTTCGGAGAGATGGGCGCGAACCCTCCGAACCTGGAGCCCCTGGGGCCCAATCCCACCAAAGTCGTCCAGGGCGGCCCAGAGCATACGCCAGAGCTCGGCCCAGGCCGTGGCATAGGTCGTAGTCCCTTGAGGACCACGCTCTATGCCGTCAGTAACAAACTTCGAGTCGGTGACCGCGCATATAGGCGACACCGAGATTCGCAGCAGCTTCACTAGTGCAAACAGCTCTGCGCCATCGATGTCGCGATAGGCAAACGGCAACCTGCCATGTACCACGCCGCTGGCACCCAGCGGGTCGGCTTCATGCAGCACCACAATCGCCCACCCCGCCGAACTCACCCCGTCCCACCCACCATCGAAGAGCGAGCCGTCCAAGAACGCTTCGCGGGCACATAAAATACCGCCTACAGCGTGCACCTGCCACGTCTCGCAATCACCATCGGGGACTCTGAATGAGTCGGGCGCAGGGGGCGACGGCCACAGCCCACGTTCTAGCAAGCACTGCACCTGCGGGCAAGGCAGCCTCGCAAGCAGCATCTGAAACCTGGCTGGCATGGGGGGGCGCTCGCCTTTCGCGATCTCCCCCGTACATTCGCAGTGGCGGTGGACCAGGGACCCAATCCCAGGACAGAGAAGGCACCCAGACGAAGCAACGAAACCAGCTTCGCGCTTCCTCGCCATCGGCCACTGCCCATTAATCAAGACGCTCCTAAGGTATGCACGCTCTTGCACGGCCAAGCTGCCTAGGTCTCTACACTGGTGGCTCTGGGGCCGCGAGCCTTTCAGAAGTCGAAGAAGGGGCGCCATCACAGCACTTTTGCCCAGATGTTCGTACCCTTCAGCACCAGCAGCTTTGGCCCACTGCCAGGCCTCAATCCCACGGACCAGGAGTTTCCTGAGGTACCAGACCGACACGTCCCGAACGTTCACCGAGACGCCATCGTGCGCGATCCAGGTGAGCACATCATGGTCCGAGAACTTCCAGGAGATCCGATCGAGGGACAGCTTGACGGCTCCGAAGGGCCCCTGGACCTGGGACCACAACCGAACCTTCTGGGCCTCCAGAAGTCCGCCCGACACAACCTTCACGGGCACCCAAGATTCCCACAGAGCCCGCGCAAGAGCCAGAACAGGGAGCAGCGTGGCACGAAGAATCTGGTCGAGCTCCTTGACCTGCATGAGCGCCATCGTCCTGGACTTCCCTGCGCCATGCCTCTCGATCGCCGAGAACATGAGACTTCGAACCGAACCCAGCTCCGTAGCCGAGGTACCAGTTACCGAAGCCCCATAAGTTACCCCAGCCTCCATACCTGCACGTGCCACGAGCTGAGCCGCCACTCTCTGTCGGGGCCCGCAACAAAATCTCCGAAGTCGATGAATTTTTGATCGTGCCGAACGAAGCCGCTCGCGCCGGACACGCCGAAGCACACGACGCCCTCAGGTGAAATCGACCCCGAGGTTTCTTTCATGACGGGACGCCAGGGCCCCAATGCGAACGAGCTGCCGAGCAATATCCGATCGCACCTCGCTACTGCTTGACATCACAGGCGTCTTGTCGCCATGTAGCTGTAGTTGGCACAAATCCAGCTCACGTTGCAAAGCGGTTGACGCCTGTACGATCTCACGTGTAACTACCTTACACGACCCAGTCCTATGCGAGATAATATCGTCGACCACCACGAACGGAGCCACCGACCGTCCAAGGGACCATACTCGATCGAGAGGTTGGAGCAGGGCGAGATTGAGGAACGTGGTGGCCCACCCGTCGCCAGGCAGGATGGTCTGATCGACCTGCAGCTCGTCCGACACCGCGGTGCCGAGGGTGAGGAACCTTGGTGCTCTGTACAGGAGAATCTGGAGCCGCAACTGCCACAGGGGGAAGCCTGTTCTCATCGCCGCCTCCAGGAGCCAATGGTGCTGAACCTGTTCGAAAGCTTTTAGCAGGTCCATCATCACCTGGGCCGACGTCCACAGGCCCGCCTGGGACTCTTTACCTTTCGCGGTGGTCCACTCGGACCACGCCGACTGCTGCCAAACCGCTCGTTCACATGATTTCCCAGGAGCCCAGGAAGCAGCCCCCAAAAAAGTAAAATACAAAAAAAAAAAAAAAAAAATAGCCCAAAAGTCGCTTGAGAATTCTTCGGCATCCTCTCTCTCCTCTCCTCACCCCTTCCTCTCCTCCTCCTCTCCTCCTCCTCCTCCTCCTCCTCCTCCTCCTCCTCCTTCCTCCTCCTCCCTCCTCCTCCTCCTCCTTCCTCCCTCCCTCAAACCTCCTCCTCCTCCTCCTCCTCTTCCTCCTCCTCCTCCTCCTCCTTCTCCTCCTGTTCCTCCTGCTCCTCCTCCTCCTCCTCGAACAGAAGATATATCGATCCATATTCCAGGCCTCGTGGGGGGTTCGTGTGGAACAGAAATTTGGGGCCCAGTCTTGGGATGCAGGAAGGGGGGTGCGTCGATCCTCGACAGGGGTGCAGCCGAATAGCCCCCTCGGGGTGTGTGTGTATATATATATACACACATACATACACACAAATATTTATATATTCTTATAGATACATATATTTCCCCGAATGTCCTTGTTTTTCTGAGCGGCCAAACTCGTCGGTCGGAACCATGGAGGAAAGATCGCATGCGATCCCTCCCTCCATTGCGATGGAAAATCACCTGGGACCCCCCATACCATCCTGATGGCTTATGCGAACCGACGTCAATCAACGCTGAACGACGCGAAATCGACGCAAATCGGCGCGCATCGACACTGCATCGGCGCCTCCCCATCGATTGCCAGACGCTGGCTAGCGCGCTAGTGCACTCTCAAGACGGAGCTACGAGGACACGCAGGGCTCGCATGAGCTGCTACCAAACTCCCTCCCCCCCTCCCTCTTGCGGGCAAGACTTGTATCCATGTCCACTGCATCTTGGAATTTCGGGCCACCTTCCCCAGACACCCGCGGCGCAGTGGACATTGAAAAAAAATCCGGCAATGTAGAGGCAACTTGTTTATCCACAGCCACTGCGCCTCGGCCTTCTGGCGCCCGCTTCCAACAAGTCCGAGACGCAGTGGATATGGACGTAAATCTTACCCCCTCCCTCTGTAGAAGAAGAAAAAACGCCATAAACATAAACTTTTGGCGCTCCGCGCGGTGTTCTTGGATCTGCGCTGGACCCCCCTCTCTGGTGCGCGGAGCGCGCCAGGGGCAACGCCAAAGGCGCCGCCGGGGGGCCCCAAAGCGGATCCAAGAAATCCAGCGCGGAACGCCAAAGTGTATGTTTATGGCATTTTCTCCTTCGAGATATGGATATAAATCTTGCCCCCTCCCTCTGGTCCCCCCTCCCGCTGCCTTCCACCAGGTCCGTGCAGTCCGCCTCGTCGTTGGCGCCCCCGTCGAGGGCGAAGGGGGAGGCTCCTGGCAGAGGGGCGGGTGCCGCCCGGGGCAGCGGCCGGTCCGAACAGGGCCGCCTCCGAGGCGCGGCCTCGCCGAGGAGGCACATCGCTGACAAGCACGTACATGCACATATCTATCTATATATATATATATATAAACACATGCATACATGTTTATCTGCATGTGTGCATGCCTATGTATATACATGTATGCATGTATATGCACATATATATTCACATGCACACACCTATCAATGTATACCTATACCGTTGCGTGTATATCTAAAGATTATAAATATGCACAAACATACCAATATACATTCGCTGACACATATACACATACAGATGCAGATACGCATGCACATACACATACATATACACACATACACATACACATACACATGAACATGCATATACAAATATACATGTACAGAATCACATACGACTGTGTAAGCATACGCATATGCATATGCAAAATCACAAACATAGATATATGCCTGCATATGTACATACATCTGCATATCTATATACATATGTGTATATATATATCAACATATATAAATATATCTATATATAGAGAGATTGCTATATCAGCATATACACAGCCATGTACATATATATAGATATGTGTACATGCACAGAAACAAAGGTTAATCGATATACAACTACATATACATAATTAGAGATATACACATATACAACATCTATAACTACACACACATGTACAAATACACATACACTTACATATTCACAGATATGTACACCTACACATACACATACACATGCATGCATATATACATCTACATATAGAAATACTGTGTCGTGGACATGTGCATAGACGATACACATACATATGCAACTACAAATGCATAAACATATACAACTACATCTATGTATTCAAGACTGCATGGGCGCTTCGCGTGATGTACCTTGGTCCTTGAAGTTTGGTATGTCGGCGGGGGGGCGGGAAGGTAAGCTTAAAATCTAGAGATCTCCTTGTTGCCTTTTTCCGACATCGTCGATCTGGTGATGTTGTTCATGACCAGTCCCTCATGTTTCCTCCTCCTTTTCCTCACTCTGAGCGTCGAGGGCACCGCGTCTGAATAAATTGCGAAAAGTCCAACGCAAGAGCGCGGCAGAAGCCCGCGGCAGTAAAACGAGGCCGCCTCCACCCGCGGAAGCCCGTGGAAGGCCAGCGGAAGACGGCCGAAATAAAAGATGCGCCCGCCAAGAAACTGAACACGCCATACATCTAGATCTACATATTTGTATATTTATACACACCAGACTGCATCGGCGCTTCGCGCCATGCACCTTGGTCCTTGAAGTTTGGCATGTAGGCAGCATCGCCCTACCATGCAAAGCCTTCCCCACCCTCCTGAGCTCTTTTTGCGAAGTCTCCTCCTTGAAGAGCCTCTTGGAGGCCTCACGACAGTTTGTAAAGGCTTCGTGGGGCCTCCTGGGCGCCTTCGGGGGGCCTCTGGCGGCTTCCTCGGGCAATCCTGCTTCCAACCGCGGTCTCCCTGAACGACCGGGTCACGGTTTGGAAGGCTTCGGGGGGCGTCTTGGGGCCATCTTGGGCCGTCATGGGGCTCTCTTCGGGTCATCTTGGGACCCTGGGCTTGGAGCTCTCTGGGACTGCCTGGAAGCCCTTTCGGGCTACGTGTGCGAGAACCGTGGCTCGAGGGTGCCGAAGACCACGAGCGTCAAGTGACCCGAGGAGGATTGCGTGTAGATGATGCAGACGGAGGCGTCCGCACGGAGGCGTCCGCAAATGGGTGGGTCATCAAAAGAAGCCAATAGAGGGTTTGAGAACAACTCTCAATACGGTTCCATGTGTCCCGAGGGTTCAAAAAAAATCAGCCCTGGAGGCGCGAACCGTACGAGGGGTGTGCAAAAATGGACCGATCGACGCCGTCTCGGGCCTGGGCATTTGGGGGTCAAACGTGTGTCCTGGCCCTGGGAAGGAGGTGGGGGAGGCCTGGGGTCCTCCTCCTCCTCCTCCCTCCCTCCTCCTCCTCCTCCTCCTCCTCCTCCTCCTCCTCCACCTCCTCCCTCCTCCTCCGCCTCCGCCTCCTCCTCCTCCTCCTCCTCCTCCGCCTCCTCCTCCTCCTCCTCCTCCTCCTCCTCCTTCCTCCTCCTCTTCCCTCCTCCTCCTCCCCTCCTCCTCCTCTCCCCTCCTCCTCCTCCTCACCTCCTCCTCCTCCTCCTCCTCTCCTCCCCCCTCCTCCTCCTCCTCCTCCTCTCCTCCCTCCTCCTCCTCCTCCTCCCTCCTCCTCCTCTCCTCCTCCTCCTCCTCCTCCTCGCCTCCGCCTCCTCCTCCTCCTCCTCCTCCTCCTCCTCCTCCTCCTCCGCCTCTCATCCTCCGCCTCCTCCCTCCTCATCCTCCTCCTCTCTCCTCCTCCTCCTCCTCCTCCTCCTCCTCCTCCTCCTCCTCCTCCTCCTGCGGGGGGGGGTACATCTCGAGCACCCGAAGAGGGGGAGGAGGGAGAAGGGAGGAGGCATTGCACTGCATTGCACTGCGTGGCATTGCGTCGCAGACCATTGCACTGTGCTGCGATGAACTGCATTGCATGGCATCCTGTTGCATCACATTGCGTTGCGTTGCATTGCGTCGGAACGCATTGCATCGCGTTGTGTTGAATTGCACTGCATTGCATTTGTAGTTGTAGTACTTTGCATTGCACTGGGTTGCGGGCGAGGGGGAGAGGAAGACAGGGAAGGAGGAAAACAGGAAGTAGAGAGGAGGGAAGGGGACTTTTTCTACATTCGCACTCTAGATGGCTCCAGAAACCACCTTAATTTCGAGCAGGTCGGCTAGTTTCTAGGGTCGCCTGCACGAAACTGGAGCCCACCGCGGTGAATTAAGCAGCCAGACACCTCAGGGGCCGGAAACACGAGCTAGTCCGAATCGCCAGAAGAACCCTAACTGACATGGGCAGCAAACACGAGAGGAGCACTGTCCTCTTCCTTCATCAGAGATGTTAAATCCCGCCGAGTTTCATCCGCATGGCCAACACCTTCCTCGTTGGGACGGTCTTCGCCTTGAAGCTCAAAATTACCGTCTTCTCATAGCTGGGGAAGAAGGTCCACAAAAACATCGTCATGCTTAGGGTGGAGGCCTCTCTGGATCCTTCTCCATCGAGTAAGCGTACTCTTGCCAGCACCTGACTTCTTATCGAAAGGCTTGCAGGGAACAAGCGGGTTCCGAAACTGTCCGAGAGTTGTGGCATACTCCGTCACCGCGTCGCACGGCACGAAGTGGAGTGCCATCAGGCGCTCCAGAGTCCCCTGAAACCTGCACATGGCGAGTAGTGGAGTAGCATTTGTATTTGGACACCGCGGCGCTGCCACGTGATGGGTAGAGTGGAATAGGATGCGTTCGCCCGCCAAGGCATAGCCATGTGACGTGTGGGGCGGGATTGTTGTTTCGTGGGCCCCCGCGGCGCTGACACGCGACGAGGCGCGAATTGCGTTACAGTGCCGTGCGTTGCACTGCGTCGTTTCCTTACCACCATAAGCACCATCTTCACCGTCTGAAGCACTTCTTTGAATCAAGCTCAGCATCATCATCGTCAGCATCAGCGGCGTCATCATCATCACCACCACCATCACCATCATCATCACACCATCCCATTATCATCATCATCATCATCATCATCATAATCATCATCATCATCATCAGCATCTTCAACATCATCATCATCATCATCATCATGATCATCATCATCATCATCATCATCATCATCATCAGCGTCTTCATCACCATCATCATCATCATCATCATCATCATCATCACCGTCACAATCGCCCATCATCACCGACATTGCTATCATTGTCAGAGTTATCCTCGCCATCACACTGCCCCATCCCAAGAAGCTGTGAGCAACTCGGAGGGGATGTCAAACCTGAAACGCTCAAACTTACGAGCGTTAGCCCGCCACGGACTTCTCGACCCTCCGACCCAGCACCACTTCAACTCTCGAACCCATTAATGCGTCAAGCCCCTCGAACACCGACGAACCACCTGGGCAAGCGGGCAACCAGGCCGACCAACCAACCAACCAACAAACAAGCAAACAAATCAAACAACCAACCAATAAAAGCCGACACACCAACTAACACAACGACCGACCAGTCAACTAACCAACCACCCAACCAACCAAGCACCCAACAGTTTTAACAACCAACCAATAAACAAACCAGCCGGCCAACCAACCAACCAGTCAACCAACCAGCCAACCAACCAACCAACCAACCACCAAACCAACCAACCAACCGACCAATCGAGCAACCGACCAACCAACCAACCAACCACCCGACCGATCAATCAACCAACCAACCAAGCAACTAACAAAGCAATCAACCAACCAACCAGCCACCAAATCAACCAACCAAACAACCAATCGAGCAACCTACCAACCGACTCACCAACCAGCCAACCGACCGACCGACCAACCAACAAAAACAGTAACCAACCAACCGACCAACCAGCCAACCAACCAACCAACCAAGCAGCCAACCCATCAGCCAATCCGCCAACCAACCAACCAACCGACCGACCGACCGACCGACCGACGAACCAACTAGTTTTGGCTCAACCCTCACACGCATCGCGCCTCGGGGACCGGAAACAAATCTTCTCAGAACATACTTGGGGACCCTCCGAGAAAAATGTATTGAACCGCGGGCTCAAGGCGCTCGCGTGGGACTTCAGGCCGTTCACCCGAGCCATGCGCGTGGAGGGTCTTTCGGGGGAGAACCGGAAACACATCGTTTCAGAACATAAATGGGGACCCTCCGAGAAAAATGTATGGAAACGCAGGTTCGGGGCGCTCGCGTGGGACTTCGGTAGGGGGCAAACAAGCCTGCCTCGCTTCTGACCACCCTCGCTTCCAAGAGACACCAAACGATGCCAGACCACGACCTGTACTGGTCAGGCCGCTTGACGAGGAGGCGCGTGGCATGACTTGGTGTTGTCTGGAAGCGAAAGCGGGGTAGGTAATTCACGCTCTGATTCAGGCCGCTCCCCCGAGCCATGCGCGCATGGAGGGTCTTCTCGGGGGCGGGCAGGGCAACACGGCCGCGCGAAGGAGTGCACAGCGAGGTGGTGACGAAGCAGACCTGCCGAGGCTGGAGCAGGGGAGGCAGCCCGGGGTTCGCGATTCGCGACGAGGAGAGAAAGAAGATGAACACGAAGAAGAACACGAAGAGGAAGAAGAACACGAAGATGAAGAAGAAGAAGAAGAGGAATAATCATAACACGAAGATGAACTCGAAGAAGAAAAGCACGAAAGGGAAGAAGAAGAATAAGAAGAGAAAAAAAGAAGAAGAAGAAGAAGAAGATGAAGGAGAAGAGGAAGAAGAATAATAAGAGCTTATGATCAGCTCTGTGCGCCGTTTGCGTGCGAAGCTGGCAGGAGAGAGAGAGAGAGAGAGAACAACAAAAAAAAAAAAACTGGCCCCCAGCACGCGGGGCGTCGGATACGTTGGACCGCTGCAACAAAAGCATCAGCATCATCATCATCATCAGCAGCAGCAGCATCGCCATCGTCGTCGTCATCATCAGCACCACCATCCTTTTTGTGCCCGGACAGAACACCTGGGCGACACAACCCGAAGGGAGGTGCCCAAGGTGCCTGCATGAATTCACATGCAGTCGGACCTCGAAACACGAACGGCGGCACGGACCGCCCCCGGCGTTATCCGTGCCGCCGTTGCGAGGTGCCTCGAGATGCCACCCGAGACACGGCCACCGGCACCACCCCCACTTGGCCGCCGGCCTCAAGCAGCGGAGGCCCCGTTGCCCAAGGACTTAAGTTCCCGCGCCCCCCACGTCGGGGGACCCCTTCGAGTAACCCCATCGGGCCTCTCAGGGGTGGTACGGCGGGCCCGCACCTACTGTGGCTGGCCAACCACAGGGCAAGAGTCTCTCCCACAGCCCCGTCGAGCTGTGGTGACGATCGGGCTGCCAACCCGCCTGTTTTCCTGGGACGCCACGAGGGCACCCAGCGGCACAGGTGCCGTTCAGCACCACCATCACCATCACCATCATCATCACCATCAACAGCAACAGCATCACCATCATCACAACCATCCTTATCATAATCATCCTCAGTATCATCATCAACAACATCATCACCACCATCAGCATCATCAGCATCATCAACATCATCAGCATAATCAGTTTCATCGGCATCATCAGCAGCAGCAGCATCAGCATCATCATCAGCAGCAGCATCAGCAGCATCAGCATCAGCATCAGCATCCGCATCAGCATCATCATCAGCAGCATCACCATCATCATCCGTCCTCTGACTTGCCCTTTCCTCCTCTGTACTCCCCATCGTTTCCCCCCCCCTCCTCCCCCCCGTCCCCTCCCTTCCTCTCCTCTCTCTGCCCGCCCCACCCCCCCCGCGGCGGGCGCGTCCGGCTGGCGAGCAGCCACCCAGGAGAGCGTCCAGGAGCTTGTCTGCCGGCACGGCCGGTGCCAGCCGCTCCGCGGAGTCGGGGGCGCAGGCGCTGAGCCGCTCCTGGCGGACCCCCCGGTGCCGACGGCCGCGCCGACTTCAGCCTCTGAGGCCTGCCGCCGCCACCGCGAGGTGGCAAGGCTTCGGGCTGCTGCGCACAGACAGCCCCGCCCCCCCAGAGGTGGTCCCCGCCTGGCTCTGGCAGGCCCCCCGAGAGGGCCCAAGCTGGCCCCGGCAGGCCCCACGAATCTAGTCTGGGCCGGCCTCGATGCCATGCGCGCTGCTTCCGGCGACGCCCCTGGGGCGCTCCGCGCCTCAGGATCAAGGAGTGGAGGCCGCCCATGGACTGCTCGGGGCGCCTGTGGAGGCCAGCTGGGACTCATGTCGGGGGGCCTGCGGCGGCCCGCTGGGACTTCTCGGGGGGCGGAGGAAGAGGAGGATTTTTTTTAGCATGAGACCACGCTGCAGCCCCCGTACACCCCACAGGGAGGGCGAGGCCCTGGGGGGGAAGCCGCCGACCACTGAGGACGGACGGCTCTGAAAGACCCGCGAGGGGTGGGTGTGCCTGGGCGCTCCGCGAGACCAGGCAACAGAGACCCACCCCTGGGTGGCCCCTCACAGGCACGCAGGGCCCAAGGGAGCCCTGCTACACCTGGACGGGGGCCGACGGCGCGCCAGGCAAGGGTGCCGCCACCCGCTTTGGGGAAAGAAAAAGGAGGCCCGAGGTGACAGCCTAAAGGACCGCCCAAATTAGGCGGAGGCGACACCAGCAGCGCCACTTGCCCACGGCTGCACAGGGGGACAAGCGGTGCACGGGCAGGTGATGGGAGAGGGCGCAACCCCTACCCAACACCGAAACGAAAAAATGGGCGAAGCCCACGAACAGCGCACCAACACGAACGCACACGTGCACGCACACGCCCGATATGGCCTGCGCGGAGCGAGGGCCGAATACAGCCCAAGCCCCAGGTATCACAAAACGCACCTTCCCCCACAACTGGGGTGCCTGGCATGCGTGCGACACGGACGGCCTAGAATCGGCAAAAAAGCTAGCCAACAAAAGGACGACGAGGCCTGCCCCAGGTGCTGCTGCGCCTGGACGACAGGCCTCGACCCAGATGTGCGGCCGATAAAAGACAAAAAAAACAGGCAAAGCACATGGCCGCCCACAAAAGGACGGCGGGCCTCCAGCCCCTGGTGCAGCCAGCGCCAGGACGACTGGAAGCCGCACCCCAGATGTGGGGGACAGCCGAAGGGCTGAAACGTGCCAGCCAACAAGCAAGCCGCTGCAGCTGCTCGAAGAAACTAATTGGCAGGGAAGATTTAACGTGTTAGAGTCCGCACGCGGCAGACGTGCCTAGCCAGCCAAGCTGGCAGAGGTCCTGACAAATTTTCAACAAGCATCCAGCGCAACATGGGGAGGAGGAAAGACGATGTCGTCGCCGCAGGCGACATGCGCAAAAGAAAGTGCCTGAGTCTGCCAGCTGTGCCGCTGTCGCCACAGAGCCAATTCCCCGTGGCCGCGCAACAGCAAGGCGAGGGCCGTGCAACGGCAGTGATAAGAAAGTGACTGCATCACACACCCAGAGCAAAGGCACTATTAAAGCTGACAGAAAGTGTTGACATCTACCTGAACTCCTGGTTTATTGTACGACGGGTGGAGGCCCTTTTGGAGGCGCCTCCACGGATTGCAGTGTGAGGCCCGTTTAGAAGGCTCACATTTCTTGCCTAGGCGATCAAGTCGACCCCCAGACGTGTAATAACCGCATTTGTGGCAGATGCAAACGAAACTACCATCCGAACAATCAATGAGCACACATCGATGCCCCAGGTCACGCAGCACTGACGGGTGCACATGCAAAGCGAGGGAGCAGGACCCCCCAGGCGGTTCGACACCGAACGAGCCCCGACGACCTCGCAAGCACGTAGCACATTGCCAATACGAGCCTACCCAGTGCCATTCGTGTGGTGGTTTAGCGGGCGCCTGCTCTTTAGCAGGAGGCTTGGTGCGCACTATATCATTACCCAAGTCTAACCTAGGCCACAGAGACATAAGTCGAGCACCCAAACGTCCTACAGCACGGGCCACGGCCACGGAAAGATCCAGGCCCTCAAGAAGCTCAACCGAAGGGGCAGGATGCAAGGATGCCGCAACCTTGGCCGAGGCGTCAGCCCAACCATTGCCTTGTCTTAAATAGCGGTCCCAATCATCAACCGCTTCATCAACAGCAAGATGAGCCTTCACTTTGGACACCGTGACTTTGTGAAGGTGTGGGCGAGCAAACTGAGCCACACCAGCGAACATATACCTGGCCGAAATCTGTTCACTCCAAGGCATCCTGAAAAAGTTCACCACATTCAAACAGTCCGAAAAAAATTCACACTGGCCTGTGCACCACTGGATGGCGACAGACATAGCAAAAAACTCGGCTGCTTGCGGAGTCTGGGGGCATGGCCCCCAAACTGGCCCACGGACTCTAACTAATTCAAGCCCAGTCTCTCTGTCAACCAAAGTGAAGGCCCAACCAGCTCTGTTCAGTTCGTTCACAACGCAGCGGGAACACGACCCATCCACGAACATGTCTCCCTCGAACACCGTATCCAGGTCCCCAATAACACCTTGGGCCCAGTCCACCTGAATACCACCTTCATCCAAAGGAGACGGAAAAACATCACCAGGGTGAGGAAACACACCGTAGACAGCCAAGTTGTCGTCCACCTGGCTGGCCCACTCCTGGATCTTAATAGGCACAATCGAGTTCCTTAGTTCGACTACATCAGGGCACTGGCAATCCCACAATCTATGGCGGAGCGTATCAGGCGCCTCACCACACAGCGGGCACAACACGTTCTGCAGCTGGTAGCCTAAGTCAGCCGCACGCGTACGAGTGTACACCGCGTTGCAAAAAAGCGCCCTCAGACATCCTTTTTCAAAGGCCGAAAACTTCGTGCTACGAAGATAACTAAGGACCCCATCCGTGCAAGCACGCCCAGACATGTTCAGACGAGCCCCCAGGTCCCACTCGAGCCCTCTCACAACAGCTTTGCGAAGCAAGTTCTTAATCAAAGTAGGCGAGAACTCCGTCAGTTTGACCTCCTCCCCCTTGTCAGTCTTAAAAACAGCGAAAGAAGGCATGGACCAGGAAATCCTCTCACACGATTTTCTTAACGCCGTGATCGGTCCCGAAACCGACCGCCACAAAGGGGAGTCTCCCGCGAACCCAAAATCCCACGCCTCCCTGAGTTCTGGGAGCGAGAGACAGTGGGGGTAAGTCCGATGGTGCGCAATCCAGATTTCCTTCGACCATCTGACAATCGGAGCGACGGACGCATACCAGCAGGGCTCGCCATACGAGAGAAGAAGAGCCGTCAGCGATCGTCCAGACGCTGATGGTTGCAACACAGAAGCCGCCTGGCGCCTTAACTTCAACAGCTCAAAGTCACTCACACCATAAATTTCGGACCCGAACAGCTCCGAAGCCAAAGCCCCCGAGGCAAAAACGCTTTTGGTCACGCGGGTCCCAACCAAGGGCCTCAGGCGGGCCAAACGCGAAACAAAACCTCGAGCTTTATGCTCACGCTTCTTTTGCTTCGAGCTCCTCCCCGCCACACGCCTCGGGCGACCCACACAATCATCAACCCCGAGGTTCGCCGCAGAGCTGACTAAGGGGCCAGCCAGGCCTCCTAAAGCCTGAGCAAGGTCACGCCCAAGCGCCTTAGAGGAAGCGATCAAGGATCTCTTTCCCACATCTTGACTCACCTTAGCTCCGATCCCCTCCTCCAGAATAGAAATCAAAGCTCTGACCACCGGTGGCAGATGCTCCACAACATATCGCCGCGACCCCGTAGCACTAAGGCCAGAGTCGTCGATATACAGCTTAAAATGAACCTGCGGCGGAATGTACAACTGGTCGAGGGAAGCGATCGAGTACACTCTGATCAACGTGGTGGCAAACGTACACCCCGCGATGATGCCCCCCGCGGCCCAGTAGGGCCCATCCACAAACCCGTTCAACACAAAGAACCGAGCCTGAAGATACATCGAAATCGCGAGTCGAGCGATCGCGAGGGGAAAATGCACCTGCTTACAACGCCACAAGAGCAGCTTGAGATCGATAGTCTCATAGTACTTATACAGATCGAGCAGGACGGTGGCCGCTTCATCCTTGCTCAAGGTCGAAGTCTCCGCACGAACCGCCTGTCTCCAGACCACATCCTGGGCCCCCTCGAACGGACCAGCCGCGAAAAAACTCCGAGCGTTTTTGAACTCCCACGCTTGGGCCAGGGGCCTCCGCACCTTCCCATAAACACGGTAAATAGCACAAAAATTCCCAATCGGGCGAAAACCCGAAGCAGGTTTCGGGATCAACGTGAGGAGGGTGATGGCCACCTGTCTCGGTATCAACGCCGTGGACTCCATCACAGCAAATAAACCAGACAAAATACTGAGCAACTCATCACTCATGAACGAGAAGTGCCTCATGTGAAATCCGTCGACGCTGACAGAAGTGTTGACTTTGAAAAGCCTAGAAAACTCCCGAATCGCTTCGGCAGGAACCCCAGGAAGGTCAGGGGCAAGTTCACCGACATGGAACCAGGGACCCCCACCAGCATCACCCCTGAGGTCGGAAAAACGCTTAGACTCCGCTTGGAGCAACGACAATGGGTCCGCCACCACCACTCCGTCCAGGGACAGGGTAGTGGTGGGGACCCATGGGGTCGCTCCTTTGGAAACGGTGTGAACCCTGCGGGCTCCCCGATTCGCCTTAAACAGAAGCCAATCCTTGAACTCCTTCCTGGCACGCTTCCTAGAGGCAGCTTCAATATTCACGAGCATGTCTCGGCACGACTCCTGAAGGTGCTGAAAAAAATCCAGCATAGGGCCGTCGGCTGGCTCGTACATCGGGAGCTCGCGGACGAAATCGTCCAGCGCAGACCTAAAATTCTCCATCTGGCCAAGATCATTGGCGCACTGAGCTGGCGGCTGCTCCAGGCGCTCGAGCACCCGTCCGATGCCAGCCTGGTCACCCTTGGTCCAGCAGCACTCGAACTCTCCAAAGAGATTGGTCAGCCACCTAGCAGCAAACAACGAACCATCACCTTTGCCAGAGTCCTTGGACAACACCGGCCGCCAACACATTTGGGGGGGCTTACCTCGAGTACCCCAAACGGGAAGGACCTTACCCGTGGCAGCGGACACCTCACGCTCGGCAGCATTGGCCCAGTGCTCATAGACCAAGTCGACCGCGTCCTGCACTCTTTCGAAATCCCCCACAGTCGCCGCTCTACGAGCCGAGTCCAGCACATCGTGCAACCACAAAGGAGGCACGCACATGGGGACGAGACACAAAGGCGGGAGAGGCGCCGTGGGCAACGGAGGGGGTTTCCGAAAAGACAGAGCCTGCAGCCTACCAAACTGAGGATGTAAACAAATCCTGACTGGGACATGCGTGCAGAGATTGGTGTCACGGACCACCTGCACGCTGCTGACCGTCTTGGCCAAATCCGAAGAGGCGATAAAAAAATCAAACTGCTTAAGACCCGCGACGGATTTCATCGTGTGCCCCTCAGGCACCAGGAGCTGGACATTTTTCTGGCCTCCCAGGCCCCCAGACAACAGCTTCTCAGGCTCCATGTTAAAATCGGCCCCCAGGAGGAAGGGGAACCCGAGACCCTCCCCAAGGGAAAGACATGAACACAAAATATCAATGTTTGAATCCGAGAGGTCCTGGCAATCGTGAAAGTAGGCGGCCATCACCAAAAACGTGGGCTGACCAGGCACCTCGACGATGCCCGCCACAGCCCTAGCTGGTGAAATAATGGCTCCAGAGTCAGGAGCCCGAAGACCAAGCCCATCACGAACGAATAGAGCGACTCCCGATGACGGGCCTTGACCATCGCCAGTCACAGCCGCACTCCATAGACTTTTCCACCCGTGACGTCTAGCCCAGGAAGAACCAGAATCGATTTGATTAGCCAGTTGCTTATGCTCCTGCATGATCACGATATCAGCGCTAGTCTTCTGCAACCAGAGCTGGCCAGGCCCCCACCCTGAGACATTACAGGTTTCGACTGAAGGCGAAAAAGATTCAACAGGAAAAGCATTGGCCTCCATGGGCCTGATCAACTGCAAATCGGACCTGGGCGAAGCACCAGGCGGACGTGGGCCCCTAAGGGTCATAGGTTTCGACGGCCGAGCAGGGCATCCATTCTCCAGCAAGGCCCCCTTGGCCCTGACTAACGTATGTAGAACCGCCCGACCGAGAGAGCCACTGTGGGCCCACAAAAAATTAGAACGACAAACAGCGTGAGCCCCTGGGGAGCCCTGGGAGATCCACTCAGGGCTGGTCATAACCCAGGCTGAATTGTGGGGGGCACCCCCTCCGACAGAAGTAGATAAAAAGTTATGCTCTCGCTGTCTCCCCCCCTCAGGCGGACTCGCCTTTGGGGGGGTCTGATTGTAAAATCTTGGCTGCACGTGCCTTGACATCAGCACTCGCCGAAGTCGGGCCCGTACCACTTGATGAAGCCACCGAGGGGGAAGACGCCTCTTGACCAGCATCCGTAGCTTCCCCACCAGGAGCCTGTGCAGTAGCGGGCTGACCGTCATGTGGACCATCACTCTCAGCTCCTGCAGCGGCGCCTGGCATATGAACCTTCCGCTTCTTGCCAGCCAGACGTGACTTCTGCTCCTCCATCTCTTTGCGAACTCGCTCAGCATGAGCCTGTGCGGCACCGAAGAGCTTCTTCGCCTGCTTCTGAATCTCATCATTGAGTGTCTTGAGCCTTGCCGCAGCCTCGTTTCTGTCCTCTTCGTTGAGGTCGTAATCAGCTTCCCACTCCAAAAGGCTGGACATGTCGATGGGAAGAGGTTGACCACCAAGCAAGTCCGATATCGAAATCTTGACCTCCTGCTTGGCAGCGCCCTCGGGGTTCCGAGGCCTGTCGTCCACCGACTGGTGCAACTGCTCCACCAACTCTCTATGCAGCTTCTCCGCGGCCTCCAACTGTGAGGTGACGGCCTCCACATTGGAACGTGCCTGGACCAGCTCATTGGAGATGCGCTCGAAAGCCTCCACCGCCTTTGACAGTCTGGCCTCCAGGCTCCGCATGGAGTGAAACGCCTGGTTGACCTTCTGCTGCAGGGGGGGCTCGACCTTCTTAGATGCGGCCATCTCATCAAGCTTGAGTTGATAACGCTTAGCTGAATCTTCGTCACCTTGGGCTCGCAACAGCTGAACGAGGGAAGCAATCCGCGTGCACTCATCAGAGGGAAGCTGGGCACCTCCTGCCCCTGGAACCTGAGGGCCAGGATGCAGAGGAGCAGCACTGCTGAAAGCCAACATCGGATTGGCGACCCACGTACCAGGGGGCGGCGGACCCTGTGCCCATGCACCACGGGGGGCGGAGGGCTGCTGGAAGGATGGTGACGACCGCCAAGCCCAGCAGTGCTTGCACTGCTGCCAGGCCTGCTTGTTCTTTTTGCAGCCGCAGCTTGGGCAAGTCCACCTCGATGAGGGTGCGTCACCATGCAGTGCATCACCTTTGCCACCGAGCGTAGACCCCGACTTGCCTCCTTTGCCGACTCCTTTGCCTCTGTGGTAGGACTGGGCATACTGCTGCTGCTGCTGCTGCTGCGCCTCCAGATGCCACGGCGGGATCGGCCCTCCCCAGTTCGCCGCTGCTGGAGAAGGCGCTGCCATCGCACACAACACTGGAAGGGAATCGTGGTGGGACACGTGGGGCTCCGCCCACAGAAACGAGAAATGGCTCGCAGGAACGCGGGCCCTTCTGAAGAACAGTTCCTGCAACGCTACTCGAGCGCAGAAGGGCTAGGAGGGAGGAGGAGGAGGAGGAGGAGGAGGAGGAGGAGGAGGGAGGAGGAGGAGGAGGAGGGAGGGAGGGAGGGAGGGAGGAGGGAGGGATTGCTCGGGGGGCCTGCTGAGGCCAGCCCGGACTCCCGGGGCGGGGGGGGGGGCTGTGTTGCGCGCAGTCCGGAGCCTGACCGCCTCGAGGCGGCGCCCCTGCAAGACGGAGACTGGTCCCGAACGGTGCTGCGACGCAGCGAGCTCAAGGAACAGCCCGTCCCTACCCTCCCCTGCACTCGGGGAGACGTAAGACTCGGGTTCGGCAGACGCGGGTTGGCCTGACGGGGCCATCATGAAAATGACGAGACACAGTCTGAAATTTGACGCCGACTCCCGATGCGAAGACGCCGCGGAAGCTGGACCTTAAAAATCCAGGACGCGCTTGTCAAAAAACGTCGGCTAACACGAGTTCCAGCATATTCGAGTCTTACGTTCACCCGGTACACCCCTGCTCAGAGTTACGCCCATCTTTCGCTAAGAAAATGGCCTCCGTTCCAAGCGGTTTCTCAAGCCGCAGCCCAGGTCCACAGACGCGAACGTTCTACGCAGACAAGAAGCTCCAAGAAACCGCCCAGGGTCGGGTCCAGATTCGAACGTCTCTCGAACGAAGTCTGGAGTCCACGAGAGGTGACGCTGCTTCGTGAGATGTCTGATGGGTCTACCCTGCCCCCTCCCCCACCTGAAGTCGGCGTCAGGGGCACGGCTCCTGGTCCTCTGCCTCCGGGAGCCTTCAGCCCTGGGCTTCCAAGAACCAGTCTGGCCGCGTCAGGTGACGCGGGAACAAGAAAAAACGACCGAGTTATAGCGTTTATATACGCATGCGCGTGAACACCCTGCAGAGACACAACTGCAACCTCCTGAAAAATCACGACCCGAGCCCCAAACCCAATCTTTCTGTGTGATTTCTCCGGTCGGGTCGACATGCGAGGGTCCTGGGGCCCGGAATGGGGCGAAAACGCCCGGGGTGAAGAAACTGCAACGACAGGATCTCAAAAGGATAGATGTAGGAGTGTTCGCCAGCGTGGACCCTAAACTGTAATGTATGGCGCTGTGGACGTGCAAGTATGAAGGGGCCCTGGGACACACAAATAAATGCACACAAATAATAATATTCCCCATATTTTTCCATATTTTCTGGGTGTTTGTCTTCCCGCCCACTTCCCATAGTTTCTCATATTTTCTGGGGAAGCGACGATAAATTGTGTCTGTGTGGTTCTTCCCCTCCTGAAAGTAATGCGATGCACAACTGCCCCTGCGGACCTCGGGACCCCCCACAGGCGGCCACGACCGGCCACGGTCGGCAGCGGACACCGGAGAGCCTCGCGCATCCTCGGGCCACACAGGCGGCGACGAGCAGCCACGGGCCAAGACGTGGCGGCTCCCCCGGACACGCCCACGGGCGGCCACGGCCGGCCACAGGCAGGAACGCGGCGAAGTCCCGGAACGCCCACACCATCGGCAACGGGGCGGCAACAAGCCAGAACGCGGCGGATCCTCAGGGCACCCATCCGAATCCTCAGAAACGCAAGGAACAATCACTGAGCGCAAGCACTGCTTCGGGACGATGTGGATATAGATAGATACATAGATATATAAAGAGAGAGAGACGGAGAGTGCATGAGACCAGATGAACGCATGAGTTCTGAAAGCGCATGAGTTCCGAAACCCGATGGCGCTAGTAACAAACATAGATTACAGTAGTTGCCCGGCGCCAAAAAAAACAGAAATCACCCCCTCCTGCTCCCGCTCTCCCCAATCCCGCGTCCTCGCCCCCCTCATTCCTCCCCCTCAGAACCATCCTCCTGCTGCCGGCTCGTTCCTCCTGCTCCTCGTCGCCACTCCCTCACCCCTTCATGGGGACCGGAGGTGGGGCGGAGACCGGAGCCGAGCAGGAGGAGCAGGAGGAGCAGGAGGAGAAGGGGAATCATGTACATGCCTCCCCACCCCGGGGTCCCAGAGGAAGGATAGAAGGAGCGAGAGGGGAGATGGAATAAGGCTGCCTCGGAATTCCCTGTGAGGTATCCAGATGCCAAGACTGGCATGCACGAGAGAGGCCCAACTTTCACCTGCATGGGCCGAAGGGAGGAGGAGAAGGAGGAGGAGGAGGAGGAGCAGGAGGAGGAGGAGGAGGAGAAGGAGGAGGAGGAGGAGGGGGAGGAGAAGAAGGAAGAGGGGGAGGAGGAGGAGGAGGAGGAGGAGGAGGAGGGAGGAGGAGGAGGAGGGGGGAGGAAAAGAGGAGAGGGCGGAGGATGAGGAGGACGGAGCAAGAGGAGGGGGGGAAGGAGGAGGAGGAGGGAGGAGGAGGGAAGGGGAAGAAGATGGAGCAGGAGAAGGAGAGGATGGATGGAGGAGGAGGAGGAGGAGGAGGAGGAGAGGAGGAGAAGGAGGAGGAGAGGAGGAGGAGGAGGAGGAGGGAGGGGGAGGAGGAGGAGGAGGCGGAGGAGGACGGAGGAGGAGGAGGAGGAGGAGGAGGAGGAGGGAGGAGGAGGAGGGAGGAGGGAGGGAGGAGGGAGGAGGGAGGAGGGAGGAGGGAGGAGGAGGATGGAGGAGGAGGAGGAGGAGGAGGAGTGGAGGAGGAGGAGGAGGACGGGGAGGAGGGGCGGAAGGAGGAGCAGGAGAGGAGGAGGAGGAGGAGGAGGAGGAGCAGGAGGAGGAGCAGCAGACCTGAGGAGAGGGAGGAGGCACCCTTCTGCTTGCCCAGCCATAGGAAGACGGGGCGCCTGCGCGCGAGCCGAATGCAGCAGAAGACCCGAGGAGCGAGCGATCTGGACGAGCGGAGCCGCGCGACCCCGCAGAAGCGGAGCAGCGGAGCCGCGCCCTAAGAGTAGGTCGGGCGTTTCCTCCTACAGGCGGATGTTGGACGTCTTGTCTGTATTTCTGTAAGTAAAATAAGAAGAATAAGGCTCAACTGTAGTCCAGAAGAGTCAGAAGATCGCCCCCTGACGATTTACGTACTAGTTGTGAATACCCCTCCTGTGGAGGGACACGCCCGACTTGACCCGAAAGGACGCCCCCTCCGCCCCAGGTCACGACCCGCCCCCCCCCTCCTCCCGCCCCGTCATCCTCCCTCCCTCGTCCTCCTCCCTCCTCGTCCTCCTCCCTCCTCGTCCTCCTCCCTCCTCGTCCTCCTCCCTCCTCGTCCTCCTCCCTCCTCGTCCTCCTCCCTCCCCCCCCCCCGCGAGCCGCCGGCGGGGGCTCCAGCGTCAGGCACGCGTGCAGCCTCGCCTTTCGTTGCGGCGGGGGAGGAGCGAGCGACGGTGCGAGAGGGTGGCGGGGCAGCTGCAGCCGGGAGGAGCCGCCGGAGGAGCAGCAGGCCACCTTCCCCCTGGGTGCTCCCGGAGATCCGCCGCTCCACGGAAATTGGGAGCGGCGGGTTTTTGGCCGTGTTGGGCCTCTGGGGGCCCTCGCCGGGTCTCGGGACGACAGGATTGTCGACTCAGGACGGAAAGCCGGCCCTGGGGGAGTGGTCCAGACCTCCAGGGCCCACGCATCAAAGAGCTTGGAGCGTGGGGGTGTCTGGACATGGATAGCTCGTGCGTCCCAGGGGGGTCCTTGCGCGACCTGGCCATGCAGCATGCTCTGGATGCTCGGCTCCTCTCTTCGCCCCTCTGCCTCCTTGGTGCCGCTGGGTCGGGCCTGCCTCTTTGCCCTGTCCCTGTCGTCTTGTGCCATTCCCCGTGCCATTCCCCGATTGCCAGGCTTACCTCAGGGGGTCCTACTTGGTTCGAGGCTGATGCCTCGGACTCTTACGTCGCCCGTTGCTCGGAGGTTCCCCGGGTTCCCCGGGTTCCCCGCCCTCGGTGCCTCCGATTCTTACGTTGCCCGTCGCTCAGCGGTTCCTTCCCTGGGCTCCTCGGGTTCCCTGGGAACCTCGCCCCCGGTGCCTCCGATTCTTTCGTTGCCCGTTCCTCGGTGGTTTCTCGAGTTCCCAGGGTTCCTCGAGTTCCCCGCCCGCATTTGCCCCAAGCAATGCCAACCCATGCCACGCAATGCCAAGTAGTGCTAAGCAATGCCAAGCAACGCCAGGCAATGCCAAGCAATGCCAAGCCACGCCAAGAAATGCTAAGCAATGGCAAGCAATGCCAAGCAATGCAAAGCAATGCCGAGCAACGCAAAGCGATGCGCCCATGCAGTAACCTTTCCCCTGACTGGGGTTGCGCCAGGTTCACGTTGCTTCACAGGCGCTACAACCACGAGGACTACAGTCCGCACAGGGTAAAAGGAGGGTGGAGGAGGAAGGAGGAGCAGGAGGAGGAGGAGCAGGAGGAGCAGGAGCAAGAGGAGAAGGAGGAGAAGGAGGAGGAGGAGGAGGACGGGGAGGAGGAGGAGTAGGAGGAGGAGATATAAGTATGTCTGGATGATACCGGGCCTGGTCGGCAAGAGAGCTCCGTGTGTAGACGCCCTCGGCCTCGCCAAGCTGTGGGGATGCAAGGGCGTCGTCTATTAAGCACGGGAGTCGCTCGCCGAACTCGTTGATTCCGTGGCCGACCACACGACGCGATGCATGGGGAAGCACAAACGATACCAACAGCACTGCTCCCTGGACCTCGCCCAGGGTGCGTTGTGACCAGAATTTCGAGGCGAATCCAGCCGTGGCGACGAGGGCTTCCCAGGAGGCCCAAGACAAGGGTCGCGGCCCAGACGTCCGGCCGCTCCAAACTTTTCGCTGCGTGGGCCCTGCCTGGAGGCCTGGACCGCTTCCCCGGGGCCGGTTTTCCTCGTCCTGAATCACTGCTTGACGGCCCCGAAGCCCGGCGAGAGCCCCCCGAGGCCGAAAACGGCCAGAAACCCGCCGCTCCCGTTGTCGTTGGAGCGTCGGATCTCTGGGGGTGTCGGTGCCTCTCTTCCTCCTGTGGCATCGAGCCCCTCCGACGCCGCCGCTGCCCCCAGCCCAGGCCTCGCGCAGCGCGGCGGCCCGCGGCGGGGCCCGCGCCCCCTCGGCGGTCGTCGACCCCGAGGCGTCCAGCCTGGCGGCGGCGGCGGCACGGGGTG
>CAUYUJ010011427.1:0-22992 GCA_963575745.1 Prorocentrum cordatum | reverse complement strand
GCTGAGGCAGGCTGAGGCTGAGCTGAGGCTGATGCAGGCTGAGGCTGAGGCAGGCTGAGGCGGAGGCCGAGGCTGAAGGCAGACTGAGGCTGAGGCTGAAGCAGGCTGAGGCTGAGGCTGAGGCAGGCTGAGGCTGAGGCAGGCTGAGGCTGAGGCTGAGGCAGGCTGAGGCTGAGGCTGTGTCAGTGACTGCCGTTGCCACTGCGACTGTCATCGCGAATGCGACTACGACTGCGAGAACAGCACAATTCTACAACTGGATTCTCATCTGAATCTTAAGGGGAATGCTTCCAGATATGCTCCTACACATCGCTGTTAGGTTGCTTTGCCGGGATAATTTCTTAAGAACTGCCCAAGAGACAACGTTGATTCCCAGTGGTTTTCTCCAATTGCAACCCAGGGTAGCAGCGCCTTTCACGCAGCTGTACCCAGCGAGCTGCAGCCCAAGGCAGCAGCTCATGTACAGAGTTGGCCGCTGCATCCCCAGCACTTTCTGCTCAGAGCAAGCGGGAGAAGATGCCCGCGGCGGAGCTATCATAGAGAAACAACATGGCGGGCGGAACGGACGTCGGACGACGGAAGAAGACGACGGGACCGCCCATGGGGGAGGGGACCTGGGGTGGCCCTGGAGTGGCCCACTTCTCCCAAACTCCCCCCGTCGCAACCCAATTTGCCCCCCCTTGGCTCCGGGATCCGCTTTGGTATTTTGGGTGATTCTTTCGGCCTGAAGAGGCATCCGAGCTGGTTCATGAGGACGCCCGCTGGCCGCTAAGATGGCCCCTCAGTGGTCCAAAACGCTCCAAGATGTTTCAAGGCGGCCCCCAGGGGCCACAAGATGCCCCACAAGGGCCCTCTCAAATGACCCCAGAGAGCCACAAACGCAAAAACTTGTCAGGTTTCTCCATCTGCAGTAAATCTCACGCTCGTCTCCCTCGAATGGCTTCAAGAGAGCTTCACATTGCGCCGAGGCTCGAGACGGCACCACAACTTTGAAGAAGAGCCCAAGAGTGGCCCAAGCGGGCCCCAAGGCCTTCAATGCAGCCCAAACAGGAAGATTCACAAGAGACTCGTACATTTCAAGCCAGCCCACTTCATATTGAATTCTAGACGCTTCGCGTAACCCCACCAGCCCATCCAGAAACGATGCCCAGAGGAAGTGCCTCGATCAGGGAAGTGGGCATCACACAGTGGAGGCCGGTTGGAGCGTCTTAGGGGCCTCTTGGCGGTCCCGGACGCCTCTTAGAGCGTCTTGGGTGCTTTGAAGAGTTTCTTGGGGCCTCTTGGGGGTCTCTTGGGGGCCTCTTGGAGGCCTCTGGGGCGCTTGTTGGGGCCTCCTGGGGCCTCATGGGCGCCTCGTGGGGCCCTCTTAAAGCGCTCTTGGGAGCCTTCAGAGCGCTCTTGGAGCCCTCTGGGGCCATCTTGGAGTCATCTTGAAGCCTCGGATGGCCATCGGAAGCGAAAAGGCGAGAAAGCCCAAAGTGTTGATTTTCCGAAGGTTTTGGAAGGATTTTGGCCTCTTCGGGGCCTCCTGGGGGAGCTCTTTGGCCACTTGGAGCCGTCCTGAAGCGGTCTTGGGGCCTCTTGGAGCATCGTGGGAGCCATCTTGAGGCATCTTGGGATATCTTGAGCCATCTTGGAGGTCATCTTGGGCTCTCCCAGGCGCTCTTGGAGTCATCTGAAGCAGTGCCCCCCCCCCAGGAGGCCCAAATGTGGCCAAAACCTTAGTAAAATCAATGATTTGGGCATTCTCGCCGAGGCCTCTTGGAGCGTCTTGGGTGCCTCGGGGGGGTCTCTTGGGGCCTCGTGGGGGTCTCTTGGGAGCCTCTTGGGGGCATCCTGGGGGCCTCTTGGGAGCTTCTTGGGGCCACATGGGGCCATCTTGGGGCCATCTCGGGGCCTCTTGGGGCATCCTGGGGGCCTCTTGCGGCCATCGTGGAGGAAATCGATGAAAGAAGAGGGGAACTCTAATTAGCGCTGCCCCCTCAGAAGGCCAAAATGGGGCCAAAACCATAGTAAAATCAAGGATTTTGGCTTCCTCGCCGAGGCCGTTTTGGACGCTCTGACCGCTCCCCGCCCCTCCTGTCCAGGTCAGTGGGGAGGGGGTAGGGGGAGGGGTAAACCCCTCCCCGAAGGGGAAGAGGGAGGGGTGGAAGAGGAAACGCCTTAAACCACCGACGCCCAGAGGGCTGGTGGGATTTCTTCCCGCGCCGGCCCTCAACAGCTCGAAGCCCCCGAAAATCCCAAGCAAGAGGAGGTCGTCGATAAGAACGAGAAACGAAAAGCGAGGACAACCGAGAGAGTCTGGAGGGTTAACGAGGAAGGACGTATAAGGAATATTGGAGGACGAGGTAAGGCAAGGCATGGAATGAACCTGTCCGAAAAGCACGCGCAGCTAACAACGCCATGGCATGCGCCAGAACCCAAACGTGCGCGAAGCGCGCGCGCGGTTTTATATAATACACGTGGCACGCGTGCCATGGCTCTTGCACAAAATAGAGGAGGAGGAAGAGGAGGAGTAGGAGGAGGAGGAAGAGGAAGAAGAGACGGTTTTATGTAATGTCAGTAAATACCGCCCACCCCCAGCCCCGGGTCCCACACCTCCCCGCCACGTCTCGGGGACGTTCCCGGCGCCACTCCCCTGGCCTTTCTGGGGAGCTTCCACAGCGTCCCAGGAGGGCCCAAGACGCCTCCCAGAAACCCGCAGAATTCAATTCGAAAGGTTGGTCCAAGACGCTCCCAAGCAGCCCAAGTCAGCCTTCCGACGGCTCTCGAGGCTCCCAGGTGGCCTCCAAGAGACCCCAAAAGAGGTCCGAGAGGCGTCCCGGGACGGCCCGAAGAGGCCAAAATCGTAGATGTTCATTGTTTTGTGTTCTATGTTTTTGGCTTCTCGCGTTTTCGAACTTCAATGGTCCAAGAGCGCCGAAGAGGCTCCCAAGACCGCCCTAAGACCACCCAAGAGACCCTCAGGACGGCCCCAAGACGGGCCAGGAAGGCTCCAAGACTGCCGAAGAGGCGCCCAGGACAGCCCCAGACCATCCCAGAACAGGCCCAAGATGGGCCCAAGAGCGGGAGCAGGAGGCTTCCAGAGACCTCCGAGAGGCCTCTGGGACCCCCCAGAGGCCCCCAACACCCCCCCGATCCCTGAGGTTCCGAAAGACCCCGACGAGGCTCCAAGAGCAGCCCAAGAGAGCTGCGAGAGCCGTCCCGAGAGAGCCCAAAGAGGATACATTTGTTGATTTCGCACGGTTTTTTTCTAATGTGTTTCGCCTTCTCACGTTTTCCCGCTTCCAACACTCGAAGATCCAGGAAATTGGGAGAAAAACAACAAATCCAAGAATTCCCCGTTTTTTCAAAGTGGGGCTCCTACTCGGGGGTCCCACACATCCTCTGACATCTGGCCGGCAAGGCGCCTCCCGGCTTCCCGGGGGGAGACCCCAAGACGCCGAAGGACAGCCCATGATGACCTCAAGGAGCCCATTGAACGTAAAGAACGGCCCAACACGCTCCCGCGCAGCCCGAGACACCCTTCCGGCGGTTCTCCAGGCCTCCAGGAGGCCTCCAGAAGCTCCAGGGGGTCCGGAAGATCCCACACCCCTGAGGGGCCCAGCTAACAAAAACAGGCGAGGTACAAACAAAGAACAGCGCCGAACAGCGCAAATGAACTGGAAAAACATGGAAATCCCACAATTCATTTTTTTTCAAGTTTGGCCCCCGGTCTACTCTTGCACAAGAGTCCACACTTCAGACCCCCCTCACCTCCAAAAAAAAACCCAACCCAGGAAGCCTTTGAGGGCCCCAAATCGTTGAATGCCTAAAGGATATTAATGATTTATTCGTTTCCGCATTTTCCCTTTATACGATTCCGAGGCTTGATCAGGACCTTCAAGGGAGCCCTTGGATGCAAGAAGCGACCAACATGAGATTACATGAGTTAGCCTATCAAGCCTAGCTAGAGCTTGAGCGCCCGCGAAGCGCGCGATGGTTTTCTTTGTCTTTCTCTCTCTCTCACACGCACACACACATATATATATATACATCTATATACACCTATACGACCACCTTTCGGGTGATAAGGAGGTGAGGGGGGGAGGGACCAACGTCGCACTCGATCGATCTCACTATCGAACTCACTACCGATCTCACAATCGATCTCAACCGATGGATCTCACAATCGGTCGGACTATCGATCTCACAATCGATCTCACATTCGGTCTCGCTATTGATCTCACAATCGATACCACAATCGATCTCACAACCGATCTCACATTCGATCTGCCTATCGATCTCACCATCAAACTCACTATCGATCTCAGTATCGATCTCACATTCGGTCTCACTATCGATCTCACTATCGATATCACAACCGATCTCACAATCGATCTGACATTCGGTTTCACGTTCGATCTCAGAACCGATATCACTATCGATCTCACTATCGATCTCACATTCGATCTCACTATCGATCTGACTATCGATCTCACTATCGATCTCACTATCGATCTCACAATCGATCCGCATCACCATCAACAGCATCATCGGGACACCATCAACACCATCATCATCATCATCATCATCAGCACCAGGCAGCAGCAGCCAACCATCCTCAGCAAACATCAATCCACCTCGGGACACGACGGGCACGACGGGACACGGGCGGGACACCGCGGGCCCCCGCCGCCTGGGGGGGGGGAATAAAGGGATGGGGGGGGGGGGGTGGGGGGGGGGGGAAAGGGGTGGGGGGGGGGGGGGGGGGGGGGGGGGGGGGGGTGCCCTGGAGGTGCATCCGGTAAACCTCATGAAGGAATCGATTTGGTCCGCACGGCTGCCTCAGCCACACACCAGCGGGACACCCAGCGGACACCGCGGACACCGCGGGGCCCCGGCCGCCCGGAAGGGAGACATTTGGTCCGGCCGCGCCTCAGCCACACGGGACACCAGCGGGACACCGGCGGGACACCGCGGGGCCCCGGCCGCCCGGAAGTGAATCATTTGGTCCGGCCGCGCCTCAGCCACAGGAGACTTTCTCTCGCCCGCCCACGCAGCTTCGCCTCGCCCGCACGGCACGCACGAACACGAAACCGAAATCGATTTCCCGGTAGGGGGGCTCTCCGTTCCACTTCAATCTCACCCCCTCACCTCCGATACATATATATATATATATGTATACACACATAATCTAAAAATATCAGATTCCCCACCTCCGCTCGCCGTCGCCGTCGCTCACTGCCCCCGCCGCGCGAGGTGTGGAGGAAGGCCAGCGGCGAGCTGGTGACCATGCGCGTCACACACGTGCTGCGCGGGAAGGCCCTGCCCCAGCCCCGACCCCCTCGCACCTCTGGGGCGCGCGACTCTGCAAGACAGCTGGACGGCGGCCAGGGACACGAGGCGGGGAGGAGGAGGAGGAGGAGGAGGAGGAGGAGGAGGAGGAGGAGGAAGAAGAGGAAGAGGAGGAAGAGGGGGAAGATGAGTAGGAGGAGGAGGAGGAGGAGGAGGAGGAGCAGGAGGAGGAGAAGAAGGAGGAGGAGGGGGCAGAGCAGGAAGGGGAGGACGGGGAGGGGGAGGTGGAACAGGAGGAGGAGGACGAGGGGAGGAGGACGAGGAGGAGAAGGGTCAAGAGGAGAGGAAAAAGTGGAGAGGATGAGGATCAGGAGCAGGAGTTTGAGCGTGGGCCGGAGCAGGAGCAGGAGGAGGTTTCTGGAAGACCGGGAGACGGAGCAGAAGGAGCAGGAAACGGGAAACGCCCACCAACGTCTATCTGAAAGGGTTTGGCAGCCCGCGCGGTGGAGATTACAGATCCCAATCTAACTTCAAGTGCCTCCCTTCTTCAATCATCGATATGTTGTTGCTGTGCTCTGTTTTTTTGTCAGGACCCAATATTTTTGATTCGCCTTCCTCCTGCATAGTTTGACCTACTTCTCCCGACCGGCGTGTATTACTGTATTCTGCCTGTGGGGGGCGATCTTGTATCCAAGGTCGACGTTTCACAGGTCGAGCGCTGGCAAACTACATGTCTTCGGCATCTCGCTCGCTCATCTCGCCAGCTCACTCGTGAAGCTAACGACGAGGGTCCCCAGAAGTCTCGATCGGACCTCGGACCGAGGCTGCGGGCGACGCCGACGAAGAGAAGGAGCCAGGCCACACCGAGCTGGTGAGAGCTATGGCCAACCTCCTGCTGGTGCACGATGTGAGAGGCGCTCGTCAGCTCGAGACGCGAATATCGCCGTGGAAACGAAGGATATGTCTGAGCTGCAGAAGGCGACCGCGAGGGGGTCAACCACCACGGCGCCACGGGTAGGAGCGAGCGCGAGCAGGAGGGGCCTTTGCACGGGCACCTTGCGGGCACCTTCTTCCGCAGCACCTTCTACAGTGGAGACCCATGCCAAAAAACACCCTGCTCGCCTCCAGGGTGCCCTGGGTTTCTTGGGTGTCGATGGTTCTGCCATGGCCAGTGTGAGCGTGACGTTCCCACACCAAGAATCCATGGACGGCCTAGGGTCTAAGGGTTGGGCTTCTTGCGGAAGGTCTCTCGTGGACTGGCCCCCATTGCATCGTCTGCACAAGTTGGTCGAGGACAACCAGTCCGCGATCGACCAGAAGGTGGCCCAGATGCAGCCCGAGGTGCAGCTGGATGCGCAGCAGGCCCTGTTCGAGCTCAAGCTCTGCGGAGCGAAAGGTGGGAACCGAGGAGGGCAAGAGGCTGCGCGCTTCGAAGCCGTCGAGGACGGAACCCGCAACTGCACTTGAAAGACATCGTTCCCACACTCGGCATCGAGGTCTGTGGAGGTGTTCAGAGGAGGTCCGTCCTCGCTTCCGTCCTCCTTCCCTCCTCTTCCCTGTCGCCCCTCCACTTGTCGCTCCTCCACCTGCCAGGCCTCTCAGTCATCCGTCACTAGGTGGGGGGCCACATGCGAACTCTACCCCTACCCCCCACGATTTCTGAGGGGGAGGGTGGGGTTCATTCCGCTCGGGAGCTCCCGAACGAAGTGAGCCCCACCCTCCGCCTCAGAAATCGTGGGGGGTAGGGGTAGGGTTCGCATGTGCCACCCGAGTTATCTCCAACGCATGTGGCACCCGAGTCATCTCCAACCCTCTTCCGCCGCCGTCGCCCCCCATTCTGCTCTCGCCCTCGCGGCCCCACTCGCCACCCGGGCCGGCCGAGCAGGACGCCGAGGCCGCAGGGCCTTGGCCGCCGTAGGGCGACCGGGCCCCCTCTGCCGCCGCGGCGGCGGGCGGCCTGCCCCCGCCAATGGCCCGCTCCCCTGCCCCATTCCCCCCCCCCCCCTCGTCCGACACTGTCTTGCGTACTGCCCAAGTCCCCATCCCCCCCCCCCCCGTCCTCAGTACTGTCCTGAGCAGTACGGTCCTGAGCACTGCCCCATTCCCCCCCCCCGTTCCCCACGCCCCATTCCTCACGCCCCTGCCCAATGCCCCCGCTGCCGGCGCGAGCGGCGGCTCCGCCTCTCGGGCCCTTTGGCCTCTCTCCCGGCCGCGCCGCGCGGAGGGCGCCGCGCTTTTTTCCGTTGGTGCGCGGGCGCGCCGTGCACGGCGCCTGCGTGACCGTCCCCCGACATCGTCTTGTGCAATCCGCTCCCGACCTTGGTGGCGCGCAGAAGGGGGGGAGGGAGGCGGAATGGGGGGAGGAGGAGGAGGAGGAGGAGGAGGAGGAGGAGGAGGAGGAGGAGGAGGAGGAGAGGAGAAGGAGGCGGAGGAGGTGAGAGGAGGAGGAGGAAAATGAGGAGGAGGAGAAGGAGGAGAAGGATGAGGAAGATGAGGAGGAGGAGGAGGAGGAGGGTGGAGGAGGGGACGAGGGTGGAGGAGGGGCACGAGGAAATCGTTCCGGATCGTGCCCGAATCGTTCGGGAGCGCTTTGGAGCATCCGCCTCCTCCTCCTCCTCATCCTTCTCTCCTCCCCTTTCATTCGCCGCCGTGTCCACCGTCCCTCCCTGTCCCCCGCGTGCGCGCGCGCATTCGAGAGCCGTTCGCGTTCTGATGAAGGTCGTGCCTGGGACGGGAAGGATGGGGATTCGAGGTGTGGGGTTGATGACGAGGAGCACAGGTCTGAGGAGGAGGAGGAGGAGATCGACGGCGAGAAGGACATCGGAGAGTGGAGACGGAGGATCGAGGCCGATTTTGGTGGAGTTGGGGAGAAGGGAAGACTGTGGAGGCAGAGGGATTGAGGGAGGAAGTGAGGAGAATGATGAGGATGATGAAGGAGATTGAGGATAACGAACACGACTCTGTCTACATATCCTGGCTTATATACGGTGTGTGAGAGAGAGAGAGAGACGAGACAAGAAATAGAAAAAACGCACCATCGAACGAGAGCATTAATTTCGACTAGGGAGAAGGTGAGCGCAGAATGGGTGGGAGGGAGAGTTGGGGGAGGGATATGGGATGACGATGGGCAGCAGGTCATGACTTGGGGGAAGAGGAAAGCATGTGTGGAGATGAGAGGAGTGTTGCTAATCTCTCTTGACACACATGCAATCATGACGTCTTTACTCGCTGACAACACTATCTCTATGATGATATATTGCGGATCGCTCAGAGTTCGTAGCAGGAACGCGTTCCCGTTGTGCATCGCACTTGTTACCAGGTGTACTCTGGTATGCCAGGATGTGCGCATGCATAGTGGTGTCCATCACGATACTTGGAGTCTACGCTGCTAGCCGTGAATGCTTTGTGTTCGTGTCGGGGTGTTGTGTTGTTGGTCCCGTCCCAGGTGTCCACACCAGAGAATTACAAACGGGGCATTTTCCTTCTCAATACGTGGCAGCAGTACGGGGACGGCCGCAAGCGCACCCGTAATGGCGATCCTTTTGTGTATTGTGATATGTGAGACACGATTGCGCATTGGTCAGTGTCTTTGTGAGCAGCCAGTCAGCGATGCAGAATGTTCGGGGGCATTGGACACGTCATGGCGATGCTCTTTGTTTTCATGCGTTGGTGTGATTGCACGTTTGTGTTGGCATGTTGTGTAATGGAGATGGTGAGTACACTTATGGATTGACGTGACCCTCCTCATGCTTTCTGGTCCTCATCCTCCTCATCATATGTGCCCCCCTCGTGAGCAGAGGTGCAGGCTTCTAAACGGTTGTGACGAAGTGGAGTTGAATTCTTTACGCTTCGCGTGTCCCCACCAGCCCATCTCACAACAGCAACTCTTGCGAAGCATGCCGACAGTCGTGTTTTTCAGGCGTGTGTCCGCTTGGCCCCGCATATCTCCCCTGTTCCTCCTTCCTCCCGCCTCCTTGCACATCCTCCTTGTGGGGGGAGCGGGAGAAGGACGAGGCGGAGGAGGAGGGAGAGAAAGCGCTCCTCGTGGTTTGAGTCGTTTGGGGTTTCTCGTCCTGGTGTGAGTCGTTCGGGCCCTTCTTCCTGGTGTGAGTCGTTCGGGCTCTTCGTGGTGTGAGTCGTTCGGGCTCTTCGTCCTGGTGTGAGTCGTTCGGGCTGTTCGGGCCCCTCGTCCTGGTGTGAGTCGTTCGGGCCCCTCCTCCTGGTGTGACTCGTTCGGGCTCCTCGTGGTGTGAGTCGTTCGGGCCCGCGTCGTGGTGTGAGTCGTTCGGGCTCCTCGTGGTGTGAGTCGTTCGGGCGCCTCGTCCTGGTGTGAGTCGTTCGGGCCCCTCCTTGTGGTGTGAGTCGTTCGGGCTCCTCGAGGTGTGAGTCGTTCGGGCCCCTCGTCCTGGTGTGAGTCGTTCGGGCCTCCTCCTTCTGGTGTGAGTCGTTCGGGCTCTTCGTGGTGTGAGTCGTTCGGGCCCCTCGTCCTGGTGTGAGTCGTTCGGGCTCCTCGTGGCGTGAGGCGTTCGGGCACCTCGTCCCCTTTTGGGGCGTCTCGGGGGCCTCTTGGCGGCCCCAGGGGCTTCTAGGAGCGTCTTGGGTGCCTTGGGGGAGCCTCTTCGGGCCTTTTGGGAGCCTCTTGGAGGCCGTTTGGGGCGTCTTGGGGGCCTCTTGGCGGCCCCAGGGGCTTCCAGGAGCGTCTTGGGTGCCTCGGGGGAGCCTCTTGGGGCCTCTTGGGGGCCTCTTGGGGGCATCTTGGGGGCCTATTGGAGGCCTCTTGGGGGCCTCCTGGGGGCCTCTTGGGGCCATCTTGGGGCCTCTTGGTGCCTCCTGGGCGCTTCTTGGGGCCATCTTGGAGGAAATCGATCAAAGAAGAGGGGAGCTTTAATTAGCGCTGGCCCCTCAGAAGGCCAAAATGGGGCCAAAACCTAAGTAAAATCAATGATTTTGGCTTGAAAGAAGAGGGGAGCTTTAATTAGCGCTGCCCCCTCAGAAGGCCAAAATGGGGCCAAAACCGTAGTAAAATCAATGATTTTGGCTTCAAAGAAGAGGAGAGGGTTTTTTCTGCCTCCCCCCGTCGGGGCCAGAATCCTCGTGAGGGGTGTCGTTTTTTAGCCCTCCCAGGAGTCGAAAAAGACCCCTCCGGCCACCCGCGAAAGGACCTTTCCAGGCCCAGGGGGAGGGGGTAGGGGGAGGGGTAAACCCCTCCCCGAAGGGGAAGAAGGGGGTTTGAGAACAGAGAGAGCTCCCTAAACCACTCACGCCCAAAGGGCTGGTGGGACTATTGCAGATGCTGCGCAGCCCCCCGCGGCAAGTGCCGCCACCGTGTCAGCCAAGCGTTCCAGGTTTGGACTACTCCAGTGGGGAGGCCGTCACGTGTGACGTCTCGTGCCCCCTAAGGGAGAGCCGCGATGAGCACGTCGATGATGGTGAAGACGATGACGACGAGGAGGAGAAGGCGGAGGAGGCAAAGCCTAAGACGCAGTGTAGCGAGAAACGTCAGAAAAGTCAGGAGGCAAAGCAGGAAGAGCAGGAGGACCAGGAAGGCCTTCGCACGTGAAAACCTTTTCGCCTGCGTTCCTCGAGGGTTTTCTTCTCGCAGCTCATTGGTGGCCGTTTTTTGCAGCCAATTTGGGGCTCCTGTGGGGGGCAGCCGTGGAGGGCCCTTGTGGGGACTCTCTTCTGCCGTCTCTGTGGGCTCTCCCTTGGGCCAGGGATGCCTTTTGGGGCCTTCGGGGCGCCGTCTCGGCGCCGTCTCTGGCCGTCGAAGGGCCTTCCAGGGCCACGTCCTGGGTCATGTCCTTCCTGAGTGGTCCTTCCAAGGCCGTCCTGGGTCATGCCTCCTGGGTCCAAGTGGTCTTTGGCCGTCGAGGGGCCTTCCAAGGCCGTCCTGGGCCGTCGAAGGGCCTTCCAAGGCCTTCTTGAGTGGTGTTGGAGGCCTCTTGGGCCATCATGAGTTCTTCGTGGCCTTCTCGGGGCCATCCGAGGGGCTTCCCGGGCTGTCTTCCATGCTTTCTGAGCCGCCCTGAGCAGGCGGGGGGCCCCGCAGAGGCGGGAGGGCGAGCACCGGTCCAGGATCGGAAGGCACCCTTCACGAGCTGGGCCCTCTCGGAGGCATCGCTGGGAGGGCGCTGGGCCGCCCTGCGACCATCGCTGGGCCGTCGGGGAGGCTTCGTGGGCCCTCTCGGAGCGTGTTCCTTTTTTTGTTTGGGGCACAATGGGAATTATGGCCCCCGCCCCCCCCCCCCTTGAAGCAACGCCCCTCCCCCCCTGGGCACTGCCGCCGTGCGCACGGCGGGGGGGAGGCGTTGCATTGTACCCTCCCCTGGCTCCTCCCCCCCCTATAATGCGCATTCTCGCTTGGCGTCGCTCGGGCGTGTGCATTTCTTCTCGGCGAGGACCCTCGAGGACCATCCTGGACCATCGAGCAACAAAGAACGCGCACGGACACGCAAAACGCACGGGAACTGGACGTCCGAGCGAAGGCGAGATAATGCGCACCATCGCCATGAATAAAGACACGCGCTCTGGGCGGCCTCGGCGGCTCGCCCGGGCCGTCTCGGAAGCCATCGCGGGCACCGCCGGGCGCCCTGGAGAGCGCCAGGGAGAGGCGTGGGGCCGCCCGCGGGGGCCTCGGGAGGGAGCGCTGCACGTCGTGGAGCGCTGCACGACGACGACGCCCACGAGGACGTTGGCGAGGAGGACGACGGCGACAACGAAGGCGAAGACGACGCCGACGAGGACGAGGACGACGACGACGAAGACGAAGACGAACAAGAAGACGAAGACGAAGACGAAGACGAAGGCGAAGACGAAGACGAAGACGATGACGACGCCGACGACGACGACGCCGACGAGGACGACGACGACGAAGACGACAACAAGGACGACGACGACGATGGCGAGGACGACCACGACGACGACGACGACGACGTCGACGACGGCGAGGGCGAGGGCGATGACGAGGGCGACGACGAGGGTGACGACGCTGACGATGATGGCGTCGGCGACGACGGCACGGAATGTCCTGTTAGACAGCTGGCATTGTGCCGGGCCGCATCGTGCCAGGGGGCACGGTTGCGCATCATTTGTTGGTTTGGATCTTTCGGTTGCCAGAAGACTCGTGTTGCCTCCATGCGTCTGCGTCGTTATAGCGCGCACGTTCAAGGTTGAATTTATTATGTTGGTTGGTTCTGGGTTTCGTGGCCAGCAAAACGCAATCCACGGCCAGAGGTAATGATGTATATCTACATTCATGCATACATGCGTAGATCTACCTGTGTATTTAAGTAAATCTGTGCAAGATCTGCTCGATACATCCTCTGAGGACCACGCGAAGTCAGAAACAACCAGGGTCCGCGTCATCGATTATTGTATGGAGTTGCCATAGCGCGGTGCGCCATGCGTTCTTCTGCCACCTTGTATCGTCGGAGATGATCTTGCGAGGGCTGCTATCGGAGAAGCTCACCACGGCCGAGATTCCTCTAAAAGAGCATCTTCCCGAGGTGGGCACCGGGTTGGGAGCGGGCCGCGGGCGGGAGGGCGAGGAGTGGGGTGAAGTCAGGCAGGCTTAGGATAAAGAAGCGAGGTTATCCCCAACATGTTTCGTGGTGTAGGGCGAAACCAAACGCACGGATACTCACAGCCAGGTCCACCCGCGGTCTTCCTCACACCGCCCTCCTCCCTCCTCGCTCACCTCCCTCTATCCCGTTCTCCCCCACCAAACCACACCGCAGGGGTAGGTGCGCAGGGCAGGTGGGGTCCGCTATGCGTTGCACAGGGTCCCAGTGTCGTGGCCAGGCGTGGTACATTCCTCTCACACCCGCAGGGGTCGGCCCCTAGGAAGTGCAAAAGGGTTCGGCGCAGGGCGAGCGGTACCGCCTGCTAATGCGTGCCCCCTGGTCCCAGGGCCGACGTGGCCAGAGGAACGTGGCGCACGCAGACCTCTCCCCACCCCCGCCAGCGGGGTGGCGCAGGCAGGGCGGAAGTCGCTGTGCGTATGCCAATGGTGCCCAGGGCGTGGCAGGCGTAAGGCATTCTCTCGGACCGCCAAGTAAGGGGTGTGCACGCACCGGGGTCGGGTTTCCCTGAACGACAGTGGACCGCCAGGAAGGGCAACGGTGATACAGTGACGCCGGGGCAAGTGGCCCGGGATGCGGCGGCGTTCTAATGCGGGACCATGGCGCAGAATCACGGCAGGACGTGGCAGCTCCCGGCAACAGAAGGGAAACGCGGCGCAGCGGCGCGGTCCCTAGAATAGCGCAGGCATCCGACCACCAGGGATGCAGAGAGCAACGGCAAGAATGGTAGCGGTCACAGCTGGTAGCCCAAGAGGAGTGTGCGCAGGGGGGTGGTCCCCTGACTGTGGCGTCTCTGCGGGCCAGGGGCGCAGGGCACTGCAGGAGTGGCAGTTTTCTTCGGACCGCCAGAGGGTGGGCGCAGGGCAGCCGGGCGTACCTGAAGCGCACGGAGTCTATGTCGAGGCCATGGCGCAGTATCACGGCAGGGAGGGTCGTGGCACGTTCCCTAGGACCAGAAGGAAGGTGCGCGCGGTTTGGGTTCACTGAGCGCGGAGGCTATGCGGGCCATGCTGCAGGGCACGGCAGGCGTGGCAGTGTTCTCGTCGCCAGAGGGTGTGCGCAGGGGGTGATCCCTGACCGTGGCGTCTCTGCGGGCCATGGCGCAGGGCACTACAGGCGTGGCAGTTTTCTCGACGCCAGAGGGTGTGCGCAGGGGGGGCGTCCCTGAGCGCGGCGTCTGTACGGCCCACGGCGCAGGGCACTGCAGGCGTGGCAGTTTCTCGGCACCTGAGTGGGTGCACAGGGGGATGGTCCCTGAGCGTGGCGTCCATGCGGGCCATGGCACAGGGCACGCCAGCATTCTCGACGCCAGCGGGGGTGCGCAGGGGGTGGTCCTTGAGCGCGGCGTCTATGCGGGCCATGGCGCACGGCACGGCAGGCGTGACAGTTTCTCGACACCAGAGTGGGTGCGCAGGGGGTGGTGACTGAGCGTGGCGTCTATGCGGGCCGTGGCGCAGGGCACGGCATTTTCTGGACGCCAGAAGGGGTGCGCAGGTGGTGGTCCCTGAGCGCGGCGTCTGTGTGGGCCATGGCGCAGGGCACCGCAGGCGCGGCACTTTCTCGACACCAGAGGGGGCGCGCAGGGGATGGGTCCCCGAGTTCGCTCAGTCAGCAAACACATAAGCTCTAGATCGAGTGTGTGGGGTTCCTCGGCAGCGTAGCTCCAGCGCGTCCCAGAGTGCTCCAGCACGGCGGCGAGGCCCGAGGCATCCCCCGGACCCGCTGGCTCGCCGAGATCCCCGAGGCATCCCGCCCGAGCACGTGTGTTTCTGCCTGCGCTTTTGTGGAGGTCACGTGTCGCTCGGACGTGTGCACTTTTTCTCGGCGGGGATTACACAGGAGCATTCTGGATCATCCTACGAAAAACCACGTACGAAATCGAACAAATTACAGGGAGTGGACGTCCGAGCGATAGCCAGGAATTTCTGCCCGCGCTGTGGTGGAGGGCGTGCGTATTGGAGGGAAGAGGACCGGGGTGGGATGGAAACGAGCACGAGGGTGGACAAGCGGCCGCGAGCGGAGGGCGCTAAAAAGATACTGGCGCGGGGCATGGAGGGGGCAAGGCAACGATGCATCGGCGATGCGGCGCGATCCTCCGACCCCATCTACTCCGACCCCATCTGGGAGGCCGCCATCTCTACACGTCGGTCGTTGGAGGTGGGTATTTTTTGGATGCCCAAGTCTCAATCTGCTTTAGGCAGTGATAGAGTTGGTTCACCTTGTCCCTCCTCGTCAGCGGGAGGGCGGAAGCCCAATCTCCTGCCAACGCCTTTCTACTTCATTTGTCGACCCACCTCTTCCGACCGACGGGCACTCGTCCACGGCGTCCAGTGAACGGGCCAAGTTGCTCCCCAGAGCAGGCGTGGGACCAGGGCCCGAATCGAGGTGAGCCGCGGCTTCAGTTTGGCAGGACCGTACGCTCAGAGGGCCAGTGTGCATTCGCTGGTTCGCTTTCGCTCTCGCCTGGCCCCTGCACGTACACAATCCAGAGTTCGGTCTGTTCGCCGGGTGCCCTTGCACCGTGCGAGAATCTGGATGAGTTGCCCCGTAGGAGGCCCAGGAAAACGAGGAGGGGCTGGAGGAGTGCGGGGGGGGAGGCCGGGAGGCGGGATATCAGAGGAGGAAAAGGTACCCATGCCTCTACTCTTCGCCCGTTTTCCCCTTTGTGGGCCTCCTGCGAGGCCCTCGTCGCCACCGCTGGATTCGCCTCGAAATTCCGGTCAGAGCACACTCGGGGAGAGGTCCAGTGAGTAGCAGTATCGGTACGCTTTTATTCCCCCAGGAAAGAGAGGGGGGCGGTGGCATTCCAGCCGCCGCCCGTGATGAGGATGAGGCAGGCTTGCACTTGCACGTTTGCGCCTCTGCTGGCCGCTTCGTGGCATCCTCGGCCAACCTCGTTCGCCAGCCCGCGAGGACACGGTTGTGGCCTGGCTGCCCGGTGGGCCCGCATCCTGGCCTCGTGTGTCTTGGCGGCGCGTGGAGGTCGTATTCCGCGCGCCGCGTTCCGCGTGCCCGCGCGCCTGGCGCCGTCGGGCTGCATGCAGCGGCGCCTGAATCCGTGGCTCCGCCCTGGACGATGTTGCCTTCAGAACGAGGGAAGCGCATCCCCTCCTCCTCCTCCTCTCTCGCTCCTCCATCACCCTCACCTCCTCCCTACCCTCCTCTCCTCAATCCTACTCCTTATCCTCCTCTTCCTCCTCCTCCTCCTCCTCCTCCTCCTCCTCCTCCTCCTCCTCCTCATTGCATCCTCATCCTCATCCTCCTCATCCCTCCTTCTTCTCTTCCTCCTCCTGCTTCTCCTCGCAGCGGTCGATTCAAACAGAGTGTTTTCGCCGAATCTGCCAGGCTGGAAACATGCCGCAGGAAGATGAGGTCTAGGGCTCGGGTATTGACCTCAGATCTCAGGGCCACTCTCCTCGTCGTCGAACTGATACCCCTTCTTCTCTTCATCCCCCATCCCTCCTTCTTGGGACTCCCCTGTAACCCCAGACTCCGACCAATCTCTTCACAATTTGCCCGAGCATATGAAATACCCCGATGCCTCGCTCCAGACCCTCTGCCCTCCTCCGCCTCCCCACTTCCTTCTCCCTTCTCCCTCTCCTCCTCCTCGTGTGCTTCTTTCTGTGTTTCCTCGTTCTCCTCCTTTTCCTTGCCGCTTCTCCTCCTGGGATGCGGGGCTTCTCCTTCTGGCTCCATCTTGCTCTCTTCTCTCTCCTCTGTGTAACGACGGGTGCTCCATTAGGACACGTATTCCGTGTCCCCATCACTGGTCATTCCCAGGCACATCCACCAACGTGCAGTCCCGAGCCGACAGTCTCATCCATCCCTTCCTCCTCCTGGCTTCGCCCTAGTCTCCTACTCCCTGCTGTTCTCCAAGTGGTTCCGCCCCACAGCCTCCCTTATCCCACCCCTCACTCCCTCACGCCAACCCACCTCCCCGCTTTTTACTCTCTCCTTCATCTCCCTCCTCCTCCTTCCCTGCTCATTCATCGTCACTCTCCTCCTCCTCCTCCGTCCCCTCGTCCTCTCCTCCTTCCTCCTCGTCCTCATCTCCTCATCCTCTCCTCCTACCTCCTCCTCCTCGCTTATGTCCTCTCCTCCTCCTCCCTCCTCCCCTGCCCCCTCCTCCTCCCCCCCTACCCTTTCCCTTATCCGTTATCCTACTTATTATGCCTCCTCCTCTTCATCCTACTCCTCATACAAGCCATCACTAACCTTCCTCCTCATCCTCGGCCCTCTCGCCTCATTCTACTTGTAGTCATCATCCTCCTCGTTCTCCTCCTCCTTCTCCTCTTCCTCCTCCTCCTCCCCGCTCGTTATCCTTCCGTTCCTTCCGTCCTCCCGCCCTCCTCGCCCTCGCTCCCCCTCCCCGCCCCAGTCCCTCTCCCTCCCCTCCCCCCTCGTGCGAGAGGGGGGGGGGGGAGGCGGGGTGGCGGGCGCGGAGCGAAGGTGTGCAGACGGGCCGTGACCGAGGAGGCGGGGGGCCGCGCCGCGTGCCCTGTCTCCAGCTGCCGCTGCCGCGGGCGGCTGGGGCAGAGGGGGGGGGGCGGGTGGCAGGGGTCCCGGGCGGAGGGGGGGAGGGATCGGGGTGCGGAGAGGGTCGGGAGCGGCAAAGAGGGGGGTGATGACTAGGGGGGTGGATATCATGGCGCGGGCCGTGATATTTCCCCAGATGTCATGGCGCCTCTTCTCGTTCCATTTGCATCCCTGGCCCCCCAGCTGGGCCGCGCGCGGGCCGCTGGCCATGATTTGCGCCCCCCCCTCTTGGACACCCCCCTGTTGCGCGCTCCCGAGAGGGGGGCGGGGTGCTGGCGCGGCGAGGTGCGGAGGCGTGTGGAGGAGGGGGTGCGGAGGGGTGCGAGGAGGAGGAGGAGGAGGAGGAGGAGGAGGAGGAGGTTCGAGGTGCGGAGGGGTTCGAGGTGGGGGGGAGGTTCGAGGTGCGGAGGGGTGCGGCGAAGGGGGGGGTCGAGGTATGTTCTCGCGGTCTGCTCCGTCTCAGATGGCCCCCGCGCGTGCGAGAGCGCGCGCGTCCGGCGCGCGACGCGGTCTGAACCAACCCAGCATTGAAGGGCCGACGTCCGGGGGGTGAAGCCGAAGAACAAGGGAAAGCGAAGGGACAGTAGGTGGCAACATCCGACCACGGAGGGAAGGGGTGGGAGGAGGTAGGTCAGTCGGACATGGCTTGGGCGGCCGTCCCGGATACCCGTCAGGAGGATATCGCCTGTCTGGCCAATTCAGAGCAGGAGGTAGCATACAGTGGAAACCGATGCCAAGAAACACCCTGCTTGCCTCCAGTGTGCCCTGGGTTTCTTGGGTGTCGATGGTTTTGCGATGGAAGGCGGGACGCTCCCACACCAGAAGCCATTGGATGGGGTCTCAGGGTTGGGTTTCTTGTGCAAGGTTTCTTGTGGTCGCTCTCCTACTGTAACTTGAAGCTGGCCGGACGTGGCCAGGACGAGGATAAATCCGTTCCATAGTGTAACGCTCTGAGAAGCCCGCGGCGCCCGAGACTCCCTCACGGAAGGGGATGGTTTGCCAGGTGTCGGTCAGGCCGCGCCTGAGCTGGTGGGCTTGTCTTCCACCGCCACCACCACGAGTAGGAGTGGGAGGGGGTCCTCCTCTTTCTCCCTCATCCTCCACCTTCAGGCGATCGCAAACATGGATGAAGGGGGCGTGGATTAGCGACGGGTCCCGGTTCCAGTGGAAGCCGCGGACTTCCGCCGCCGAGCGAGGCGGCACCGGCCGCACTTTGGGAGGGGCACCTCCCCCGATCCATGGATTCGGGCGACCGCGCGCCGAACCCATGGATCGCCACCCCATGCCTGCGCGCCCCCAACTTGCGTACCCTCGCAATTCTGTCTTTTCGTCGATGTAGAGTCGACTAGCGTCGATTCGCAATATCCGACAAGATGGTATGTCGGCCACGCGCAGAGGGGGGTGAGGGGTGGAGGGAGGGCTTCTTAGAAGCACCCAACACCTCCCTCCCCCCCAACGTGTGGAGGTGGTGGTGCCCACCGCGAGCGGGCCCCGGGCCGCCTCGCCATGGGGGGCGGCCGCTCCGGGGGCCGAGGCCCGAGGCCCGCCCGAGGGCCGCCCGAGGGCCGGGAGGCTTGGGGCCCACGCGCCGAGCAGGCCGGGGTCCCCCCCCCCTGGGTCAGCACTCCTCCTCCTCTCCCTCCTCCTCCTCCTCCTCCTCCTCCTCCTTCCTTCCTCATCTTCTCCTCCTCCTCCTCCTCCCATCCATCCTCCTCCCTTGGGCGAAAAAGGTCCCTTTCCGACCCCATGGTGCACCAGCCAGGCCCATCACGAGCGGGCCCCGGGCCGCCTCGGCGCATGTGCGGCGGCAGCGCCTCCGTCGGCGCGGCGGCCGGGCCCCGCGGCCGCCTCGGGAGGGCCCGCGCCTCGCGCGCGGCCCCTCGCCGAGGAGGCGCCGAGGAGGCGCCGCGGCCGCGCTCCCGCGCCTTTTGGCGGGCACCGCCCGCGGCGCCCTCGTCGCACGCGTGCTGCTCGAGGGCCTCGCTGCCACTGTCGAGCCTCCGTGCCGTCTGGTGGGGGCCGAGCTCTGGGCGCAAGGCGGGCCTGTCCCTCTACAGGGCGGAAACTCCAAAATGGTCAAAGCATAGCCTGGTACTTTTGATCATTTTGGGATATGTTTTGAGTATTTTCATGTTTTTGCCCAGTATCCCCCTGCAGGGGGACATTCAGGCCAGACGAAAGGGGGGGATAGGGAAAGGGGTGGTTACGACACCTGCTTCATGCAGCTGGTTTCAGCCCCACCGAGCGGCCCATTCCTCGATACATGGCCGCCTCTGGCGCTGGGAGGCGCCGGGAAAATCAGCTACGCGAGCTGATTCTCAAATTTCCCCTTTGCTATCCCCCCTTTTTGCCCGGCCCGAGACATGCCCGACCTATCTCTAGGCCCCCCAGAGCCTTTGATGGGGTCGGAGTGGCTGAGGTCGGGGCATCGCGCTTGCCGATGCATGCAGCGGCGGTGCGGCTCGACGTGGAGGCTGGTTTTCTCCACATTGACGTCACCGATGCATCGCCGACGTCGCCGATGCATCACCGGTGCATCGCCGATACATCGCGGATGCACCGCCGATGTATCGGCGATGCGGCGCGATCTTCCGACCCCATCTACTTACTTGGGCTCCATCTAGGAGGCCTCTATTCATTGAGATCAAAAGAACCCCTAACCCTAGTACGTAGCACGATGAAGACGTGGCCTCACTGAGGTCCCCGTCTTCGCAGTAGGGAAAATACATGGGGGCACGTTGGCTCGATACATCTGCTGAGAGGACCCCCAATCCCTGATGTCCCAGGCCCTCCTAACCTGGGTTCCCCCTCAACGGGTTATGTAGGGGTCCTCTACGCCCAGTCATCGAGTGGCGCCGTCCGAGAGCAGGCGCGATCCCGCACGGGGCGTGGCCAGCTGCCCGGCCGCCGGCCGCGTGCGCCGCTGGCAGCGCCCCGTGCACCGCCTCCGCAGCGCGGCCGGTCTTGGTGCGGGCGTTGCGCGGCGGAGTTTGCAGCACTCCTCGAGAAGTTTGCCGACGGATGGACGGAGGAGGAGGAGGAGGAGGAGGAGGAGGATGCGATGCGATGCGATGCGATGCGATGCGATGCGATGCGATGCGACCACCGTTGCGGACAGCGTCCAGGCCTAGAGCAGACCAGGTGGGTGAGGCCATGGCCTCTAGGATCTGAGGTATCTGGATCCACGCAATGCGAGACATATAAAAAGTTAGAAGGAGAGGGGGAGGAGGAGGAACAGAAAGTCCTTGGTGTCGGTGTCGGCGCGGGTTGGGCGAGACGTCTCGACGTTCGCTGAGATTTTACGTCATTGGTCTGAGTCCTGGGTGCTGGTCGACGCGAGGTCGGTGAAGTGGTGCTCGAGCGCTGTCCATGCTTCGGTGTCTTGGGCTGTTTGAGTCCATGTGATGTCTGTCGTTCGGGTGTCCTCTCGAATGGGCTTGCGTGGGCGGTCGGTGGAGGTCTGGTCTGCGTTTCCAGTCGTAGTTTGCGACTCGTGAAGCCATGTGCCGTACTTTCCGTTTGTGCAGCGTCTCCCAGTTGTCAATGTGGTGGGGTTTCATGAGGTGCTCTGCGCGTCGTGTCGCTCGCTGGATGTAGTCGACCCATGGTTCCATTTCGTCTGCGGTGGTGCTGTCTTCGCCGTCTTCGCTGTGCTTGTCAGGCGTGTCAGGTGCATCACACTGTGATGGGTTGCTGTCTGCGTCGTCGCTAGTGCTGTTGGTGCGGCCTTCGTGGTCTTGTGCTTCGTTGTTCGCGCCGTCGAGATTAGGTCCCTGGCCGCTGTGAGGGCTGGCTTCTTTCGCTGTGCGCCTCCGTCGCGTTCTGATGATCATGCGAAGCATGCGTCGTTGGATGTTGCCGTAGAGGCTCCGTGAGGGTCCACGTCCCTGCTCCGTATAATTCTATTGGTGCTACAGTGCTGTTGAAAAGTCGGAGTCGGTGAGCCAGCGGGTAGTGTTTGCTGGTCAGCTCCTGCTTGCGAGACGTGAATGATGCCCATGCAGCTCGCGTGCGGTGGTGGATTTCCGTTTCCATCGGTTCGTGGAACTTGATCAATTGGCCGAGGTATTTGATATTGCCCTCGTATGGAACGATTTCTATATCCATGTCTTGGAAACGTGCTATGCGTGAGCTCGCCCTTCCGGTCCTTCTCGTCTGGTTGCTCAGTAGTTTGGTTTTGTTTGTGTGTAGTTCGAGCCCGTGTAGCCTCGTCGTGCGCACAATGTCGTCAAGCATCGCTGTCAGGCGCGGGAGAGTTTGGCTGGTCAGGAGCACGTCGTCGGCGAAGCGTATATTGGTCAGCGTGGCGGTGCTCTTTTTGTTGCTGCCATTCGGAGACCAGCGGTCCAATGATGTATTGTAGAAGAGCGTTTAAGAGTAATTAGGGAGCTGAGTGGGTCTCCCTGCTTCGTGCCCCGCAGGAGGCTAAAGGGTCTGTTGCTGACGTATGTCCTCACCGTGGCTGTCTGTCCCTCATAGAGCTGTTGGAGTAGTGCAACGTATCCAGGTTGGCCCCCTTGTGCCTTCAGTGCTGCCCATATGCTCTTATGCTCAACTGAATCGAAAGCTTTTTTGAAGTCAAGTGCTGCGACCCATAGGTTTTGGCCTCATTCGATTGCTCGCTCGCGCAATAAATTGAAGGTAAAGAGGTGGTCAGTGGTCGAGTGGCCTGGTCTGAAGCCCGCCTGGTCGGCAGTCTGGTGTGAGTCAAGCCTCTGTTGTAGCCTGTTGTACAGTAGTCGGCTGACGAGCTGGTACAACAATGGTATCGTGCAGATGGGGCGGTAGTTTTGTGGAAGCGCGAGATCTCCACTTTTTGGTATGACTGTAATGGCACTGATTTTCCAGTTGGCCGGCGGCGGGGCTTCGCGCTGCAGGATCGTATTGCAAAGGTGGAGGAGTGCACTTCTGAGTTCCTCTGAGCCTTCTTTAAGCATCTCTGCGGGGATGCCTTTCGTGTCTGGGGCTTTACAATGCCAGATATCTTTGATCGCCTTGTTTAGTTCTTCCGGTGTGAAGGGTGGGAGTCGATGGGTCTGCTGGTCGCTGGTCGGTCGTAGGTCTGCCAGTCTGTTGGCCGGCGGGCGGAGGTCGGTCTGGTGGTCTGTTGGTCGGTCGATCGGTCTGGCGTGCGGCTTGCTGCTTTGCCGGTCTGCTGGTGGGTTCGTTGGTCGGTGGTCGGTGGGGTCGTCGTTTGGTCGTTGAGGGAGTCGGTGGGTCTGCTGGTCGGTCGGTGGTAGTCGGTCTGCTGCTCTGTTCGTCGGCGGTCGGTGGTCGGTCTGCTGATCTACTGGTTGGTCGGCTGGCGCGGCGTCGGCCTGTTGGTTTGCCGGTCTGCTGGTCGGTCTGCTGGCCGGTGTGCTGGCCAGTGGTCGGTGGGATCGTCGTTCGGTCGTTGTGGGAGTCGGTGGGTTTGCTGGTCGGTCGGTGGTAGTCGGTCTGCTAGTCGGCGGTCGGTGGTCGGTCTGCTGGTCTGCTGGTTGGTCTGCCGGTGCGGCGTTCGGCCTGTTGGTTTGCCGGCTTGCTGGTCGGTCTGCTGGTCGGTCTGTTGGTCGGTGGTCGGTGGGGTCGTCGTTTGGTCGGAGGAGGAGGAGGAGGA
>CAUYUJ010011426.1:5000-22997 GCA_963575745.1 Prorocentrum cordatum | reverse complement strand
TCGTCGGGTGCGCGCCATGCGCACACCTTGACCAGCGCCCCACGCGCCCTGCACATAGCCACCCCAGGGGTTGCGGAAAGCCATCGGCATGAGGGGAGGAGGAGGAGGAGAAGGAGGGGGAGGAGGAAGGAGGAGGAAGAGGAGGGGGAGGAGGGAGGAGGGGAAGGAGGAGGAGGAGAAGGAGGAGAAGGAGGAGGCCTCCCTCCGCCCCACGCCCAGGCAACCGGCACGCGCCGCAGGGCGCGTCCCTCGGGCTGCCGCCTGCAGCGCCACCAATGCCGTAGGAGGACCCCGCTCTTCCTCTGTCCTCCCCCCCTCCTCTCTTCCTCATCCCTCGCCATCCCTCCCCATGGCTGCGTCTGCCCCTCCCTTTAATTCCCTCCTCGCTCCGTCCTCCTCTCCTCGTCCTCCCTCTCCTCGCCCTTCCCTCCCCTGCACCCCTGTCCTCCCTCTTCCTTATCGCCCCTTCGGCACACAGCTGTTCGCTGGCGGGCTGTGTCCGCTGGGGGAAAATCTCCCTCATCATCCCTTCTCGTCCCTCCCCTCCATCCCTCCTCCCTCCGCTCTCCTCTCTGCGTCCTCCCTCTCCTCGTCCCGCCCTCTCTTTGCCCTTCCCTCCATCGGGCTGCCGCTTACAGCGCCACCAGCGCGGGAGGAGGAGGACCCACCCCCGTTCCTCCCCGCCCCCGATCCTCCTCCATCCCTCCCCACCCCCGTTCATCCTCATCCTTGTTATGTTCCTCCTCGTACTCACCCTCCTCCCTACCCTCGTCAAGTCCCCCTGCCTATCCTTCCGAGGAGAAGAGCACAGAAGGAGGAGGAGGAGCACGAGGAGCAGGAGGAAAAGGAGGAGGAGGAGGAGGAGGAGGACGACGACGACGACGAGGAGGAGAGGAGGGGAGGAGGGGAGGATGAGGAGGAGGAGGAGGAAGAGGAGGAGGACGAGGAGGAGGAGGAGGAGCCGCAGCAGCAATAGCAGGATAAAGACCAAGGAGTCATGGAACCAAGACCAAGGAGCCATGGAAACAAGACCAAGGAACCAAGGGACCCAGGAACCAAGGAACCAAGACCCATGAGCAAAGGAACCAACACCAATGATAACCAAGGAGCCACGACCAAGGAATCACGACACCTGACACCAAGACCATGGAACCAAGGACCCAAGACCAACGTACTTGGGCAGCGCCTTGGAAGGAAACAGGGCCAGGGAAGCCTGGCGAAGGCCCTTGCAAACAAATCAGACCAAGGAGCCTCGGGAAAGGCCGGCGTCAACTGGGGGCCGTATCCACGATCGGAGGAGGAGGAGGAGGAGGAGGAGGAGGAGGAAGAGGAGCAGGAGGGTCGAGGAGGATCGAGGATCGAGGAGGGATCGATGATCGATCGAGGATCGATCGAGGAGGATGAGGAGGAGGAGGATCGAGGAAGGTCTTCAACCACAGATAAGACCCCTGGACACAGCGACAAAGAGTGAGAGACGAAGCCGCTTGGCGAGGAGCAGAGGCGTCCCCAGAAGTGTCCTGAGGCCTTGACCCTCTCTCGACATCCGCTCCCTTGCTACCTCTCTTTCCAATGCCGTCTAAGCCCAGCACACCCTCTCTCTCTCTCTCGATCTGTCGCTGGAGTCTCCGCCGCTCTGACGCCTGGCTCAGGCTAACCCCGCTCCCTCCCTCGTCCCCTTCTCTTTCCCCCTCCCCCTTCCAACCTCCCTTTCCCCCTCCCTTCCCACTCCTTTCCTCCTCCTTCCCCCGCCCCACTCCCCCCCCCCTGCACTCTCCTGCTCCCTCGCGCCCCTACCTCCCCCCCCTAGTCCCCCTGCCCCTTTCCCCTCTCCCCCGTTCGCCCCCGCCCTTCCCCCCCTTCTCCCCCCCACTTGCCCCCGCCCCCTCCCCAGGAGGAGGAGGAGAAGGAGGAGGAGGAGGAGGCGGAGGAGGAGGAGGAGGAGGAGAGGAGGAGGAGGACGAGGACGAGGAGGAGGAGGACAAGGAGAAGAAGGAGGAGGAGGAGGAGGAGGAGGAGGAGGAGGAGGGGGAGGAGGAGGAGGACGGGGCGCAGGGCTGCCTTTGGCGCAGCCCCCTCCCCCGACATCCCCGCCGCTCCGGCCAGGACCGCCGGCCCGTCCATCCTCTCCTGGAGGCCAGTCGAGGCCAGGGTGCTGGGGCAGGCGGCGGAGGCCCCCGCAGAGGAGGACAAGGCCGGCGGGCTCGGGGGGGCTGGAGCAGGGGCAGCCGAGGGGAGTAGCAGGAGCAGGAGGAGGAGCGGGGAGCAGGAGGAGAGAGGGGGGATCGGGGGGGCTAGGGGGGGGAGGAGGAGGCGGAGGAGGAGAGGAGGAGGAGGAGGAGGAGGAGGAGGGAGGAGGAGGAGGAGGAGGAGGAGGAGGAGGAGGGAGGAGGAGGAGGAGGAGGAGGAGGAGGAGGAGGAGAAGGAGGTAGAGAGTGGGGTGGAGGTAGAGGTGGAGGTAGAGGGTGAGGTGGAGGTGGATACGGAGGTTGGGGAGGAGCAGGCGCAGGATCAGGAGCACGATCTGGAGCATTACCATGATCAGGGTCAGCACGAAGAGGAAGAGCAGAAGGAGCTGAGGGAACAGGAGGGAGGGAGGGACGGAGTGAGGGACGGAGGGATGGCTGGGGGGGGGAGTGAGGGAGGGAGATGGGGGAGGGAGGGAAGGAGGGAGGGCGGAGGAGCGAGATGCCAGGAGGTCCGGCCACGCAGGCGGGCATGCGCCTGCCTCACTCCCCCTCTGCGGCGCACGCTCGCAGCAGCAGCAGCAGCAGCAGGGCTGCAGTGCGTATGACGCTCCCCGCCCGTCGCCGCTGCCCCCGCTGCTCGGGATCCTGACGCCGTTGGCCTTGGTCGATTCCCCGAGCATGCTTTGCCGCCGTCCGCCCGCTGAACCCTTTTCGTTAGGGAGGGGCTCCGCGTTCCTTAAGTGTTTCACAGCTTGCCTCAGGTTTTCTTATGTTCTCGATAGGAAATCGAAGTTGAACTTGTGGAAAAAGGGGTCTCGTTCCATATTTAGGGTTCCTTAGGTCAACGCCCCGACTGCATGCTGCAGCATCTGTTTGCAGCGTCGGACCTCAGGGGGAGGCCCCCTGGTGCAGCTCCCGAAGCCTCCGCAGCGGAAGGTCGAGCTCGCCACGGCCTCCAGAGGAACTGCCTCGGCCCGAGCGCCCCCGCAGCGGGCGAGGAGGGAGCGCCGACCAGGGCTCCCTCCTCCTCCTCCTCCTCCTCCTCCTCCTCCTCCTCCTCATTCGGCTCCTCCTCCTCCTCCTCCTCCTCCTCGTCCTCCTCCTCCTCTCCCTCCTCCTCCTCCTCTCCCTCCTCCTCCTCCTCCTCCTCCTTCTTCTCCTTGTCCTCCCCGGGCAGGGGGCGCCCACCCGCATCGCCCCCCCCCCCCCCCCCCGGCCCAGACCTTGGCAGCGCTCGGACATGCTCGGACGAACGCAGTTTTTCCGGCGAGGGCCTTCGAGGAACGTCCTGGATCACCGAGCGAAAAACAAGAACACCACGCGACATCGAAAGATGCCCGGGGAATGGACCCGCACGGGATATCAGAGAGCTGGTCTCTGCCCGCCTCCGGGCCGGCGAGGCCTCTCGCCCTGCCCTGGGGTCGGGCATGCCCCCCTACAGGGGGCTTTGGGTGAAAAAGTGAACATGCCCCAGAAATTGTCAAACAGTTGTTACAAAGGGCGTCCCCATATTATTTGTTTGATCTTCTTCTTATATGTATATATATATATATATATTCCTCCTGCAGAGGGACAGGCCCGACTTAGCCCTGCCCTGAGGCTCCGGGCGCCTCGACTTTCTCGAGCCGGGCGCTTTCGGTCGATCTCGGGCCCCGGGACCCTCTAGCAGGCCGCTGCGGCCCGAAAAAGGATCCGCAGAACGAGCGCGGGGGTCCGGGGATCCGGTCGTGATCTTCTGGAATACAGTCGGGGCCCTGAAGAGGGAACCCTTTTCGTTGGGGAGGGGCTCCGCGTTCCTCAAGTGTGTCGCAGCTTGCCTCAGGTTTTCCGATGTTCTCGATCGGAGATCGAAGATGAACTCGTGGAAAAAAGGGGCATCTTTCCTTATGCAGGGTTCCTTAGGTCAACGCCCCGACTGCACGCTGCAACGTTTATCTGCGGCGTCGGCTCTCAGGGCGAGGCCTCTCGCCGCCCGCCCGCGGCCTCCTGGGGCGGCCTTCGAGCAGGGGGGCGGCCCCAGGTCGGGCCCCCCCCCCCCTCCCACGCCCTCCCTGCTCCTCCTCCTCCTCCTCCTCCTCCTCCTCCTCCTCCTCCTCCTCCTCCTCCTCCTCCTCCCACGCCCTCCCTGCCCAGGGCCCGATCGGGACCGGGCGCGCCGCCTCGGGGGCGGAGCGGCCGAGGCGCTGCTGCTGCGTGCTGCCCCGTGGTGTGGGCCGTGGCTCGGTCGACGCTCTCCAGCGGGATGCTGCCGCCTCTCTGCAAGGGCTCCCACGAGGGCGCGAAGTTATTCGCGGTTCGCGCTTCGCGGTCCTCGTTCCTCCTCCCCCTCCTCCTCGTCCTCCTCTTCTCCCCCTTGGGGGGCGGCGCGAGAGCGCGAAGTTATTCGCGCTTCGCGCTTCGCGCAGCGCGAAGCGCGAACTTAGGAGCCCTTGCTCTGCGCAGGCCGCGGTGCGACGCTGCGCGGGGCTGGGCGCCACTGGTTCGGGCGTGCAGCGCCTCCGGACCTGATGCTCGGTCTCGTTTCACCGATCCCCATCCGCATCCCCATGATGGGTAATCGTGCGCTTCGTGCCTCCAGGCCAAAGGCTCGAGTCCGCGACGCCCCCTGGCGTCGCGTGGATGCCGCCCCGGCTTGCCAGGCCGCATGACCCTTTCTGTAGCAACAGACCCACGCTGGAAACCAATCCCCATCCCCTATCCCCTTCGAGACCCCCACCAAATTGCCACCCCAGTTGGGGAGGCAGCCCCCGAAGCCCGAAGGGACGGACCCACCTCCCCATCCATATGGGGGGCAGATCGGCCCGCGGAGCCCACCAGGCCGAGCCGCTGGGGATATTTGGGCGTCGGCGAAACGATGCGCGGATGCGGCGGCGCCCAGGTGGCCCGAGCAGGGGGGGGGGGCCTGGCCCAGGCCCGAGCGGGACGAGAGGAGCCGTCTGCGCGCTCCTCCGACGAGCCGCCACGCGGCGCCGCGGCCTCTCGTCTTGGGGTGCGCCGTGGCCTCCCTGCCCGTTGCCTCCCTCGGCTCGCTGTGCGCCCTCCTCCTCCTCCTCCTCCCCCTCCTCCTCCTCCTCCTCCTCCCCCTCCTCCTCCTCGTGCCGCCGCCTGCTCTCGCAGATGCTTCTGCCCTGGGAGGCCGCTGCTGCCCACGGGTCCGTGCTGTGCGCCCACGGCCACTCGCGCCGGGGGACTGCAGCGGGTCGTGGGCCACGATCGGCTTTTCCTGTGGCAGGGCTGGCCGAGGGCGCATGCGTGCACCTCCAGGGGAGAGGGCGCCGCATCTGGTCCGTCAAGACGCTCTTGATGACTCCCGCGATGTGCTGGTGGACCTGCAGCTCCAGCGGAAAGCTCCACCATCGCCCGGAGGCCGAGGAGGAGTACCCGTTGTTCATTTCTCAGTATTCGAAAGTTCTTTGACTTTTGGGGGGCCAAGATCCTTTCATTTCTAATCGTTCTGTCCTGGGCCTCTTCCTGGCCAGTGGGGGGCCAGGAACAGTTAGAAACGAGCCCAACTAGAGACGAGCACAACGTGATGTGCAGGACTGGCGGGACCGGCAGGAGAAGCTCCAGGCCAGGAGGACCTGCCCGACGGTGCGCCGCGGGATAGCGAGCGGAGTCGCGGAGAAGCTCGGCGAGGGCGCCGCTCAGCATCGACGCCCGGCAAGGGTGGCGGAGGAACGAGCCGACGCCCTTGATCGGGCATTGCACCGCTCGCGCGCGCATGGCGCACGGCGTTCCCCCGTCGGGGAGGGCAGCGGCTGGGGAGCATCCTGGCGCTTGCTCGCAGCTCCAGGGGGTGTGCGGTCTGAGCCCGCGCTCCTCCTCGCCCTCCTCTTTTTTCCGCCTCTTCCTCCGCCTCCTCTCCCTTGTCCTCGTCCTTGTCCTCCTCGTCCTCCTCCTCCTTCTTCACCTCCTCCTCCTCCTCCTCCTCCTCCTCCTCCTCCTCCTCGTTCTCTTTTGCCTCGTCCTCCTCCACCTCATTCTCTTTCTTCTGCTCCTCCTCCTCGTCCTCCTTTTCCTCCTCTTTCTCTCATCGTCCTCCTCTTCCTCCCGTGTCTGGGGTTCTGGAACCCTGGCGAGAGAATCCGCCCGCCAGGCACGTGCGATTATCTGGCATGCCCGGCAGTGAAGCTGCTTGGCGCACGGCTGAGAGCTTGTGAAGAAGCCTCCGTTCGGTTACCGTCGGGGAAAAGCAATCGCATGAATATACATGTTCGTAGGTCTGGGTGGGTTTCTCGGATCGGCGCTTGAGCTCCCTGGCGCAGAGGCGCGCCAGGGAGGGGGGTCCAGCGCCGATCCAACAAGTTCGCGCGGAGTTCCGAAAGATCAATGATGCTTATGGCATTATTTCTTCCCCGGTGTTTGGCCCAGCGCTGCCTGTGTAGCTTCCACAGAGCTGGTGTAGCTGCGCCGCTCATCAAGTTTCGCGCTCTCGCTCGCCTGGCCTGGCCCGGCATCTTTTCCGAGACCTGGCAAGTTGTCCAAAATGATCAGCTTTTCGCGCAAGCGTTAGCAGAGCCTGCTCGGCATATGGGCAAGATGTGCCAGTAAACGGGCCTTGTCTCGGGGGAGCGTAAGACCCGGGTTTGCCAGGACTCGGGTTCGCCATCGTTTTTTGACGACCGCGACTCGGATTTTGACGAGGAGGAGGTTCGTGGGATGTCTGCAGCGGGAGGCCTCGTCAAAATGCAGGCTCGGCCTCGTCATTTTTTTGACGACCTCGTCGGGGATTTCCGAGTCCCCCGTACCCGGGTCTTACGTCTCCCCGATTGTCTTGTCAGGCCAGAGTCGTCTCTCAGTCGTGTTCTCTTGTCGCACTCGTTTCTCGTAGGCTGGTACCTCTCTCGCCCCCTGTTCTCCCCAGCCCTCCCCTCCACTCATCCTCCCCTCCTCCCCTCCTCTCTCCTTTTCCCCCTCCCCCCGCCTCCCCCTACCCCGCACCACTTCCCTCTCGAATGACCCCTGCGTGTACCCCATCCACAATGACATTTTATGAGTAGTACTACTCTCCTCGCACCCCTGGCCCCGCCCAGAAGATGGCCGATTCCCTCCGTGCTCTGAGTTCTTAGCCGGGCCGAGGTATAAGATCGATGTCGGTTCGCGGAGGGTACCCTAATGTTATTGAATCGCTTCGCTCATTCCACCAGCCCATATTGCATCATTGGTGCTACATGTTTGTGTGATCGTGGCAAGCGAGAAGAACGAAGAGAAGGAGGAGGAGGAGGAGGAGGAGGAGGGAGAAGAACAGGGGGGGATGAGAGGATGATGATGAGGAGGAGAAGGAGGCCTCCCGATGGCTTTTTGTGGCATTATGTGGCAAAACTTGGTGCTCTTTTGGGAGGCCTTTTGGTGGCCTCTTGGGATGTCTTGAACGCGTCGTGGGCCGTCTGGAAGCCATCTTGGGCGTCTCGGACCGATTGTGCCATCGCTAGCGTTTAGGGGCTTCTTGCGGGGTTCTCTTGGGTGCTCTTGGTGGCCTCTTGGAACCTCTTGGGGGGCTCTCGGGGGCTTTTTGTGGCATCCTGGGCGCCTCTTGGAGTCGAGGGCTCGAAATGTCCATTCGGGTTCCCCGTCTGGCCCACTCTTGTGGCCGTCCTGGGGACATCTTGGGCAGTCTTGGAGGCCTCTTGGGCCGCCGTGGGGCCCTCTTGGGGCTCTCTTGGAGGCCTCTTGGGCCGTCTTGGGGCGATATTTGGGGCCTCTTGGGCCGTCTTTGAGCGTCGGGAAGCCGAACAGATGAGAACGCAAAATCCTTCAAACACCGGAGGGACATCGATGGTTTGCGCCTCCTGGGGCCCTCCTGAGACGCTTCTTCGAGGCCTCTTTGGGCGTCTTGGGGGCGTCTGCGGCCGTCTGGAGGCTGTCTTAGGCGTCTTGGACCGATCGGTCGGCGACTCGGAGCCCTCTTGGACCGTCTTGGGGACTCTTGGGGCCCTCTAGGAGCGCTCTGGGGAGCTTGAAAGCCGCGCCTAGAAGGAAAAAACATCTCTGGATCGGACCGCCCGGGGTACTTTTCTTCCAGGGACCCCCAGGAGCCGCCCCGCGCGCGCGAACTTGAAGTATTGTTTACCAGGAGCCGCAGATCATAGCACGCCTCCAGCCCGTTGGGCCGGCGAATTCGTGTTTGTTGGATGTTCTTGTGCATCCTGGGGGAGGGAACCCTCGAATGTTCTTCTGTTTGCCCGCTGGAGGGTTTCATATTCTTGAAGGATGTTGTTCTGTCCGAGGGCCGTCTGTGCACATAGAATCGGGCAAAGGTGGCTTCCCCATTGTGTTTACAATCCGATTGTTCTCGATGTTTCGAAAGGGTGCCCCCGCTGCAGCGTGGGCCTCGTTTTCGAATCGGCGCCTTGATCCCGTCGTTCAGAATGGCGCTCTCGCCCAGCGTGGGCCACTTCTCTGGATCCGAGTATGTTGTCATCGTTGTCACCCCCCCTCATTTCCCTTCCTCCGCCTTCGCGAGGTTTTCCTGCTCCTCCCGCTCCTTCCACTTCAGTTCGTGCTGTTACTGTTCGTCCTCGTCATCGTCCTTCCGCATCGTCCTCCTTTTCCTCCTGCGCATCCTCCTGCTCACCCGCCACCTCCTCTTCCCACGTACTCAGCCCCCTTTGCTGATTGCGCATTACACGAAGTGGGGTCCGCATGTTGGAAAGAGCGTGTTCTACCGCCGCTGCTGGCGGAAAACCGGGGGGGGGTAACTGGGGGTTCCTAACCCGCCCCCCCCCCCCCTGAAAACCGGAGGGGGAGGGTCACTACCGGTTCGAACCCCTCCCCCCAGTCCATCATGAAAAGGGTCACTACCGGTTCGAACCCCGCCTCCCCCCCTCGAAAACCAGGGAGGGTTACTACCGGTTCGAACGCCCGCTCCCCTCGAAAACCAGGGGGGGTCATTACCGGTTCGAACCCCTCCCCCCCCCCTCGCCGCCGCCAAACGATGCCCGCTCTTCGGGACAGTTGGAAAATGGTGGGGATGTTGGGACAGTGGTGGGAACAGTGGTGGTGGGGACAGTGGTGCGGGGACAGTGGGACAGTGGTGCGGACAGTGGTGGGGACGGTGGTGGTGGGGACAGTGGTGAGGGGACAGCGGGACAGTGGTGGGGACAGTGGGACAGTGGTGGGGACGGTAGTGGTGGGGACAGTGGTGAAGGTGGTGGTGAGGACAGTGGTGGGACAGTAGTACAGTGGGGAAAGTGGTGGGGACAGTGGGGACAGTGGGACAGTGATGGGGACAGTGGGGACGGTGGGACAGCACAGTGGGACAGCGGCGGGGACAGTGGGACAGTGGTGGGAACAGTGGGACAGTGGGACAGTGGTGGGGACCGTGGGGAAAGTGGGGAGAGTGGGACCGTGGTGGGACAATGGTGGGGAGAGTGGGGACAGTGAGACACTGGTGGGGGGCACTGGTGGGGACAGCGGGGACAATGGTGGGAACAGTGGGGATAGTGGGACAGTGGTGGGGACAGTGGTGGTGGGGACAGTGGTGTGGGGACAGTGGGAACGTGGTGGAAACAGTGGGACAGTGGAGGGTACAGTGGTGGTGGCGACAGTGGTGAGGGCGGTGGCGAGGACGGCGGTGGGATAATGGGACAGAGGTACAGTAGGGACAGTGGTGGGGACAGTAGGGACAGTGGTGGGAACAGTGGGACAGCTCAGTGGGACAGCGGCGGGGACAGTGGGACAGTGGGGACAGTGGGACAGTGGTTGGGGCCGTGGAGAAAGTGGGGAGAGTGGAACCGTGGTGGGAACAGTGGTGGGGACAGTGGGGACAGTGCGACAGTGGTGGGGGCACTGGTGAGGACAGTGGTGACGGTGGTGGGAACAGTGGGGACAGTGGTGGTGAGGACACTGGTGCTGGGGACAGCAGTGGGGGATGTGGTGCGGACGGTGGTAGGGACCCAGAGTTGTGTGCTGGCGGTGAGCGTGGGGTGGGGGGGGGGCTTCAAGCCAGTTCGAACCGGTTGACCCCCCCCCGGTTTTCGGGGGGGGGTTCGAACCGGTAGTGACCCCCTCTGGTTTTCTGGGGAGGGGGGGGGGTCGAAGCGTAGTCGGAACCCCTTCTCCGTTTTCTGGAGGGCGTGGGGGGGCTTGAACCGGTAGTGGACCCTTGCTGGTTTTCTGTGGGGGGGCCTCGAACCAGCAGTGACCCCCTTGGTTTTCCGGAGGGGGGGGGTCGAAACGGTAGTGACTTCCCCCTGGTTTTCCAAAGGGGGGGGCGGAGGTTAGGGGAGGGGGGGGGGGTGCCAGAGGGAAAGGGGGGTGGGGGTGGGGGGGGGATTCCAGCAGGGGGGGATTTTCGGAGGGGGGGGGCCCGGGTTCCGGAGGAAGAGGGGGGGGGAATTTTCCACAGATAGAGCGGCGGTGGGTCACAGCTCTCTCTTATCTTGGAGCCCCAGGTCGGCTATGACACGCGTCTGCGGATGGAGCACCAACCAGCGCCACGAGAAGGGATGGGAGGGAGGGAGGGAGGGGATGTCAGATGCGGGCGCGAGCGCGCCCGGCTCGCTCGCCCCACCCCCCCCTCGCCCATCCTCGCCCCCCCCCATTCCTTCCCCGCCCCTCCTCTCCCGCTTCGACTCCCCCCCGCCCCCCTCGCCCCGATCCCCCCCCGCTCCCGCCCCCGCCTCCCGCCCCCGCCTCCCGCCCCCGCTGTTGCTACTGGTGGGCCCGCGCGTCCGCCGACAGCCGTCTTATACCCGCCCCCGCCCCCTGCCCCTGCAGCCTGCCCCCCCGGCCGCCGCCGAGGCCGCCGCCGAGGCCTCCGCCGAGGCGCCCGCGGCGGGCCCGGCGCCGCGCGCTGGCGGCGCCGAGGGGCGTTCGCTGCCGACGGCGTCGAGGCGCCCGCCGCCGTGGGCCGTTCGCGGGCGCGCTCCGCCGTTCGCGCCGCCGCCCTCGCCGTCCGCCGTGTGTCGGCCGTGCGTCCGTCCCTCCGCCCGTCCGTCCGTCCGTCGCCGCTGCCGTCCTCCGCGCTTCCGTAGTCCGCCGTCCGTCGTCCGTCGTCCGTCGTCCGCCGTCGTCGTCGTCGTCGTCGTCGTCGTCGTCGTCGTCGTCGTCGTCGTCGTCGTCGTCGTCGTCGTCGGCGTCGGCGTCGGCGTCGGCGTCGGCGTCGGCGTCGGCGTCGGCGTCGTCGGCGTCGTCCGTCGTCGGCGTCGTCCGTCGTCGTCCGTCGTCGTCCGTCGTCGTCCGTCGTCCGTCGTCGCCGATCCTGGTCATGGTCCATGCCGGCCGTCGCCCCGAGTCGGCTGTGTCTGCTACAGGAGGAGGGGGGCCGATCGTCCTGCAAGGCGTCCTGATTTTGCCACGCGGGTCGTCCCGCATGGACTTTCAAATCGATCCGCTGGCGACCCGCAACCGTTCCGCGCGCGGTGCGCAGATCGATCCGCCATCGACCCGCCATCGTCCTGCAATCGTTTTGCGTGGATTTACGACTTCGGTCGAATTTTTGAGAAACTGTCATCGGTCGTTGCTCGCACGCACGGCATGCAGTGCATGCTACCCTGGAATGACCGTGGGTGGGTGCTTGTGGGGGTCAGACACCGCCGACTCGTTTGAGGAGGGTGGCTTTACCAAAAAGGGGAGCGAGCACGAGTGCGCGAACAAGGAGGAGGAGGAGGAGGAGTGAAGGGGCAGGGGGAGGAGGAGGGAGAAAGAGGAGGAGGACACCTTCCCCCTCCTCCTCCTCCTCCTCCTCCTCCTCCTCCTCCTCCTCCTCGTCTTCGTCCTCCCTCCTCCTCCCCCTCCTCTTCCTTCCTCCTCCTCCTGTTCCTCCTCCCTCTCCCCTTCCCCCTCCTTCACCTAGTGTCCTCTTCCTCGCTCCTTCTCCTGCCACTCCTCCTTCCTCGTCCTCCTCCCTCCTGGCGGGTTGGAGCGGCGGCGGTTGGCTTTCGCCTTCAAGACGCGCCCGAAGGACGGGCGGCGGGGGGGGGGTCTCCTGCCTCCTTCCTCCTCTCTCCTCCCTGGCTCATCTTCCTCCCTCCTCTTCCCTTCTTCCGCTCCTCTGCCCCTCCTCCTCCCTCCTTCCTCTCCCCTTGGGCCCCCCCACGGTCCTCAGCCCTGGCGGTGCGACGGACCGCTCCGCTCCTGACTCCTCGGCCTTGGCTGGCAGCGGAGCCGCACCAGATAACTCAATAGGGTAGAGCCGCGTGTCTCGAGGCATGGGCCTGTTTTGTCATACCCTCATGACTCATGTTCGTTGTGTTGGTCTCATCCTCTCTACTCGTAGTCACCATCGTCATCAGATGCCGGGCGAGCGGCGAGGCCATCCCCACATGGGGCCACCGAAGCCACGATCGAGGGCAGTGCCGAGGCCGGTGGCAGAATCCAGCAGCGAGGCCGTGATCGAGGCCCCCGTGGGGGAACCTCGCTCTGGAATCTACCGCCCTCGACCTCAGCATCACCCGCGACGGTGGCGTCCGTGGCCCCCTCGTGCCTCTCTTGTTTCCTCTTCACGGCCTCCGCGGCCCGATCCCCAGTGGGCTGGAGCACGCTCTGCCGCTTGCCAAACTTCTGGCGCTCGCGCTTGATCTGGCGCGTCCTCGTGTCGCGCTCCTCGGGCCCGTACTGGGCCAAACCGTCGCCGTTGAACAGGCGCAACAGCACCGCCTCCGTGCGCGTGGCCCCGAGCGCAGAGATCATCAAGCCAGCCTCCTTGATGACCGCGGCGTCCGTCGGCAACCCGACGAGGTGTCACGCGTCCTGGTAGCTCTGCAGCGTCGCCTGAATCCGCTCCGCCTGCACGTGCAAGTCGGGCTGCTGGAGCAACGATTCACCGCAGGTGCCGAAGCAGTCGGTCAACGTCGAGGTGTTCGCCAGGCTGGAATGCCAACTCTGGCCGTCCTCTCCGTCATGCTGGCGGTTCTTGTTGTCGGCCATCGCATTTTTCAGGTTTTCAAGGGCATCGTTGGCGTGAGCAGTCTTGACCTCCGGAGTGCACCGCTTGTACCTTGTACTCACCAAACGCGTCGCTCATCTTCTTCGAGTGGGGCTCCTCTGGTAGAGAGCACGAGCGCCTGTCGTATTCCACCATCTGGGCGAGAAGGCGCTTGATCGAGGTCGCGGGGCCATCGGCAGCCTGGGCGTTGGTCAAGTCACCTTCCTTCAAGGTCTCCAAGGTGAGGGCGATGTCGGCCTCCAGCTGCAAGCGCGATGCGAATGCTTTCCGACCCTGTCCGAGGTCACTCGGGTGCAGTACCGACCCCGCGGGGACGACTGCCTCCCCTAGAAGTGCCTGGGTCACGTCGCCAGCCCGGTAAAGGACGTGCGCTGCGGAGGCCCCGCGCTTGAGCAATGCGCCGACCTTGGAGTCCTCCGCAAACTTCGGGCGCTTCTTCTGCTTTTCCGCCGTGAGAGCATCAACGGATTCCTGAACATCAAACTCTGGGTCAAAGCAACCCGAGATGCCGGCAGAAACGGTCTCGTCAAGCTCGGTCGCAGCCACGGCTTGCGCAGTGGAGGCACACCAGGTGGTGATGTCGTCGATCACGTTCTCGGACGGCCTGACGTCCTTCGCAGAGTTCGCGCAGCGAGCCAAGCTCCCCACCTCGATCTTCGTGAGCGAGATGCCCTTACTTGTGCCGATCGACCCCCAGACGCGCTGCAAACTGTGAACGAGGTTGATCTCCCACTGCTTGGTAGCACCTGGCACCAATACCTGCTGTGCGCGCTGAAGCTGCTCCAAGGGCGAGGTGAAGCTGTTGGTGAACTCAACGCCATCTGATCCGAAACCGTTCAACCGATACATGGCCTTCATCGCAGAGTCCATCGTCTTCACTGCAGACGCCATGTCGGGAGAATGTTTGAACGCGCGAGTGGCCCTGAGCTTGTAGAAGTCACCGTGGTAGAGGGCTAGCATGGCATTGGCCTTGACGGTTTCCTTCTTGTCCTGGAACTCCTTCGTCGCCGCCCGGAGCGCAGCAAAATGGTGCGAAGCAGGAGTGCTAGCCACGACTGCAATGACAGCGCGGATCGCATCCAGGAGATCGTGCGTAGCCACAGGGGCAGAATTCAAATCCTCGAGCGCAGCCTCGAAGGTCGTCCCCAAAGACGCGCGCAGCGCAAGCGTGATTTCGAGGGCATCCTCCCCGCGCTGAGCAATCATGGGGATCAGCTCGTGGACAGCCACCTTGGCACACTCCAGGATCCTCCCATCGAGCCCAAGACGGAGGTGGGACACCCTCGGGCTGAGCAGAGCGAACCCTGGCGAATCCGCGACGATTTGGACGTCGGCGTCCTCCTGCAGGCTGTCCGAGTGCGTCTCCCCGCCGACGACGTTGTCGTCCTTGCTCCTGAACGGGCTCGCCACTGCGACCGCGTCAGAGACGTTCGCCAGTTGAGCGCCATCCTCCTCGGCCTTCGCGAGGACGAGGAGCATCTTCTGGCAGGCAAGCGCGCGCGTGAGCTTCGCACGCGCATGGTCTGGGCACTCGACCTTCACCCCGCGGAGCGTGCGATCAGCGTTCCCCGAGCTCTCGCTGCCAGAGGGGTTAGCCGCAAGCTCGCCCATCAGAGCGGCCGCGGCGTCGGTCATATCCAAGAAGGTCTCCAATCTGCCAGCCTGCGCGGAGGGGGCGAGCAAGAAGACGAAACAAATGCGACGAAATGGAAGAAGTTGGCCGAGGAGAGCAGTGAACTAAGGATAACGGAAAGGAGAATGGGAGGAACGAGGAGAAGAAGAGGCGAGACGAGCCAGAGAAGGAGAGGGCGAAGGGTGACGGTAGGAGGACAGGATGGGGGGGGAAGGAGAGCAAGGAGAAGAGTAGGAAGGACAGGAAGTTGAGGGCGGAGGAGAGCGACGCAGGTGCTGAGGACGGTAAGCAAGGAGGAGGCTGAGGAGAGCGATGCACACACTGAGGAAGGACAGCAAGGAGGAATATGAGAGAGGAGGACAGTAGGAAGGAGAGCAAGAAGGATGATGATGCAGGTGCTGAGGAAGGAGGTGAAGGAGGACAGGAGGGGAGATGGGAAGGAGGAGGTGAAAGCGAGCAGGCTTAGGAGGATAGCAAGAGGAAACGGATGAAGGGAGGAAGACCATCGCGCCTGAAGCGCAGTCGCAACTGCTCCAAGCAGGCGCTTGACACAGTTGCGAGCCCACTGCATGCGCCTGGTGAGCTTGGGATCCCTGGCGAAGGCGTTCGCGACCGTGCAGACGCTGTGCCAGAAATCTGGCGACCGAATGCGAGCCTGCGCCTCCCCCCGGTCGCCCTCGTCGTGGCAGTCAGTGTCCAAGTCGGCCAACTGCGCCGGCATTGGCAACGCTGCGTCGGTGCCAGCCGCGGAGGGGGCGGGGCTGCCAGAGCCACGGCGCGACGCGTTACTGCCAGCTGCTGCGCCAGGACCATCGACGCCAGAAACAAGGGCTCCCTCGAGGGCGCGAAGTTATTCGCGCTTCGCGCTTCGCGGTCCTCGTTTCTCCTCCCCCTCCTCCTCGTCCTCCTTTTCTCCCTTTGGGGGGGCGGCGCGAGGGCGCGAAGTTATTCGCGCTTCGCGCTTCGCGCAGCGCGAAGCGCGAAGTTGGGAGCCCTAGTCGATGCCAGAAAGCACCGACCTGGCATCGTCTCCTGGCGCCCCGTCTGGAAGCCCGAGCCGCGTCGCCGTTCTCGGGGGGGAAATTGCGTAGCCATCGGGGGGGCGAATGCAAGGGCGCCCTCGAGGGCGCGAAGTTATTCGCGCTTCGCGCTTCGCGGTCCTCGTTCCTCCTCCTCCTCCTCCTCGTCCTCCTCTTCTCCCTTTGGGGGGGCGGCGCGAGAGCGCGAAGTTATTCGCGCTTCGCGCTTCGCGGAGCGCGAAGCGCGAAGTTGGGAGCCCTTGGCGAATGGCGCACCCCCCCCCCCCGAGCTCGCTGCCCTGCTGCGCCCTCCGGCACCAGGAGCAGACCAGCCATTTCCACTCGGAGGCGGCGAAGCGGAAGGTGCACGCGCGGCTGCCGCAGCCCCGCGCACTGTTGGCAGGCCCTGGTGCTTCTGGGATTCCCTCTTGCGGTCGAACTCCTCGAGGGCTCCCTTGACCTGCTCGTCGGTGTAAGTCTTGATGCCCTTGTTCCTCGGCTGGTACTTGCTCGCGAACGCGCCGCCCCGCATGTCGTGAAACCGCTGCAACTCGTTGTCGAAGGCCACTTGGCCCTGCGACTCGAACGCACGCATGCTGCTTCGTGAGAGGCTGCTTCATCACGATGCGGGTGTTCAGGTACCTCACCACCTTCTGCGCTGGAGCTCCAGCACTGGTCGTGGCATCGGAGGCGTCGCAGGGCCGCAGCAAGCCCGTCTCGGTCATGCCACCAGGAAAGTCACGCCTCAAGCCAGCCAACTTGACGTCCTCCATGGCCACCCCGTAGGTCTCATGGAAGGAATCCTTGTTCTCGAACGCCGCGGCCCCCTCGACATCCACGCCGCCAGTCGTCTCCTTATAGGCCTCGCACTTGCCCCATGATGTCGGAGCCCGGGGATGTATAATCGAAGCCTTGTGTTATGATAAGTCCTTCTGGCATGGACTCGGCTTGCCCTCCTCGTCAGCCTGCTGCCTCGCCTTGCACAAGGCGGCGACGCCAATGTACCTCAAGGCGGCGAAGACGGCGCACCCTTCGCACGCGGGCCCGATGGGAACCGTGACATGGTTACTTCTCGCGTCCACCTGAAGCTCCTTCTCGGCCCAGTTGGAGCAATCTGGCAGGCACTTCTCGCCGCAGGACCCGCAGGCGCATCCGGCCGTCGAGGAGGCCCTCGTGCCACGCTTCGCATGCGGCGCAGACGCTCCGTCCTCAGTGGCCGCCGCTCTCCCGCCCCCCATCGGCTCGCGAGGGGCCCAGAAGCAAGCGCGCCGAAGGAGGCGCCGCGGGTTGGGGTCTGCTCCGCGCCGCTGACACGGCGGACCAGCCACGCTGGCGACTGTGCGCCAGTGCACGGTCGGGGCCAAAACGGCTTCCATCGCCATGATCCATGATCATCACATCGACATCAACACTTGCCAACACCATCATCATGTCCCATGGCATTTGGGCCCCGATCTACATCTCCATGTGGAAGGCCATGACATCGCCGCCCTCCGATGCAACACAAGCACACATTTTTGCAACTGTAGACCACACGCAACGCAACGCGATGATCTGAGGCGCAGGGCGAGAGACAACAAACAGACACGCCAACGAGGATTGACACCTTGCGGGTCACACCGCCGCTCTCTGGCCCTCGGGACCTTGACCACTTGTTTGCTTGTCTGGACCCCTCCCCCGCACACCTGCGCGTCGAAGCAGCTGTTGGCCACGGAAGATGGGGTGGGCTAAGCGAACATGAGGTGATCGTATATGGCCTCCTCCTCCTCCTCCTCCTCCTCCTCCTCCTCCTCCTCCTCCTCCTCCTCCGTTAACGATGGCAAAGGTCACGCGCATCGAGCGGGGGCAACGTTGGACAAACATCCACCACCTAGAGGGGCAAGGCATCATGTCAGCGGCTGGCGCTCCATTTCTCAGATGGTTGTTCAACAACCCCTGCTGTGACCCTCTTGTCCAAACACGGCCCAAGCTCCAACACGTGTGCCCTCTGTCAACTGGACGCACGCACGGATGACCGAGCAAGTTGTTGTTTGAAAACTGTTGTAGGGTGCGTCCCCGAAAAGGCATGTGACTTTAGATGCAGGGCCCGTGAGCGAATGCTTCAGACGCAGGACGCCGGGGCGAGGCTGGGCCCTTTAATGGTTTCCCCTTCCACGCCATCATATGGAACTCTCTGTGCCCCTTCCCCCCCCGAAGATGCGACGTCGCGCCCCCCTCTTGGAATTCTAAGAATGCCACCTTCCATAGACTCTTGGGGGCGGGCTGCGCAAG
>CAUYUJ010011425.1:434482-465595 GCA_963575745.1 Prorocentrum cordatum | reverse complement strand
TGGGGGGTGGAACCGCATGCGGGCGCAGCCACTGGGGCCTTCGGTGGAGCTCCCTATGGGGCCACGAAACGTGTGAGGGGTGTGCCAGATGGGGGGGTGGAACCGCATGCGGGCGCAGCCACTGGGGCCTTCGGTGGAGCTCCCTATGGGGCCACGAAACGTGTGAGGGGTGTGCCAGAATGGAGGTGGAACCGCATGCGGGCGCAGCCACTGGGGCCTTCGGTGGAGCTCCCTATGGGGCCACGAAACGTGTGAGGGGTGTGCCAGAATGTGGGGTGGAACCGCATGCGGGCGCAGCCACTGGGGCCTTCGGTGGAGCTCCCTATGGGGCCACGAAACGTGTGAGGGGTGTGCCAGAATGGAGGGGTGGAACAGCATGCGGGCGCAGCCACTGGGGCCTTCGGTGGAGCTCCCTCTGGGGCCACGAAACGTGTGAGGGGTGTGCCAGAATGGGGGGTGGAACCGCATGCGGGCGCAGCCACTGGGGCCTTCGGTGGAGCTCCCTATGGGGCCACGAAACGTGTGAAGGGTGTGCCAGAATGGGGGGTGGAACCGCATGCGGGCGCAGCCACTGGGGCCTTCGGTGGAGCTCCATATGGGGCCACGAAACGTGTGAGGGGTGTGCCAGAATGGGGGGTGGAACCGCATGCGGGCGCAGCCACTGGGGCCTTCGGTGGAGCTCCCTATGGGGCCACGAAGCGTGTGAGGGGTGTGCCAGAATTGGGGGTGGAGCCGCATGCGGGCGCAGCCACTGGGGCCTTCGGTGGAGCTCCCTATGGGGCCACGAGACGTGTGAAGGGCGTGCCGAAAAAGGGGGTGGAACCGCATGCGAGCGCAGCCACTGGGGCCTTCGGTGGAGCTCTTTATGGGGCCACGAACCGTGTGAGGGGTGTGCCGACATGGGGGGGGAACCACATGCGAGCGCAGCCACTGGGGCCTTCGGTGGAGCTCCCCATGGAGCCACCCACGAAGCGTGTGAGGGGTGTGCCGGAATGTGGGGTGGAACCGCATGCGGGCGCAGCCACTGGGGCCTTCGGTGGAGCTCCCTATGGGGCCACGAAACGTGTGTGGGGTGTGCAAGAATGGGGGGTGGAACCGCATGCGGGCGCAGCCACTGGGGCCTTCGGTGGAGCTCCCTATGGGGCCACGAAACGTGTGAGGGGTGTGCCAGAATGGGGGGTGGAACCGCATGCGGGCGCAGCCACTGGGGCCTTCGGTGGAGCTCCCTATGGGGCCACGAAAAGTGTGAGGGGTGTGCCAGAATGGGGGGTGGAACCGCATGCGGGCGCAGCCACTGGGGCCTTCGGTGGAGCTCCCTATGGGGCCACGAAACGTGTGAGGGGTGTGCCAGAATGGGGGGAGGAACCGCATGCGGGCGCAGCCACTGGGGCCTTCGGTGGAACTCCCTATGGGGCCACGAAACGTGTGAGGGGTGTGCCAGAATGGGGGGTGGAACCGCATGCGGGCGCAGCAACTGGGGCCTTCGGTGGAGCTCCCTATGGGGCCACGAATCGTGTGAGGGGTGTGCCAGAATGGGGGGTGGAACCGCATGCGGGCGCAGCCACTGGGGCCTTCGGTGGAGCTCCCTATGGGGCCACGAAACGTGTGAGGGGTGTGCCTGAATGGGGGGTGGAAACGCATGCGGGCGCAGCCACTGGGGCCTTCGGTGGAGCTCCCTATGGGGCCACGAAACGTGTGAGGGGTGTGCCAGAATGGGGGGTGGAACCGCAGGCGGGCGCAGCCACTGGGGCCTTCGGTGGAGCTCCCTATGGGGCCACGAAACGTGTGAGGGGTGTGCCAGAATGGGGGGTGGAACCGCATGCGGGCGCAGCCACTGGGGCCTTCGGTGGAGCTCACTATGGGGCCACGAAACGGGTGAGGGGTGTGCCAGAATGGGGGGTGGAACCGCATCGGGAGCAGCAGGGGCTTCGGTGGAGGCTCCCTATGGGGCCACGAAACGTGTGAAAGGTGTGCCAGAATGGGGGGTGGAACCGCATGCGGGCGCAGCCACTGGGGCCTTCGGTGGAGCTCCCTATGGGGCCACGAAACGTGTGAGGGGTGTGCCAGAATGGGGGGGGAACCGCATGCGGGCGCAGCCACTGGGGCCTTCGGTGGAGCTCCCTATGGGGCCACGAAACGTGTGAGGGGTGTGCCAGAATGGGGGGTGGAACCGCATGCGGGCGCAGCCACTGGGGCTTTCGGTGGAGCTCCCTATGGGGCCACGAAACGTGTGAGGGGTGTGCCAGAATGGGGGGTGGAACCGCATGCGGGCGCAGCCACTGGGGCCTTCGGTGGAGCTCCCATGGGGCCACGAAACGTGTGAGGGGTGTGCCAGGATGGGGGGTGGAACCGCATGCGGGCGCAGCCACTGGGGCCTTCGGTGGAGCTCCCTATTGGGCCACGAAACGTGTGAGGGGTGTGCCAGAATGGGTGTGGGAGGGGGAGGAGGGGGGAGGAAGGGGAGGAGGAGGAAGGAGGAGGAAGGAGGAACGCGGGGCGACGTCTCTTCAAAACGAGGACCCAACACCACAGGATGGTTGGGAAAAAAAAATCATCACCCAGATCTCGGGGCTTCCAGGGCCCTCGATGATGCAGCCTTCTGCGCGCCACCGAGGGGGGGGGCTCAGCGTGGCCCCGAGAGGCCCAAACGGGGCCGAGCACGTCCAAACACCCTTCCGCGTCCCTCGACATGACAGCTTCGTGTCGTGACGACCCCGGCGCTGGTTTCTGACACCGCGTGAATCTTCACCCTTTTGAACGGTCGGCGGCTTCTCGGTCGTCAGATCGTGACAGCTTGGCCGACTCGGGCCACCGGCGGCACTCAGCCCGGAACGCCCGCGGCGGGGTCGCAGCCGCGTCGGCACCACAGGAAGCGAATTGCCGTGACCACACTCATCACAGATCCCCGCCATCATACTTGTTTCACGACTTCAATTTGGAGTCCCGAAACGGTGCGGCGACAGACCGTGCGGTGACCTCGAAACCCCCCAAGACCTCACCGCACGGTCCGTCACCGCACGGTCTTGGGACCCCGGAGGCCCCTGTCGCCCGAGACATCCTCGGAGAACGACCCGAGTCCAAAAACCGTGCGGTGACCCCGAATGCCCACCGACTCACCGCACGGTGTGGTCACCCCGTTTGGGGGCCCCCGATTGAACCTCCAGAGGTCCCGTCCCACTCCCCGGAACCAGCCCCTCGTCCCGAGTCCTTTCTGCTGACGGTCCCGGGGCCCCGCGGGGGCCCCCAGAGGCCAAGAAAACAGCCCGAGACCCTGCGTCGTAAGTTGCTCACGCCGCGAGGACGTCTGGGCTCGCGGAGCAGAACATCGGCCCCAAAACCGCTTCCCGGGTGCGTCCTGACCAGAATTTGGAGGCGAATGCAGCCGAGGCGACGAGAAGCCCCCCCCCAGAGGCCCAAAAAGCCTCTCGATCGTCGAAGCCCGAAGCTCAAAGCTCCAAGTTCGAGACTTCGGGCTGCAATCGCAGAGCCTTCTGTGCGCCACCGCCAGGGGCTCAGCGCGCGGCGCGCGGGCCCCCCGGGGGGGGCAGCCAGAGGTCCCCCAGGTGGGGTCGGAGTGGCTGGGGTCGAAGGACCGCGCCGCATCGCCGATGCATCAGCGATGCATCGGCGATGCATCGGCGATGCATCGGCGATGCATCGGCGATGCATCGGCGACGTCGGCGACGAGAGATTCGGGTTCCGCATCGAGCAGCATCGGCGATGGATCCGCGATGCGGAGCTATCCTCCGACCCCAAGCCAAGATGAATAGACAATCTCAAGGCAACGCAGCAGAAGTCAAAGCATTCGTTGCTTTATCAGCGCACGGGCATTCGCTCGGAAACTACCGGCTTCGTGCCCACGACTGCGGTGAATGGACAAACCGGGAAGCCTGCACGAGCGGAGACTGGAGGCTAACAAGGGGAGGAGAGGGACGACACTCATGCTACACCATGCGACCTGGACCCATCTGTAGAGGCCTCCTAGACGGGGTCCGAGTAGACGGGGTCGGAGGATCGCGCCCGCATCGCCGATGCATCGGCGATGCATCAGCGATGCGCTGGCGGCGCTGGCGATGCATCGGCGACGTCGGCGTGGAGAAACTCGGGCTCCGCATCGAGCCGCACCGCCGATGCATCGGCGACGCGGCGCGATCCTCCGACCCCGTCTACTCGGACCCCATCTAGGAGGCCAAGAGCTACACCATGCTACTCTTAAGTCGGGCGTGTCCCCCTACAGGGGGTTGGACGAAAAATTATGCTAACGGAGTTCCCCACATAAAGAGATTATCGGTTTCGTGGGACCCATTTTCTTGATGCCCTCCTCGCTTTGGCGGGGCCCCGCTTGGGAGGGGCACGAAACCATGTAAATAGTATGGTATTCCGATACCCTCCTCGCTCAGGCGGGGCCTCCCTGGAGGGGTGGGAGGGGCACGAAACCATGTAAATAGTATGGTTTTCCGATACCCTCCTCGCCCAGGCGGGGCCTCCCTGCAGGGGTGGGAGGGGCACGAAACCATGTAAATAGTATGGTTTTCGGATACCCTCCTCGCTCAGGCGGGGCCTCCCTGGAGAGGTGGGAGGGGCACGAAACAATGTAAATAGTATGGTTTTCCGATACCCTCCTCGCTCAGGCGGGGCCCCCCTGGAGGTGTGGGAGGGGCACGAAACCATGTAAATAGTATGGTGCTGCCTCCCTGGAGAGGTGGGATGGGACACGAAACCATGTACATAGTATGGTTTTCGGATACCCTCCTCGCTCAGGCGGGGCCTCCCTGGAGGTGTGGGAGGGGCACGAAACCATGTAAATAATATGGTTTTCCGATACCCTCCTCGCTCAGGCTGGGCCTCCCTGCAGGGGTGGGAGGGGCACGAAACCATGTAAATAATATGGTTTTCGGATACCCTCCTCGCTCAGGCGGGGCCTCCCTGCAGGGGTGGGAGGGGCACGAAACCATGTAAATAGTATGGTTTTCGGATACCCTCCTCGCTCAGGCGGGGCCTCCCTGGAGGGGTGGGAGGGGCACGAAACCATGTAAATAGTATGGTATTCCGATACCCTCCTCGCTCAGGCGGGGCCTCCCTGGAGGGGGGGGAGGGGCACGAAACCATGTAAATAGTATGGTATTCCGATACCCTCCTCGCTCAGGCGGGGCATCCCTGGAGGGGTGGGAGGGGCACGAAACCATGTAAATAGTATGGTATTCCGATACCCTCCTCGCTCAGGCGGGGCCTCCCTGGAGGGGTGGGAGGGGCACGAAACCATTTAAATAGTATGGGTTTCCGATACCCTCCTCGCTCAGACGGGGCCTCCCTGGAGAGGTGGTAGGGGCACGAAACCATGTAAATATCATGGTTTTCCGATACCCTCCTCGCTCAGGCGGGGCCTCCCTGGAGGGGTGGGAGGGGCACGAAACCATGTAAATAGTATGGTATTTCGATACCCTCCTCGCTCAGGCGGGCCTCCCTGGAGGGGTGGGAGGGGCACGAAACCATGTAAATAGTATGGTATTCCGATACCCTCCTCGCTCAGGCGGGGCCTCCCTGGAGGGGTGGGAGGGGCACGAAACCATGTAAATAGTATGTTATTCCGATACCCTCCTCGCTCAGGCGGGGCCTCCCTGGAGGGGTGGGAGGGGCACGAAACCATGTAAATAGTATGGTATTCCGATACCCTCCTCGCTCAGGCGGGGCCTCCCTGGAGGGGTGGGAGGGGCACGAAACCATGTAAATAGTATGGTATTCCGATACACTCCTCGCTCAGGCGGGGCCTCCCTGGAGGGGTGGGAGGGGCACGAAACCATGTAAATAGTATGGTATTCCGATACCCTCCTCGCTCAGGCGGGGCCTCCCTGGAGGGGTGGGAGGGGCACGAAACCATGTAAATAGTATGGTTTTCCGATACCCTCCTCGCTCAGGCGGGGCCTCCCTGGAGGGGTGGGAGGGGCACGAAACCATGTAAGCAGTATGGTTTTCGGTATGGAGTGGTATGGAATGGTATGGTAGGTATGGTATGGTACGGTATGGTATGGTATGGTACTGGAGGTATGGTATGGTATGGTACGGTGTGGCATTGGTGTGATATGGTATGGTATGCTATGGTACGCCATGGTATGGCATGGTACGGTATGGTACGTATGGTGTGGTATGGTATGGTATGGTATGGTATGTGTGGTAGGAACTATGGTATGGTATGGTGTGTGTGGTAGGAATAATATTGTGCTGTATGGAAGATGGAGCGGGAGGTGGGTGGGAAGGAGAGGGTGTTCTGGGAAAACAAGAACCCCACTCAGGATGTGGGGAATAAATTTGAAAAAAAAATAAAACAATAAAATCGAACAATACTCACAAAAACACTCAAAGATGCCCAAAAATACTCAAAACAGATCCCCTGACTATTTTGTGCCTATTCTTGAGCTTTCCCCCTGTAGAGGGACAGGCCCGACTGAACGCTGCTCGGACCCCACCTGGGAGGCCCACAGGGCAGCGGGCCGGGCCTGCGGCGACCCGACGGCGGCGGGCCTCGCAGCCCGCCGCGGCGCCTCCGCGCCGGCGGCCTGCGGCACCTCGGCGAGCGGCTGCCGGCGAGAGCGAGCTCGGCCCCCCGACCGGGGGCAGCGCTCCCAGACCGAGTGCTGTGCGCCCTCCTCGGAGGCGCGCGCCCGACCCGAACATCTGCCACCGTGCCTCTGGGCATGCAGTGGGCGCGCCTTTGGAGTCCCGAGACGGTGCGGCGACAGACCGTGCGGTGACCTCGAAGCCCCCCAGGGCCTCACCGCACGGTCCGTCACCGCACGGTCTTGGGACCCCAGAGGCCCCTGTCGCCCGATGACATCCTCGGAGAACGACCCGAGTCCCAAAACCGTGCGGTGACCCCGAATGCCCACCGACTCACCGCACGGTGTGGTCACCCCGTTTGGGGGCCCCCGATTGAACCTCCAGGCCCTGCGCCTCATCCCCGGGAGCCGCAATCTCCAGTCCTTGAGAGTCTTTACGGGGCCCAGGCCCCAGATTCTCCGAAGCTCGGCGGGGCTCCCGGCGTGCCCCGCGGGCTCGGGGAAGTCTTGCCGCACGACTTGCTCGGTCCCAAGAGGGCCCGACGGCGGGCCGGGAGGGCCCCACGAGGCCCCCCCGGATGGTCCAAGAGGGAGGGCCCCGAGTGGCCGAAAGATCCCCCCAGGACGCCCAAGACGCCCAAGATGGCCTCAAGATGGCCCAAGAGGCCTTCAAGACGCCCCAAGAGGCCGCCGAAAGGCCTCCCAAGAAAGGCCCCACGGGGCAGAATCACGAATTGCCCTTAGGTATTTGAAGGGTTTGGGCGTTCTCGCCTTGTCGGCTTTCCGATGCTCCAGCACAGCCCAAGAGCCCCCCAAGACCACCCCAAAACGACCACCGAGATATCCAAGAGGGCACCAAGACGGCCTAAGAGCGCCCAAAGACAGCACAAGAGGCGCCGAAGACGGCCCAAGAGGCGCCCAAGACAGCCCAAGAGGGCCCCAAGACAACCCCAAAAGAGGCCCAAGAGAGGGAGCATGAACCGAAACTCCGAGCCTTCCACCCCAAGGGGCCCCCAGGTTGCCCCAAGAGGCCCCAAGAGGCCCCAAGAGGCCCCCTAGAGGCCCCCAAGAGACCTAAAAGAGGCCCCAAGAGGCCCCAAGACGGCCCCCAAGAGGCCTCTGCACTGCCTCCAAAAGGCCCCCGAGAGGCCTCCCGCGAGATCCCAACGAACATTCAATATGCTTCATACCCACAACCCAAGCACGGTGGCGGGATGGGCCAAAGGCCATTAGACACAGTACAGCCATCTTGTAGTATATCGTTCCCTGAGCGGTACGGCCACTAAACGCCCGCCGCCAAGCATACACTATAGGATGTATCAACGCGCGCGTCGCCCCTAGGGTACAGACAAACACAAAGTATGAGCATGTCTGGGGGCAACGCTCCCAGACCCCCCCCCTCGCGAGTGAGCGAGCGAGCGTGCCTTACACTAGACGGTGTGTGGGCAGAGAAAAGAAAAAAGATGTCGCAAAATGCCTTCAGCAACCGCTCCAAGCCGCCACGGCCAGCTCCCAGTCGTGCGCTGCACCGCCGCCAAGGCGGGCGACCGCGGGAACCGGCAACTTCGAGACAATTACGTAAGACACGCTGCCCCCGTGTCTCTCTTGGACGGCCGCGCTTCCTTCGGCTGGCCAGACCCCCTCGCGTCGTGGAAAACAGGACGGAAGGCTTTCGCTGTTTGAGGCGTCTGGCGGCCCTTACTGGGCCTCGGGGCCGTCAAGATGGAGAACTGGTCCCCGGAAAGGCGTCCAGACCTGTCGGGGCCTACGCTGTGGAAAAACATGACGTCAGGGTGCTGAGATACAAGAGACAAGCTGAAGCTGGATGGGTCTGGCCAGCTCTGGGGGGCCCTCGTGAGGCGTCCGACGACGACGACGTCGACGACGACGACGACGACGACGACGACGACGACGACGACGACGACGACGACGACGGCGGCGACGGCGGCGGCGGCGACGACGACGACTATGACGACTACAGCAACGACGACGCCGCCGCCGCCGCAGCCGCCACCGACGTTCGGAGCGCGGACGGCGACGAGGCTGGAATGCCCAAACGCACTGCCAGCCCTCGCGGAGGACGCCAGCGACACCCGTCCTGGGCCAAAGATCGGTGCACACGCACTGCTTCCATCGATCCGGTGCCAAGGATGGGCCTGGCCAGTGCCAGCATGCGTGCACAGTCGACGCTCCTCGTCCACGTCGAAGCCCATCGTGGCCCACCGGAGATGACATCTGTGGGGGCTCCCTGGAGTGCGCTCTCTCTCTCTCTCTCTCTTGCAGGTGTGCGCTCTCCTCCTCCCCTGCCTGCGCAGTCGCGAGCAAGAAATCCATCTAGCGAGTGGCAACAAGGATTAAGTCGGGCCTGTCCCCCTACAGGGGGATTCTGGACGAAAAATCAAAAATATTCCACAAAATACCCCAAAATGATCAAAAAATACTGAAAAGATAGTCCCCAGACTATTTTTTTACTATTTTGGAATATTCCTTCTGTAAAGGGACACGCCAGACTTAAAACAAGGACTGGCTCAGGGGGGGAGACATCGAGATCGAGCTGAGCGACGAAAAGAAGCGGGTCCGACGCGAGATGGCATCAAGACCGCACGCATCAGCTGCCGCGGGCCGCCGCCCGTGCAGACGACCCCGCTTCCTCTGCGCCGCTCCGCCGGGACCGGCAACACGTCGCCGACAGATCGGCGACAGGACCCCCGCGGCGAACCCGCATGCACCCGGGCGGGGTGGGCGCGCTCGGCGGCGAGCGAGGGGGGGGGGGAGTGAGGAGGGACGGGCCTTCCCAGAAGGCTCGGAAGCCCCCCGGCCCCCTGCGACGCTGTCCGAGCCGGTCCCCGCAGACGCGGAACACCTCCAAGAAGGCCGCGGGGGCCTTCGGAGCAGCCCCCGCCGCCTTCTGAGGAAGGCCTCCTCCTTCTTTCGCTTCCCCCCCTCGCTCGCCGCCGATCCCGGGCGGGAATTGAACATGTTCATCAAATGTGTAGAGCATGTTCTAAAAATGTTTCAAACATGATTCTAACAGTTTAAAACATACTTGAAACATTTGTTAGACATCTGGAAATTATTTGGCAGCATGCTTCCTCCCCATTAATCGACTTCCACAACGATGCGTCTCGCCCCCTGACGCCAGCCCCGACGGGCAGAGGCGCGCGCGGGCGCGGGCAGAGCCACAGGCCAGGCAGCCGAGCTCTGGGGGAGAGTCGGGACGGCCGAAGTCTTGCTGGGATCGGGCCTGGAAGGGCCCGCTCCTTCCTCGACATCGACGTCAACGCCTCCTGAAGCCAGGTCCACAGTCGGACTTGACTGGACAGGACACGCGAGAGGACGCAAGACCCTTCCGAGGGCCACATCGCCGTAGCAGTGTAAGAAGGCACGTGTAGTGAGGCACAGGACACAAGAGTACCCTTGAGCTGGCAGGGTCGACCTACTAATCCAGGCCGACTGTATACCTGGAGAGAGCACCTGCAACGGAGGGTGGTGCAGGCCGCGCCAACAGACATGTTTTGTTCTACACCCTCTCCCAGACAGCGTCCCCGCCAACGCGGAGCGAAGCCCTGTGGGTCTGTGGCCCGCGGCCCCCCGCGCTCGCGCAAAGCCCTGCTGGCCGGTGGGAAGGCCGACTGGCAACTCGCGGTCGAAGCGGGGTCGACTCTGCTCCGCCGCTGAGGGGCGCCGAGCAGGTCCACAAAAATGCACGCCACACCCCCAGCTGGCTCGGAGACTGGGGCGGACGCTCACGCGGCGCCTGCGCCGAAGCATGCCATCCTCGACCCTCCTCCTCCATCCCCCCACACCTCCAAACGAACGGCAAACGGATGGCCTAGTCCACCTCCTCCACGGTAGGCCCCGCGCCGCCGCCAGGGGCGTTCCCGCCACCGCCCGGCATGCCACCCTCTGGCATTTCGCCGCCGCCCGCGGCCTGGTACACCTTCATCATGATGGGGTTGACGACGCCCTCCAGCTCCTTCTGCTTTCCCTCGAACTCGTCCTTCTCGGCAAGTTGGTTTTTGTCCAGCCAGTCAAGGGCATCCTGCACCACCTTCTCGATCTTCTCCTTGTCTCCGTCCTCGAATTTCTCCTTGAGCTTCTCCTCCTGCAGGGTGTTGCGCATGGTGAAGCAATAGTTCTCGAGTCCGTTCTTCGCCTCGATCTTTTGCTTTGTCGTCTCGTCCTCGGCGCGATACTTCTCCGCCTCCTGCACCATCCGGTCGATCTCCGCCTGGGACAGCCGCCCCTTCTCGTTGGTGATGGTGATCTGGTTCGACTTGCCAGTGGACTTGTCCTGTGCGCCCACGTTCAAGATGCCGTTCGCGTCGATGTCGAACGTCACCTCGATCTGCGGCACGCCGCGCGGGGCGGGCGGAATGCCATCGAGGTGGAACTTGCCCAGCAAGTTGTTGTCCTTGGTCATCGCGCGCTCGCCCTCGAACACCTGGATGAGCACTCCTGGCTGATTGTCAGCATAGGTGGTGAAAGTTTGGCCCTTCTTGGTGGGAATCGTGGTGTTCCGCTCGATCAGCTTGGTCATCACACCGCCGGCGGTCTCAAGGCCCATCGACAGCGGGGTCACGTCAAGCAGCAGCAAATCCTGAACCTGCGAGGAGCCCTCGCCGGTGAGGATGGCAGCCTGCACCGCGGCGCCGAAGGCCACGGCCTCGTCCGGATTGATGGACCTGTTAGGCTCCTTGCCGTTGAAGAACTCCTGGATCATTGCCTGCACCTTCGGGATGCGCGTGGAACCACCAACCATAACGACCTCGTGCACGTTCTTCTTATCAATGCCGCTGTCGCGCAGACATTTCTCGACGGGGCCCATGGAATTGCGGAAGTAATCCATGTTGAGCTCCTCGAACCGGGCGCGCGACAACGAGCAGGAGAAGTCGATACCGTCGCAGAGCGAGTCAATCTCAATCGTGGCCTGCGTGGAGGAGGAGAGGGTCCTCTTGGCGCGCTCGCACTGCGTCCGCAGGCGGCGGATGGCACGCTGGTTGCCTGCGAGGTCCTTGCCCCTGTTCTTGCGCTTGAAGTCCTGCATGCAGAAGTCCACGATTCGGTTGTCGAAGTCCTCGCCCCCGAGGTGCGTGTCACCGGCAGTAGCCTTCACCTCGAAGATGCCGTCCTCGATTGTCAGCAGGGAAACATCGAAAGTGCCCCCGCCCATGTCGTAGATGAGAATGTTCTTCTCTCCGCTGCCCTTTTTATCGAGGCCGTACGCGATCGCCGCCGCGGTGGGTTCGTTGATAATTCGAAGAACGTTCATGCCAGAGATCGTCCCAGCATCTTTGGTAGCCTGGCGCTGGGAGTCGTTGAAGTAGGCTGGGACAGTCACGACAGCATCGTTGCACTTGGACCCCAGGTAGGCCTCGGCAGTCTCCTTCATCTTGAGCAGAATCATCGAAGAGATCTCCTCAGGGTGAAACTTCTTCTCTTCGCCCTGTGCCGTCACAACGATCATCGGCTTGTCGCCCGTTCCCGCCTCGACCTTGAAAGGCCATAACTTGATGTCTGCCTGCACGATGGGGTCCGCGAACTTGCGGCCAATCAACCGCTTCGCATCAAAGACCGTGTTCTCTGGGTTGCGGGCCACCTGGTTCTTAGCCGCGTCACCGATCAGGCGCTCGGTGTCTGTGAAGGCGACATAGGACGGCGTCGTGCGATTGCCCTGATCGTTGGCGATAATCTCGACGCCATCATTCTTCCACACTCCGACGCACGAGTAGGTGGTACCCAAGTCGATGCCTACAGCGGTCTTTTTCGACATGTATACCGTGTCTCACTGCCACCAGGGCACGAAATTGCTTAGCAAGACTATTAGGCCTACAATCGGCCTCTCACCCAGATTGCTTGAGCCAAAACGGAAACGGAACAGACAGTGCTGCCGAAAGGCCCGTGCCGAGCCCGGGGCTTCCAAAACGACACCCACCACGGCAGGAATCCATCCAGGGATGGGGTCAAGCGATCCGGGGCCCCGCGCATTGGGAAGTAGGGCGTCGCCAGTCTGGGCCTTCTGGATGCGCAGGCCTTGCAGGACTCGGCTCGTCTTGCTTCGGGCCCGCGCCAGTTATCACAGGGTGCGCGCGCGTCTCCGGGGAGAGACCGGGAGCTGGTGCGGCAGGGGGGAGAGGAGGAATAGCGCGAAGGTAGGAGGCAGAATTCAGAATGGTTCGCAGGCGGGTCAGAATGCACGCACGCCTCATCCGCCGTCTCCCACCCATTTGCGGGGAGCGGGGCCAAAAGACATCGATACCGTCGCTCCCTGGACCTCCAAAGAAGACCCGCCCCGCAAGCGGGGCAGGCGCCCCCGCGCGGGGGCTGGCCCAAGGGAGGCTGGCGGGAGGGGGTAGGGGAGGAGGGAGGAGGATGTTCTGGTATGTTATCCAGCTGGGTCACCTGCACGCCAAGACGCATATCAAGATCTAGTGGCGGTGGCGGGGCCCTGAGGCCGCAAGGCGCAGTGGGCATCAATGGATCTTGTCTATCCAAGCCGCTGGCTCCCACTGATATGCCACAGGCGCGCAGCCACACCACAACTGGGCATCGGGACGCTCTGGTTAGTACCAGGGTCGCCCTCGATTCCGCCAAAAACCATACTCGACACGATATGGCATCTGTTATATGGGGGCCAGACAATCACAGCTGACATCAATGGATACCCTGAGACTCGAGGAGGAGGAGGAGGAGGAGGAGGAGGAGGAGGAGGAGGAGGAGGAGGACGAGGAGAACGAGGAGGAGGACGAGGACGACGAGGAGGAGGAGGTAAATCAGGCAGGCAGGACAGACGGTGCCGCGGGCCTCACTCCTCGCAGCCCCTGGCGAGGAGCAGCACCCGCTGTCACCCAGCCATGCGAAGCAGCACCCGACGCCAGACCGAATGTGAAACACTCGAGGCCACAGGGACTGCAGTGCTCGGCCCCTGGGTCGCCGACGCCCCCTCCCCCGCCCTGAGAGCTTGCACCTCGGCGCCAGCCGTCGGCCCCTCGGCGGAGTCAGACACACCGTGTGGAGCACCCGAAGGAATCGCACACATCAGCCCGCTGGGCCGATCCGCCCAGGCTCGCCTGGCTGCTGGCCGCTGCGGCCGACCCCCGCCGGTGCCCGGGGGCACCCGCACAGCTCCAGCATCTGGGGAGACCAAACGGTGCCGATACAGCTACGCCCCGGACGCACGGAGGCGGAGGAAGAAGGGGAAGAGGAAGAAGAGGAGGAGGATACGGAGGAGGAAGCATGGAGCATGGGGGGGCATGGAGGAGCGGTACCGCTACGCCACGGACCTCTCTCGGGGTGCGTTCTGGGCAAAATTTCGGGGCGGATCCGGCGGTGGCGACGAGGGCCTCCCAGGAGGCCCAAGGAAGGCGAAAACGAGGCGGTATCAGTACCTTCTCCTCCTCTGAAGGGAGGGGGGAGCGGGCCTCGGAAGGGGCCAGCGCCGCCATCGATGTCAGCGGCGGTGTCGGCGAAGAGCAGGGCGTAGATGCTCGCTCTGGGGGCCTCTCTGGAGCCACCGGCTCCACTCGTGCGTCGATGCTGCGTGCAGCGTCCGCCGAACTGGAGTCGAATTCGGGTCGAGCTTGGGTCGAACATGCATCGAGCCAGAGTCGAGCTGTACTTGAACTGGAGCCGAAACGGAGGATCGAACAGATCCGTCGGGTGGGCCGCAGATCCGTCGAGCGTCGGCCGTGACGCCTGCCAGACGCCCCGCGCACGATGTGCCCCCATAACTCCCTGTGCCGCATAGGGTTGTGGATGCCATGACAATGGACACTCGAACAATCCTATCAATGAATTAAAGACGTGCTTAAAATGTGTATTACATGTTCTGAAAACCTTTCAAACACGTCTTACATATTTTAAACATGTTTGAACCATGTTTTAGACATCTGGAAATGGTTTGGCAGCATGCTTCCTCTCCATTAACCGACTTCCACAAGCACAGGGGTGGTGCTGACGCCATCCCGCCGCGGGGCCCTGCGCACGGGACACTGGCCGCGCCCGCGGGGGAGGCCGCCGTCCTGGGCCAGACCGGCGCGGGCCAAGATGGCCACGGAGGAGGAGGAGGAGGAGGAGGAGGAGGAGGAGGAGGAGGAGGAGGAGGAGGAGGAGGAGGAGGAGGAGGAGGAGGAGGAGGAGGAGGAGGAGGAGGAGAGGAGAGGAGGAGGAGAAGAGAGGAGAAGCAGGAGGAGACGAGGAGCAGGAGGAGGAGGAGGGGCGGAGGCGGAGGAGGAGGAGGAAGGATAGACGAGAAGGAGCAGGAGGAGGATGAGGAGGGGGGATGGGTACCGGAGGAAGGGGAAAGGAGGAGGGGGCAGAAGGGAGGAGGAGTGGGAAGGGCAAGAGGAGGGGGCGGGGGAGAACCAGATACTGCTAGCGGGGAAGATGCTAGCACACCGTGGGACAGGGAAGCACCACACTGAGCACAGCGCAACACGGATGATCACGCCAGCGCATGACACAGCAAGCTGGTAGATTGCGCCAAAGAGTGTTCACTCAAATGCCTTACCAGGCTCGTAGGCTCAAGTCGGGCCTGTCCCTCTACAGGGGGGGTATTCCAAAATAGTAGAAAAATAGTCTGGGGACGATTTTTCTACTATTTTTGAACATTTGGGGGTATTTTTGGAGCATGTTTCATTTTTCGTCGAAATCCCCCTGTGGGGGGACAGGCCCGACCTAATCGCAGGCCCCTCAAGCTCCATCCGAAGAAAATGAGGCCGCGAATGAAGCCAGGATCGAGGGGGTGGGGGGCCAGGGGGGCAGGGGCAGGAGGGCGAAGCAGGGAGAGGGGGAGAGGGGGAGAGGGGGAGGAGAAAGAGAAGGAGGGAGCAAAGGAGGGAGGAAAGATGAGGAGGGAGGAAAGAGAGGGAGGGAGGACAGATGAGGAGGGAGAGGGCGAGGAGGGGGAGAGGAGAGGGAGAGAAGAGGGAGAGGAAAATGAGAAAGAAAAAATGCACCGATGAGGGCGGGCCGAAACCGTCCGGGCACGCGGGGCGCTGGCGCCCGCTGCGCTCACCTCTTACAGCAAGGGGTGCCGCATGTGAATGGCAGGGGTGGCAAGAAAACCTCTCCCGCTGGCGCAGTCGAAAAGGGACCCCGACTGGAAAGCAAAACGGGAGAATGTGATTTGAGGGCGAGGATACCGGAAAAAGAGAGGCACCGTCTCCACGCTCTTTGGCGTGCGCGCCACGCAGCCCTAAGGAGAGAAACCGCCGCCTCGAGGCACCCCCCTCGGTGGCCGCGGAGCACGTTGCAAGGCGTTCGAGCAGCGTGCGGCAAAGTGGGGCCAGAGCATGGGCAAACGGTCCCACCCGGCGGGGTGGTACAAGGGCCTCCCCGCGCGAACCTAGCGGCGGCAGGAACCGAGAACCGCCCCCACGCCGGCGGCACCAAGAGGCACCGCTAGCAAGGGGCCAGGCAGGAGCAGGGGAGGTACAGGGGCCCTGCCACCCTTCGGCGCACGAGGGGGTTCACGCCCCCCGAAGGGGGCGCTGACAAGGTCAGGAGGCCTCACTGCGAAAGACAGCCGCGCCCTTGGTCATAGTGTCGCAACCTGCACACGGGGCGTGTCCAGCGGCACCCACACAACGACGCAAGCCATATCCTGTGTGGACTGGTCCTGACACCACGCGGGTAATGCATCTAGTGGCACTCACCCGACAGGGGCAGACAGAGACGGCAGTGGAAAACGGTGGTCATGGCACTGGCGCCGAGCGGCAGCATGGAGCATGGGGTTGGTGCCCCCAAAAAGCAGCAAACCGTCGGTCAGTCAACAAACGGCGTCGGAGAACAGGGTCGGACGAAGACGTCAACGTCGTGGCACGTCGGGCCTCAGCGATGGTGCGATGGTTGAAGGCGTCCAGCCGGGTCAGGCGTCGGGGGTGGGCGCCGTCCGTTTCCGTGGTGAGGCGTCGAAGGAAAGCGTGCATGACCATCACGCCCGTCGCGCCATGTTTGGCGCCGAAGGTGTCGTCAAGGCAAAAGGTGCAGGCGTAGAAGCCGCATGCCAAAGTCAATCGAGTGGTCCCGGGCAGGGCACGCGGCAGGGAACTCAATGCACCCTCGGCGCGGCGCGGCACGAACCGCGGGGGTGACAGTCGCAGCAGCGCCCAGGTGGCCATCTGGAGGGTCACCATGCGGATGTGGACATGGTCCACTTCTGGGGTACCATGGTGGTGCCGCTCGTCGGAGGTCCTCCAGGATGGTGCTGCAGGAATCGGCGGGTAAGCTGTCGGTCGGCTGGCGCGCTCGCTTGGAGGGGGTGCAGAATTTGCGTGGCAGCTGCTACGCGTGACTGGTGAGGCGGGGGCAGCCTGTGGTGGCTGCGATTTGCCTGTTGGTGCCACGTGGAGGCGGGCGCTGGCGCGTGGGCAACAGACCGTGGCCGATCGTCGTCGCCAGAGGTCGGGCGAGCGACAGTCGGTCGTCGGTTGGCCTGGTGGCAGCACCGAACGGCTCCAGTGGGGATCGTCGACACTCGGCGGGAGGGTCGCAGCGGACCATGGCGGATGGACTGGCTTGCCCACTTGGTTGGTGCCCCTGGCAATCCGCGGGCGGTCCGTCGATCGTCGTCGTCTGCGGTCGGGCTGTCGACAGTCGGTCGTCGATAATTTTTCCAGCGGTCGGCGGGCGGTCGGCGGGCGGTCGTCGGACAATCATGGGCGACATCACGGAAACTGGCTGGATCGTTGGCCTGGTGGGCACACTCAGCGGCTCCAGCGGGGGTCGTCGGACACTCGGCGGGATGATCACAATCAACTGCGGCAGGTAGTTTGGCTGCAGTGTGGGTCTCGTGACCCCTTAGCTGGCACCAGTGGTAGCCAGCGGACTCTCAGGGGGAGGGCCGCCACGCACAAACGCTCCGCGCGCTGCTCGTCCCGCGCCCCGCTCGGCGGGGGGGTACCCACAGCGTGAGGGGCGGCGCCCAGCCAGCGCGCGCGCCGTCGCGGCCGGGCTCCGATGGCCCAGCGCGCCGCCGCACCGTCGCCGACCGAAGTCGCCTGCGTGCCACCACCAGGAGCGGGCGGGCGTCAGAAAAAAAACGGTGCGCTGCGCGGCCCTTCCTTGGGCCACGCTGCATTCACTCGCGCCCCTAAGTGAGGGGCAACGATGGGAGGGGACTGGCATAGGGGGGGATGCATCGACCTGGAATCGGTGATACATCGCCGATAGATCGGCAACAGGCCCCGATCGTGAGTCCGCACCGTCCTGGGCAGGTTAGGGCTATCGGGCCTCTATCGGCGATCAATGGGCGATTGGGGGTCCATGCATTCCCCCCCTGTGCCAATCCCCCCCTGTCTTTGCCCCTGACTGAGGCAGCGCGGCCTCTATCGCGGACCGCGCGCCTCCCGCGCCACCGGGCCGCCGCGCGCGGGCGCCTGGCGCGCGCTCTCTCCCGTGGCCGCGGGGCCGCGCGCCTCCCCCGCGCCGCCGCCTGGCTGCCGCATCTGGCGGCGCAAACGACGCCGGGTGGTCGAGCGGCCCAGCGGGCGCCTCGCAAGCGCAGGCGCGAGCGCGTTCGTGCCTGCACTGCCCACTGCCCACCACGGTGTGCCTGTAGGCCCACAACTACAACATGGGGGCTGAGCACAATTTGGGCCTGGTGGCCACGGTTGGTTCCAATGGCAGTCGGCGGAGGTCCGTCGGCATGCTCTGGCACATGGAGGCCGGCTGCAATTACGCCATGGTGGCCTCCCTGCGCGGCAGGTGGCGGGGCTTCGACATAGAGGGCGGCACGAAGGCCACGGAAGGCTCCATGTAGGTGGCCACGGTGATCCTGAAGATCTCCATAGACAACGCCGCGAAGAGGATGAGGCCAAGGGGCGTCGGAGCTCGGCACGAAGAGCGCACAAATCATCGCGGACGTCGCGAAGATCGACACGGAATGCCTGAAGCTCCTGGACTTGAAAATACTCGTGTAGATCAGCCAGACGATCGGGAGGATCGCAATCAGGTGGATCAAGAAGAACCTGGTCGTCGAAAACTGGAGCTCGAAGAACATAGCTCCCGTGATGGACCAGCTGAAAACGCAGCGCCGGACCTGGCATGCGACGTGGGGGCACGAAACACGGCCCGAGGCAGCCGCCGCCCTCCAGAGTCGGGCACTTCGGGCCGCTGAAGTAGCAGGTCGAGCGGTGGCCACCGCTCGGCACGAGGCCAGAGCGGCGGCGCAGGACATGGCGGCGCGATGTAGAGGGGTGCTGGGTGCGGACTCGTTAGGCCCTGGGATGGGGCGTGTCCGGCCTGCCCACACGGATTTGAAGGGCCGCTGGCGTGTCTGCACCTGTGGCCGCGCTCTGTCCTCAAGGGACTCGGGCCCAGACTGGAGAGGGAGCGAGGGAGGAAGAGAGACAGCGAGAAAAAAAGAAGGAGAGAGTTGAGGGAGAGAAGGAGAGAAGGAGGGAGGGAGAGAGGGAGAGGGGAGGGAGAGAGAGAGAGAGAGAGAAAGAGGGAGAGGGGAGAGAGGGAGAGGGTGGAGAAGGAGGGAGGGAGAAAGAGAGGGGGGAGGGAGGGAGGGAGGGAGAGGAGGGAGGAAGAGAGGCGACTGCGGCACGCACTTTTCGGCCCTCGCAGACTTCCCCTCTGGAGAGATCTGGAGCATGAGCAGGAGAAGACGGCACCGACACCACAATGGTGATGGAGCAGGGAGAGGTCCTCGATCCTCGTGGTGTACTGTCGCTGCTCGAACAGGCTCCAAACTGAATATCGAAGAATATCGGTGACCCCCCGCGGGAGACCCTGGCATTCGGAATCTTTCGACTGCGCACCACAATCACCAGCCCCCGCCAGGCCCATCCTGGATCACCCTGGGTTTGGGACTGATGTACCCGATCGTCGGAAGAAGTTGGTAGAAACATGAAGTGCGAGGGCGGATAAAGTAGATTGGGTTCGGGCCCGCCCGAACATACATAGCGATGGTTGAAATAAGAAGCACATAATAAGTGGGGTAGCGGAGAATAGCGGAGAATAGCGAAAACAACGAGCACATACCGATGGTTGAAGTAACAAGGCGCTAAACGTAGACTGGGATCTGAGAGTCCAAAAATACCTACTCTCAAGGCTCCTGAAGCAGATTGGGATCTGAGGGTCCAGGCATACCTACTTTCAACGACCAGCGTGTACTGAGCCTCCTGGCGTGGGGCCGGAGGGCGTGCGCACCAGGATGGGCCCGGCCGGGGCTGGCGGCGTGGTGCTGCCACCTGCTCCAGAGGGGCAGAGAGCCGCACAGACAACTCCCTTTCGGAGGTCGGAGTGGGCTTCTCGTAGCAGACGCGTGGCCCCCCTCCACACACCCCTTCCCTGGGGGGGGGGGGGGGGGCGCAAGGGGAGCACCAGCCCCACGCGGGCCTGCGAAAGCATATATGCTCAAGCCGCGCTTTCATCTTCAACGGGGGGCGGAAGCAGGAGGACGAGAGGGAAGGGGAGCAAGATCGGGAGCACAAAGAGGAAGAGGAAGAGGAGGAGGAGGAAGAGGAGGACAAGGAAGCGGGCGAGGAGGAGGAGGAGGAGGAGGAGGAAGAGGAGGAAGACTGATTTGGACTGTTTTGTTAACCCCGAGGCTCATCCAGAGCACGCACCCGAGAGAATCCGAAGAGGACGACGAGGGAAGGAACAGGGGAAGAGGGCAGGCACGACCCGAGGGAGGAGGGGCGAGGGGGGAGGGAGGAGGGAAAGGGTACGAAAAGGCCGCACACAGTGTCGGCTGAAGGCGGTCGGAGGGTCTGAGCTGGACAAGCCCAGCACGACCCGAGGGAGGAGGGGCGAGGGGGGAGGGAGGGAAAGGGTACGAAAAGGCCGCACACAGTGTCGGTTGGAGGCGATCCCGAAGCCAATAGGCCAATGATGGGGGGATGAAGGCGAATTCCCTCGAGATCGGTCCCCAGACCCGTCTGGGGGTCGGAGCCGACCGTCTTCTCGAGCCGCGGCCCGCCGTGGCGACGAGGACCCCCTCTCTGCCTCCCCCCCCCGCCTGCTGGCTGGAACCAGTGCTGGGCCACCTCAGCCCCCCAAGCGGCTCCGCGGTGTCGGTGCCCCTTCTTCCCCTCCTCCAATGGGGGCGCGGCAAGCCACTTCCGCTGGACGCCGGCGCGGCCGCCGGCGCCAGGCGCGTGCGCGCGGCAGGCGCGCGGCAGAGCAGCTCGCATCCCTCCACCAGCGCGGCGTGGCGGAGCACAGCATGCGCGCGGCATGCGCACGCGCCCTCCCCGAGAGGGGGAGAGCGAGGAGGGAGGAGAGGGCAGAGGTGAGGGAGAAGCGAGGAGCGTGGAGGGAGGGAGAGAAGAGGCGAGGGGTAGCGAGAAGCCGGGAGGAAGGGAGCGAGGAGAGAGGGAGGGAGGAAGGGAGCAAAGAGGAGAGACGGGAGGTGAGAGAGCAGGGAGGAGAGAGGTGGAATGTTTTCATATCTCCTCCTCCTCCTCTTCCTCCTCCTCCTCCTCATCATCAGCATCATCATCAGCAGCATCATCATCAGCAGCAGTATCATCATCATCATCATCATCATCATCATCATCATCATCAGCATCAGCATCATCATCATCATCATCATCATCATCATCATCATCATCATCATCATCATCATCTGCAGCAGCATCATCATCATAATCAGCATCATCATCCTCGTCATCATCATCATCACCATCACCATCAAAAACAACACCAACAACAACCACAACAACAACAACAGCAACAATAACAATAACAGCAACACAACAACAGCAACGACGACAACAACAACAACCACAGCAACAGTGACAACAAGAACGACAGCAACAGCAGCCACAACAGCAACAAAAAAAACAGCAACAACAACAGCAGCACAATCATCATCAGCAGAAGCAGCAGCATCATCATGGTCATCATCAACAACATCACCATCGTCCTCCTCATCAGCATCGTCCTCATCATCCTCACCATCCTCCTCCTCAGAATCATCATCCTCATCATCCCCCTCATAAACATCCATACCATCATCATCAGCAGCACCATCATCATCACAATCACTATCATCATCATCATCATCATCATCATCATCATCATCATCATCATCATCATCATCATCATCACAATCATCATCATCCTCATCATCATCATCATCGCCATCGTCACCACCAAAGCAGTTGTCATCATCATCACCATCATCATCATCATCATCATCATCATCATCAACGTTATCATCCACATCTGCGTCGTCCTGATCATCGCCATCATCACCAGCATCATCATCATCATCAGAATCATCATCAGCAGCAGCAACCAGCATCATCATCGTCATCATCATAAGCAGCAGCATCATCATGATGATCATCAGCATCATCATCATCAAAAGCATCATCACCGCCATCAGCATCATCAGCATCAGCCGCCTCCTCCTCCTTTTCCTCCTCATCATCATCATCTCATCACCGCATCCTCAACATCACCATTATCACCATCATCATCATCGTCATCAACATGTTTATCGTCATGGTCAACTTCATGTCCGTCCTCATCATCAGCAGCATAATCATATACATCATCATCGTCGTCGGCGTCGTCGTCATCGTCGGCATCATCATAATCATCATTGTAGTAAACATCCTCCTCCTCATCCTCATCCTCATCAACCTCCTCATCATTGTCCTCATCCGCATCCTCATCATCAGTATCATCATCATCATCAGCAGCATCATCATCATCATCCGCGCCTCATCATCCTCATTACCACAACCATCATCATCAGCATCATCACCAGCAGCATCATCAGCATCATCAGCAGCATCAGATCAGCCTCACCATCTTCATCAACATCATCAGCACCAACATCATCATCATCAGAACCGTCATCTTCAACATCATCATCAGCATCATCATCATCATCATCAGAACCGTCATCTTCAGCATCATCATCATCAGCATCATCATCGTCAGCATCAGTATCATCATCCTCATCATCCTCATCATCCTCAGACACATCATGATTATAGCCATGATCATCATCAGCATCGTCCTCGCCATTATCATCATCGACAGTATCATCATGATCATCAGCATAATCAGCAGCAGCAGAAAGGCTCATCCCTGTCGTCATCAACCACAGCAGCATCATCACAATCATCACAATCAGCATGAAAAGCAGCATCAGCATCAGCTTGCTCCTGCTCCTCCTCATCCTCCTCAGCATCACCAGCATCATCATCATCATCATCATCATCATCATCATCATCATCATCATCATCATCATCATCACCATATCATCAGCATCCTCATCATCTCACCCTCTGATCGTCAACATCACCTTCATCACCATCATCGTCGTCAGCAGCATGTTCATCGTCATGGTCAACGCCATACCCCTCCTCATCATCAGCGGTATGGTCATAAACATCATCATCGGCGTCGGTGTCGGTGCCATCGTCGTCATCATCGTCAGCACAATCAGCATCGTAGTAAGCATATCCATCATCAGCATCATCAGCAGCATCATCAACAGCAGAATCCGCAACAGCATCATCATCACCATCATCAGCAGCATCGTCACCAGCATCATCATCATCATTATCATCATCATCATCATCATCATCATCATCACCATCATCAGCAGCAGCAGCAGCCAGCAGCATCATCGTCATCATCATCCGCAGCATCATCATCATAATCATCAGCAACGTCATCATCATCGTCATCATCATCATCAGCAGCATCATCCTCATCATCATCTGCATCGTCGTCGTCATTATCAGCATCATCTTTACCATCATAATCACCAGCATCATCATGAGCCTCTTCCTCATCTTGTTCCTCCTCATCATCATCATCTCGTCCTCTCATCCTAAGCATCACCATCATCCTCGTCATCGTCATCAGCATGTTCATCGTCATGGTCAACATCATGTCCCTTCTCATCATCAGCATCAGCATCATATATAAATATATATATATATATATCATCATCGGCGTCGGCGTCGGCGTCATCGTCATCGTCATCATCAGCATAATTATTATCGCCGTAAGCATCATCATCATGATTAGCAGCATCATCCTCATCATCAGCATCAATAGTATCATCATCATCACCATCATCATCATCATCATCATCACCATCATCATAATCAGCATCATCATCATCAGAATCGTCATCAGCATCAGCATCAGCATCAACATCATCATCGACATCATCATCATCGTGGTCGTCGTCGTCGTCGATATCATCATCACTACCACCATCATCACCACATAATCATCATCATCATCATCATCATCATCACCATCATCAGGATCAGGATCAGCATCAGCATCAGCATCAGCATCTTCGACTGCATCAGCATCATCATAATCGCCCTGGTAACCATCATCAGCGGCAACATCGTTATCATCGTCATCGTCGTCATCAGCATCATCATCAACAACAGCATCATGCTCATTATCAGAGTCGTCCGGCCTCTTCGGGCTTGTCATCATGATGCTCATCCTCCTCCGCCTCCTCCACGTCATCAACGTCATCGTCAGCGTCAACGTCATCGTCGTCCGTCGCCCGTCGTCCGTCGTCCGTAGTGCATTCATCCGTTCGTCAATTCATCCGTTATTTCGTTCGTCCATTCGTCCGTCTGTTCGTCAAGTCGTTCGCCCGTCGTTGTTCGTCGTCGACGTCGCCGACGCCGCCGTCGTCGTCGTCGTCGCCTCCGTCGTCGTCTTCGTCGTCTCCGTCTTCGTCGTCTTCGTCGTCTTCGTCATCGTCTTCATCTTCGTCGTCCGTCGTCCGTCGCCACCGCCGACGCCGCCGTCGTGATCATCATCATCCTCATCGTCGTCGTCGTCATCATCATCATCATCATCATCATCCTCCTCCTAGTCATCATCATCATCATCATCATCAGCATCATCATCATCATCATCATCATCATCATCATCATCATCATCATCATACTCGTTATCGTAGTCCTCGTCCTCATCGTCGTCCTCCTCCTGCTCCTGCTCCTCGTGTCGAGCCCTGGCCTCTCGCCTCTCTCGCCACTCCTCCCACCCCCTCCTCCCCGCCCCGATCTCCTCCCTCCCCCGTCCTCCTCCGGGGAAGGAGCCGCCCCGAGTGCGCCGTCAATGACTACCCACCAGACCACCCCAACCCAACCGAAGACCCGAATTTGACCCGAACTTCGGGTTGGGGGGGGTACGGGTTCCAAATGTTTTTTCCAATGCTGTTGGGTTGGGGTCGTTGGGTGGGTGGTGAATCAACTGCGCAGAGGCACACGAGAGCTTGCCGTCGCTCGGACGTCCATTTCCCGTGCATTTTTCGGTTTCGTGCGTGTGCTTTTTTGGGGCTCGATGGTCCAGGATGGTCCTCGATGGTTCTCGTCGCAGAGAAAAAGTGCACACGTCCGATCGATGCCAACTGCGCGGGAGGCACGCGAGCGAGGTGGTCCCGCGCGGAGCCTCCCCGGCGGCTCTCCGCACGGCTCGCGGGGGCTCCTGGGCCGCCCCACTCCGGGCCTCGGGCTCGCGCGGCGCGACGCGCGGCCACGCTCGCGCCCTCTCGCAGCGCGCCCTACAGTCGGGGCGCTGACCTAAGGAACCCTAAATATAAGGAACGAGGCCCCTTTTTCTCATACGTTAAACTTCGATGTCCCGTCGAAAACTTCAGGAAAATCTCAGGCAAGGTGTGGAACGGTCAAAGAACACCCAGCCCCTCCCGAACGAAAAGGGTTCCTTCTTCAGCGCCCCGACTGTAGGAAAGAGCACCTGCTCTGAGTCCCGCGATAGAACAGGCCTCCCGGATGGGGTCCGAGCAGATGGGGTCGGAGGATCGCGCCGCACCGCCGACGCATCCATCACCCGATGCGTCGGCGGCGCCGGCGAAGCATTGGCGGCATCGGCGTGGACAGAATAGGCCTCCACATCGAGGCGCATCGTCGAGGCATCGGCGATGCGGCGCGCTTTTCCGACCGCATCAGCTCGGACCCCATAATTGGAGGCCCGGAGAGCACCACAGAGCCGAGGTCCGCCGACAGCCCCAAAACAGACCCCGTCGCGGACAGCCAGCTGCGCGTGCGCTCCCCCCGGCGCGCGGCGGCGGGAGAGCGCGGCAGCGCGGCTGGCGGAGCGCAGGCGCACCGCGAGGCTGACTCGTCGGCGACACGAAAGAGGGACCGTGGGCAAGAGCGGCCTTTCGTGCGCGGATCTCGGGGAGCCGCGGAGGAGCCAAACCCAAGCGCGCAAGACGCAACTGTCGCATCGCATTCGCCGATCGGGGGACCCCAATGGGCCCGCACCAAAGGTCACTCCGGCGAAAGGTCACTCCTGCGTGAAGTCGAACTCGGTGGAGGCAAGAGAGGCGCCTAGCCCACGGGCGGCCATTACGCGTAACTTCGCTGGGGAGCCTCGTCGAACACGTGGGCGAGCGGAGCCCCTGGATCCGCCACCGTGCCTGCGAGGCACGAGTTGGAGTGTCCTCGGGTCCCCCGCTCAACCCCCTGAGCAATAGTCCTCAATCCTGACTAGACAAGCGCATTCCACCACTCGCAAAGACTTACTCGCAAATAGGGGATTCACGATACATTACATCGATGCAGACATGTGTTTTCGGACGTTTGCGAGTAGGCACTTGCGAGTAGCTGAACGCGCTTAGTGACTGAAGATATCTTTCAAGGGTCCCAGACACCAAACTCCCAAATCTCCCAGTGCGCCCCAGGCATCTTCCCGCATGACTTCTTCGGGCCCACAAGGGCCCAAAGACGGGACGCAAGAGGCTTTTGAGCTGCAACCAGGGCACGGTGGCGAGATGGGCCGAAGGCCACGAGGTGATGTAGCATGCTCCCCCTGGGCTGAACGCCCCTGTCGCAGCCACCGAGCAACACAGGAAGAGCCCTAAATCCTAGATGGCATTCATGGTCCTCCCAGCGATGCACACGCTGAGCGCCGGTGGCATTTTATATCACCCCCACCCGCGCCGCAAAAGGGCGGCGGGACCTCCTTCGGGGATGGACAGAACCCCCTTTAGCAAAACGTGGTTTAGTGAAAACGCCCTCGGGCCCAAACCTGGCGGGCGCAGGCCTGGAAAATAACGGAGGCGGCGCCCTCTCGAGAACCGAAAACGGACAATTCACTAATCGACGTGTCACTATTGGGGGTTCTGTCCATCCCCGACTCCTTCTGCTGCCCTGGCCCACCTCCCCTGCAAGCGCCCCGTGCGAGAATGCACAGCAGACCCGTGCCACCGAACAAACATCGGCACGGCAGGTCTTGTCGCAACGACCGTAACTTCCCCGACGCGCGGTTGTCTTCGCACCCTCGCAACGCCGCCCTGGAGAACGTCGTCGCTCGGGCCCAGGCCGCGACGAGCGAAGCACGATTCTCTTCACGCCCCCGCGGGTGACCTGCGTAGCTTCCCAGTAGCGCAAATCGCTCGAAACCGGCCGACTCTGGGCCGCCGCCGGCGTTCAGCCTGGGACACCCGTGCCGGGGTCGCCGCCGCGTCGACACGACACGAACCTGCCATAAGAAGGCAGCTCGACCATCCTTCTTTCTCTGGCGCGGCGCAAGCGGCCCAAACTGCAGCCGCTGATGCTCTAGAGATCAGAGGGGAGCCTGACCACTTCCCTCGGTGCTGCGTCGAGGGCAATAGTTTCGGCACCAAAAAACACTGTATGGTGGGTGAAGAGACATACCGTGAACCATGACAGGCTCAAACATCTGACCATCTGGCGTGCACACCGACCAGCCGATGATCCACGCGGCGGCGGCGCAATCGCACGACATCCGACCTCTCGGCTGCCGCATCGCCTCGCACAAGGACCCGCTCCAGTCACTCGCCCGTAGCAAACTTCACACACACACACACACACACACACTGTGTGGCGTCGCGGCCTCTCACGCAGTGTCGAGGCGTAGAAGGTTGAAACCAGCAAGTGCGCGCGCGTCGAACCGCCCGAGCCCTCGGTGACCACTCAGGGCAACCCTGCGCCAGCCGCCACAACGATCCGGGCGTGGATGGCGAGAAGGACAAAAAATAGACGAGCCAACAGACACACACACACACACACACACACACCTCGCCATCGCTAGGACGTCCATTCCCCGTGCATTTTTCGAGTTCGCGCGAATTTAGACTGCTCCTCCCCTCCGAAGCTGCGCGGTCAGGAGGGTTCGATGCTCCTCAGGACGTGTGGTAGCCGTTAGCGCCAGCGTGTGCGTGTCCACCGATGCCTTTCAATACAGCGCAGGCGGTCTAACGAGGGCCGACGCAGGATGCGTGCCGTCGGCGGCGCTGAACGCGGGAAGAAGCACGTTGGGCCAGCACACGTCCTGAGGATCACCGACACGAAGGGGGGGGCGGCCTTCTAAGAGGGCCAGGGCGCGCCTGTAGAGAAGCAGCAACTGGCATAAACCTAAGATTTTGGCGGTCCGTGCGAATTCCCTAGATCTAAGCGGCGCCGGAGGCGCCGCCAGGGGGGCCCAGGGGGCCCAGCGCAGATCCAAGAGATCCACGCGGAGCGCCAAAAGTTTATGTCTATGTGCAGTCAACCAGTGTAGTAAGGATGCGCGATAAGGATGCAAGGGCCTTGGAGGGTCACTCCGATGCTCTTCGAGCGGGGCACGGCCAGAGAAAGCGGCCAGGGATGGGCCGAAGGGACAAGGATGCAAGGGTATCCTTGGGAAGGTTGCCTATCCTTACTACGGCAGGTTCGTGTCGTGCCGACCCCGGCGTTGGTTTTTGACACCGCAGGGATCGTTCAACCTTGAACGATCGGCCGTTTCCGCAACGTCCAATCCTTCCACATCGAACGATTCTGGGCCGCCGCCGGCGTTCAACCTTGAACGCCCGCGCTGGGGTCGCCGCCAGTCGACACGACGCAAACCTACCGTATGCGGGTTGGCTGTGTGCCGTTTTCTCTCCCTCGAGTCTCAGAAGCGCTCGGAGGCCCCCCCCCGGACGGCGGCGGAGGAGGAGGAGGAGGAGGAGGAGGAGGAGGCTGAGGAGGAGGAGGAGGAGGAGGAGGACGAGGAGAAGAAGGAAGAGGAGGAGGAGAAGGAGAAGGAGGAGGGCCCCCATGCAGGCCTCTCGGACGGCGGGGTCGAGCCCGGGAGGCCCCCCCCCGTGCGCGCCGCCGACCCCCCCCGCCATGCGGCGTGCTCCTCGCCCCTCGGCGCGGCTCGGAGCGCCACCCTGCCTCTGGCACCTTGGGCCTCACGGCGTCGCTCCTCCTCCTCCTCCTCCTCCTCCTCCTCTCTCTCCTCCTCCTTCTCCTCCGCCTCCTCCTCCTCCTCCTCCTCCTTCTCCTCCTCCTCCTCCTCCTGCCCCTCCTCCTCCTCCTCTTCCCACTCCTCCTCCTCCTCCTCCTCCGCCTCCTCCTCCACCTCCTCCGGTTCTTACTTCGTCGCCCTCCTTTCGGCTGCGAGCGAGGGGGGGGAATAAGAAGGAGAAGGCCTTCTCAGAAGGCGGCGGGGCTTCTCAGAAGCCCTCGCGCCTTCAGAGAAGTTGTGTCTTGGAAGGCTTGGAAAACTTCTCAGAAGGCCAGGAGACTTCCGAACCTTCTGAGAGGGCTTTCTCCTCCTCACTTCCCCACCTCGCTCGACGCCGATCCTTGCAAAAACCCATCGCTGCCCATGTCCCTGTGCTGCTCGCGAGTTACACGGTCGGAGAGGGGGGATCCCCCTAGTCGCCACTGGCCCCTCGAGGCACTGCTGCAGTGAGAGACAAGTAAACAAGAGGAGCAGTAATGAAAAGCGCTGTCTCGTAAGGCTTCCACGCCCTCTTGTTCGGCCGGCACAGCAGGTTCAGCGCATCCTGCAGCTTCCCCCGAACCGTCTCTTTGTCTATCTTGTCTCGCCTGATAGGCTGAGCCTTCGGCATCGGCTGCACTGTGAACATCCTAGCAGCGACTGTTTTTCCGCAAAGGCGCCATTGGCGCCATTCCGTCTCTCTCGTCCCACATCCGCCACCCGCAGTCAAAGCGGCATCGCTCCCCATCTCTTGCCCCTCCCGAGCTCCGCTTGCATGCCCCAGACAAAACTGCACTGCTCCCCGTCTCCAGTCCGCCCCAGCCCGCACGGCATGCATTTCGCCAGAGGCCATCACCGCCATCAACGTTCAAGGCTGCATCGTTTCCTTCCCAAGATACAAGACATCCGCGCAAAATCAAAAAGCGGGCGACCTGACGTATACAACCCCATCCGTGTTGCTCTGATTCGAATTTCCGTTCACATGACCCCTCCTTTCTTAAGAAAACCAAAAAGTACTGACACCGCTACTACTCCCCGGACCTCTCCCGGGATGCATGTTAGCAATGATTTCGAGGCGAATCGAGCCGTGGCGACGAGGGCCCTCCAGGACGAGCAGCGGTATTGGTATCTGTTCCGATCCCTGATGTCTGCCACTCGGTCCGCTCGCATTCGCCCCGAGGCCACCCAAGAAGCTCTGGGTGGGTGGATGGCCTACATACCCATCGGTCGGAAGAAATGGACAGAAGCATGAAGCAGGAAGGCGTTGAAGGTAGATCCGACGTCCGCCTGAACCCTGAAGACGAACGGAGAGAGAGAACACCACTCGATCCTCAGAATAGGAAGGCGCCTGAAACACATTGGGATCTGGGAGTCCAAAAAATTCTAGCACCCCGCAGTTGAGGATAAGAGTGATGGGGCGGGCGCGGGGTGAGACGCGGGTGGGTCGCGGGGTGGGTCGTGGGCGAGGCGCCAGGGTGTTGCGGGCGAGGACGACGACAACAGACAGCAACAAGAATCCAGGCCTCGGCCCCCTCACTCTGACCTGCTCTCAGCGAACGAGGAGGGGAGCCCCAGGGGCCCCCAGGAAGGCCTCCAAGAGACCCCCGAGGGCATCCCAACATGCCCTGGTGTGTGTCCTATACGCCTCCAGCAATACCCCCAGGCACGGTGGCGGGATGGGCCGAAGGCCACGAAATGCCCACTTTCAACGATAGGTACCGGTTTGCATGCGGCCTCCCGGCCTGGCCAGAAGCAGACACCACGAGGACGAGGAGGACGGCCAGGAGGGCAGGAAGCCCAGGAGAAACCCGAAGTCTCGACCCGTTTCCCGGGACCGGCCTTTCGTCCTGAGCAATTTTAGTTGACTGGTCTGGGGCCTGGCGAGGGCCCCCAGAGGCAGAAGATGCAGGAAAGCCTCTCCTCGTGATCAGGCGGGTAGCCAAGGGGCAGCCCCCAGGCAGAGGCCCTCTGCCTGAGCAGTTGACAGTCAAGAGGGTTTTGAAAGAACCAGAGCCAGAAGCTACACATGGCACTGCCAGGAAGGAACAGAGAAATGCACCGCGAGGGGGCCTAAAGAGGGCGAAACTGGCAAGAAGCCTTCCGTCGTGCTCTGTTCGCGCAGCGAGGGTGTCTGGGCTCCGCTCGCGCTCTCCCCGAGGCCATCCGAGAAGCTCCGGACGGGCGAGAGGGCCCGGATCCCAAGATGGACGCGGCCTCCCGGCCTGGCCGGGAGCGGGCGCCACGAGAGAGGACGCAGGACCACACGAAGAGGGCGGGAGGCCCTCGCGAGGAACCACGAGCGAGCGAGAGCGGGGAGGACGAGGCTGCCACAAGAGGTGCACGAGTAGGGCGAGGAGGGCAGAAGGGG